>JAWWLV010000179.1:52272199-52337144 GCA_035041135.1 Platyrinchus mystaceus
GGGTGCCTCAATATGTTGTCAGGTTTAAGGCCTCCATTTTCTGTCACTTTCTCGTTCCATCTTAGGGTCTCGGTCCAGCCAAGATTCCCCACATAGGAGTAATCTGAAATTAGAGAAAATAAGACTAAAAAGAAAATAATAATGCAAATATGTACCATCCTTCCTGTAGAGGTTGACAGTTGCCTCACTGAATCACAATTGTTTACCTGCCAGCTTGTTTCTATGCCTTATTACTTTGATTTCCTTATACATCTCTTTAATCTGTTCTCCTTTACAATAAAAAACAAAGAGTTGGTCCTGAGCCAGCCTGCAAAATGAGAGCAAATGGTAACATTGACTTGCTCATTACCGATCATCTCTTGCTTACAGTTCTTTAATGGTGACATTTAGTAAGACCATTAGTACGACAAACGACCTCCCATTTAATTGTTTTTCTTTCATGGGTGTCCACTTCATGAAGTCAGACCTTTCACTGGCATAAGTTACTTGATACAAGCTAATGTGTCACTAGCTTACTTTGTCACGTGCAGCCAGGTTTCACTGGGAGCAGAGCATCACTCCTTGCCCCAGGAGACTGTGGAAAAAGCATTTTGCTTGGATCCTGTCCACAGGCTGATGTTTGCTAAGCAGACAAGGTTCGTGTTCTTCAGGGCTTACATCCTCTTAGATGTAGTGCAATGACTGGTGGCAGCGCAGCGTCATTATTGGAGCAGGACACAAAGCGAGGATATTAGTAAGCTAAAATGGGCAAGTTCTACCCTGATGTAAATTTGTAGGAGAGCCAGCAGTGCCTGTGGTGAAGGTAACTTTCTGCAGGGCTTAATGGAGCCTGTGCACTCAGTGCTTCTCCCAGTGGGTGGTTACACTTCCCTGAGAGAGGGAATGAGAACATTTTCTCTCGTTTCTTGCTCCCCAAATTTCTGGGGACAGGTAAAGGAATTCTTCACCTTCTTCCTGCCTTATTTGCTCCCTTCAGAAATTACCTCTGAGTCCCTGCTGGTCCCTGGCAGCACCTGCATGTTCCCATGCTGCAGAAGGAGGCAGTGGCTCAGCTTTGTGGCTTGGCGTGACCAGCTCTGAGGGCATCTCGGGCTTCCATGGCTTAAAGACTTGTTACTTCTTGGAGGAGAATTAATGCTCTGATCTGTGCTACTGGTAAATGTTGCCTGTGACACAGTGAATAAAATGTATTATGAACTTTCACTTTTCTTTTGATGTTTTTACCTTGAGGACTTGGATACTTATTGTTGACTTACAATGCATGAAAATCCTGTTTCTAAATGTAAACACCACATGCTGGAAAGCCTTAAGCAGAGGGCTCTGCTGTGGAGTTAATCACAGTTAAGAGGTCAGCTTCCTTTTCTGACTAAGGGAGAAGTTGGAGGAAAGCATGAAATGGTAGGAGAGAGGTTTGAAAAAATCAATAGTGATTTATTTGTTTATTTATTTCTTGTAAGAAAGCAATAAATAATGTTCTAAGTGTCTTAAAGACCACACAATACAGCCTCAGGTGATGGAAGGTGCAGAGTTCAGCCCCATGCCTTCCCACGTGATGCTTCACAGACACAGCCTTAATTTGGTAGTCAGAAGGATTGCTCTTCACCCCTCTTCTTTTGCTTAGAAGATCTACTGGCTTTTCTTTTCCACCACTGAGGATTATTTGACAGGTATTTCTCTAGCCACCTTTCTCATAAGTTCTATTTTATGAAGTTCTTCAGAGTTTGAGATATTTTTTCATTCCTTCAGTCATTCAGCTTTTATCCTTGTACAGAAGTGACAGCGTTTCTGTATTGCTGAGAGGAAGTTCCTTGGAAAGCACTTTGATCCCACCAAAATGAGGGGATAAATAACAGAATAAAGCATTGATTTAGCGAACAGCAGATAAACTGGCAGAATGTAGCATACATTCTCTCTCCTAGTTAGACGCCCTAAGTATTTGCAAGGTTTCTGCCAGTGGAGGATGTGTGTGAAGATTATGGTGCACTGAATTTCAGATGGAAGTCTACACAGGTTTTTTAATACATTTTTCTAATGTTATATTCAGTACATTTTTCTTTAGAATTTTTCCAACTAGTCCCACGTCTCTTGGCTTTTCAGCAGCACCAAAGTGTAACTTCTGGGAAGCTCGGTCAGCTGAATTCATCTTCTACAATGCAGTGCCTGCTTTTTTTATAATATTGCCCCAAGACTTCCCAGCACCACAGAAGACACAGTGTGGGAAGACAAAAGACTGCATCTTCATTACAGTACTGCATAATACATAAAATCACTCATCAATAATGGAAGGGACCCACCACAGAACACAATGCCCACTTGCAGCCAGCTGGTTCCAAAACCGTGCTGGTGTAAAGGGATCTGTGCCACATGCAAGACACTTTGCATACTGTGCTGCAGACTTGTTTCCCACACTATCAGGTGTGTTGGTGCACATTATAAAGCCCTAAGATAGTATATTCTGTGCACATTGTACTATTAAGTGTGCTCATAACATGTAAAGACACATGTAACTTCATATTGCGTAGGCATTACAGAACTGTAAGCGTACATCCTGCTGCAGGTCTTTGAACCAAGTATTCCACAAGTTGTTCCTATTTATAATTTAGTCATAGAGAACTTGTAAATAACAAACTTTTGAACTCACTGGTGTAAATATGATCCATGTGGTCAGACACCTAGTGCTAGCCAAAATAGCAACCCGCAGGCAATGGTTAATTGGGTGCATGTGAAAAATACAAAGCACTTTTGCTTCCTTAAAAAACAAAACTTTCCCAGGGGAAGGAATCTTTTCTGATTGACATCTTTCAAAAACACCAGAGAAGGGTTTAGAGAAACACAGTTTTTCCAGCCTCATGCCTACATCAGTTTCAGTATTAACTTTAGTCACTCAGAAATGCTCTGCAGATAGGGCAGTTTTTGATCTAAATTGCTTCACTTTGTAAGTCAATGAAGAGGGAGGGAAAATTCAAGTAACATGATGAGCTTTTTCCTTTCATCTGCTTCATTGCTTTATCACTGGAACTGTTCCAGAAAAATCCACCCGATTTATACATAATCTGTTAGTATATTGCTTACTATAGAAATAAATTCATTCTTTGGGAACTGGACAGAGACGAGCTGTTACCAGCAAACCGGGGCGAATTTATTGAGCAACCAGTGAAGGGCACCCCCCAGGCAGTGCCTCACAACATTTTCGACCCTTTGAGGGCAGGAGTCCCTTGTGAACCCAGCTGAAAAACGTCAGCTCTGCCCACAGGAGCACTCATCGTGTCTAGCTCCCAAGGCTTTTGCTTCCTGTGCTGATGGGGATGACAGTCCTCATATAAGTCCACTGCAAATCTTTTCTAAACAACAAACATTTCTCCACCTGTAATAAAGGCACTTATCTGGCAAGCTTCTCCTGCCTGCTCAAGTGTCCTCTTCTTAGGTTAACCTGGGTTTGCTGAATTGAATATATGACATTTCTAAGAACCTGGGTACACTTCACAGTAAGAGAAACATGCTTAAAACCAGAACTGGAAGAAGTTGGCCCAGCCAGAAGAAGCAGTGAATAAAATTGGTTAATCTTCTGTGTTAGCTTGGCTCTGTCTGACTGGAGCACAGGAGGTGAATTGCTTCATTTGTGAATAGATAAACTGGGATTACAGACTCCTTTCAGTGTTAGAACTGTAAATATAATTGCTATTATTCGTCTGTCAGGAAGTATCAAACTGTTATTTAATTATTCTGCTCTATAGAAGTAGGCATTTTTTCAATTCAGTTTTTCAGTCCCCCAGATGGTAGGGATCCATGGCAGAAAGTTTTCCAGGGCACTGAAGTGCTCTCCCGATGATATGCAAATAAAAACCCATGACATGTTGCTTGTACACATCTTAGCCACTTTCCTTCAGGACTCTATTGTATCCCTGCTCAAAGCAGCAGCAGCAGCAGCGCCAGAGCTGCTGTCAAACGTCTAGAACAACAAAAGGTGCCTCTGTTCTTTGAAGAGCATAATAAATCTAATGGCTCTTGAGTTTCTTCCTGATGTTTTTTGCTGTGCTGAATTCTTCTCCACTACATGAAAACCACTTCAGGAAGGAAACTGTGTGTGGGAAAAAGAATTGCTGAGAGATTTAAGAGAGACTTGCACACATTGAGAGCAAAGACTTGTGCTAGCAAGACTGCCTAGCACCATTGCCTTAAAACCTTGTTCTTCTGAAAATGGTGCAAACTGGCAAAGTTCCCAGAGCTCAGTGATAGGAGATGTGGCTTTTTCACTAGACTACAATAAGTGGCAGAAGAGTATATTAACTTAGAAAAAAAAAAGTAATTATCAAAATTTAAGAAGTCTAGTAATTTATGTGCAAGCAGTGTAGGCCAGATTTTGGCTGCTATTCATTTGGAGACCATTTATAGGGTGTTTGCTTGCTGAATATACCCCTTCATGAGCAAGGGCTCCTTTTTTGGGGTTAGTCTGGACTGTATATACATCATGTCCTGTGTCAGCCAATGGCTGTGAGTGGAACTCAGCCTTGGGCAAATGTGCAAAAGCTGCTTTGTGCCAGGAGATGCTGTGACTCAGAAGCAGCTCGGTGTCACTCTCCTTCCTTTCCCCTCCCCAGGGACATGCTTATCAGGTGGGCAGTGGTGGGTTCTGCCCTGCCCCTGCCCCTCTGCTCTGCACAGGCAGAGAGCAAAGGGGTGATTTTACACCTCTCTGCCTTCTAAGCTCCTGCCCCTAGTCTGTGCTGGGAGACCACGGCTCTTTTTATAAATCTGAAGCATATTAAGAGCAAATGGACTTTTGTGATGAGAACAGTATTTCTCTCTTTACCTTTTCCAATGCCATCCTTTGGCAGGTTGAGTCTCGGTGCATTTTGTTTTGCTCACCGGTTACAGTCTATGGGACATCTATTTATTGATTGAGTATCTGTTTTCTTTCAGTGAAAGAGAAATTGCTTCTTGGAAGAGATTTGATTTTTTCACAAACCTTCTTTCAGTTTTGTATTCATTTTCTGTTACTCTTAAAGTGCTTTGATACTTGGTGTGCTGGGGTGTTCTCTAAAATAACAATAAAATTACTTTTTGTCAGAACACGAATTGCTTTTTTAAGGCAGTTTGTCTTCCTTTTCAGACCCTACATGAATTAGAGGTGTTGTAATTCCACACAGAACAATACTCTTTTTATCTCTGCACATACACTGACATCTCACCCCCCTCATTGGATTGATTCACACGATTTTTAGAACCAAATATTGGCATAGTTCATAATATATAATGTCACAGAATAAGTCTAGGAGAACATTTGGTGGAATTTTTCCCACTAGAAGAGCAAAAAGAATATTGAAAATAAACAGACTATTTTAAATACAGTGATGGATGGCCTCATTCTTAAAACAAACAAGCAAACAAATGACCAGGCAGTGTGTTGTGGTGGTAGTTACACAGATTCAGATTGCAAAGAGTGATAACTGTTGACAGGTTCTCCAAGACTGAATCAGCCAAACTAGACTTATTTTTACAATGGTGCTGCACTTCTCCAAATGCTATTTATTTTTGGAAAAGTGAACTACAGAAACTTACAAGACATTGTACAGAAAGTGACATCTCCAGCTTCCTACTGCATTAATAAGTATCTGAATATACATAATACAGGAGTAAGTGTTGTATTCATTTTGAATCATCTTGCAGAAATAGTGCATTCTGGTAATGATGATGTTGTCTAATTCTACTGTCAGCCCCCTCCCCCAATTACTTATTTTATAGTGTTCACAGGTACCCTATGTAATTGTTGGGTATAACCAATTTTTTATCAGCATTTAACTTGAAATGAGACCCACAAATGTGTAGGGATTAAGATAGGTTTGGGTTATTATCATAAAATGGTTTGGGCTGGACGGGACCTTAAAGATCATCTAGTTCCAACTGCCCTGCCATGGGCAGGGACACCTTTCGCTAGACCAGGTTGCTCAAAGCCCCATCCAGCCTGTCCTTAGCTTCTGAGCTGGCAAGAAACTTGGTTCTTTTGTTTTATTTAGAATAGACTTTCTGCATTCACAGCTAAGAGCCAGATCTTGTAATAGTTTGTCTCTACACAGTAACTCATATACTCCCCTAGCTGTGATCCCACTACTAACAAGTAATAATTGTATGGCCATTATCCTTCTGTTAACAGGAGTAGAAAGATAGGAACAGTATCAGATGCTCCTGGGACAGTCAGTTATGTAGTTTAGGTGTCTCTAAATGCAAAATTAATCTCTTTTTTTTGTCTCTTTTTCATCACTGACTGTAAAGGCTTGCTCCTAAGAACCCTTCTTTGGTTTCTGACAATTTTGCTATGATCTTCTTCCAAACTTCCTAATTAATGACTTAATGATTTCTAATTATGGTGTAATTAATTAGTAACTACAATGATAATTACACCTCTAGTTTAATAATAATAAATTAGGGATCTGGAATATAATGCACATAAGCTGTGTTTTTAGTGATGCTCCTGTGGACTTCCCTGTGACAGAGAGAACTCACAGGAATTCATGCGTGTTGCTCATGTGAACACACACATAAGGACATGCACAACACGCATGAATTCCTGTGAGTTCTCTCTAACTGTCACAGGGAAATCACATTATGACTCTTCTGACTGCCTGAGCTCTGCAAACAGATGGGTTTCGTGGATGCAAATTTTTGGATTTTATACCAGAAGTGAATTCGTGAAGAAATTTACACGTATATAGGTAGAAATCAAGAATAAGTTGCGGGGCCGAGAGGATTTTTCACATGTAATCAAAATAAAAGTGATAGCATTTTGAATTTTGTTTTTAAACTCTGCTTTCGTTATGTGCCATGGTTCACTGAGCAAACAACATTCACTAAAAACGTGTTTCTGGTCAAAACTCACAGCGTTTAGGACCAGAGGATTGCATGGGGACAGTCACTGGTGCAGCTGAGGAGGTGGGGCACAGCTCTGCAACCCTCTCTGGCGGCAGGCTCAGCTGAGGGGAAAGTCTGCTTAATTCCAGCCACCGAGTGAATCGCCATATGCTGCTGCCAGCAAAGCATGTAGAGCAGCTTCTGCTGCTGGCTGGTAATCCCTGGGAAGCTCACACAAAGTCTATTAATGGCCTTCTTAGATGCCTCCGTGCAGTCACCCAGCATCTTATTTTTCATCAAGTCAGGGACTCAAAAGCTGTAGGTTGTGTGGCACTCTGCAAGCAGAATCTCATTCTGCCACCCTTGTGGCAATGACTGTTGTAATTTCTCTGGTTAATCCTAATGAAGCAATACAGCTGAAAATGGGATTCATTTAGCTGAACTTCAGCCATTTAAATGCTAGGCATATAGCTTACAGTAATTTTACTGTTTCCTTTCCAAGCCACAGTGCGAGGAGGGCTCACCTGGAGGAGATGAGGATGTAGTCCTGTGCTTCTGGCTGATGGCCCAGCAAGTTGCACAGTCCCTGCCACACAGCAGGGAGCAAACTTCAAGTGTGATCAATTGGAACAGTATCGTGTCATCCTGCAGTTCAGGAAGGAAGCAATCTGCTGATAGGTGATTTTAGTTCCCGAGGCATTCAGCCTTTGCCCTTGTACGTGCTCAGCTGCACAACTAAAGTGGAAACAGCGTGACTCAGGTCTTGAAGGTGCACTTAAAATTCTGATCCTCTTCTACTGACAAAAAAGCCAAACCCTGCCAAGCAATCACCGTCAATCAGATTTGCATGGATTGCTTTATCTGTTGGTCTTGATTAGTATTCTGGAGAGCTCTATAGAAAACATCAATTTTAATTCGTTTCCTCCAGTGCTGGTTTCCAGGAACTCCCTCTGGTGGTTAGTGCAGCGTCTGGAAAGCTGTGTGAACATCATCTGTGTGATACAGCATGCTCTGAGAGGTGGATTGAGAAGTATCTTGGCTTTTTTCACACCTTTAGAAATAAACTTGGGGTCATGAGTCACTGAGGTTATCACCTGTTTTGACTGTTTGAACTTGCTAAATGTGAACTGCTTGTTCTTGTGAAGAAATGGTGCATTTCCTGCAGCGTGGCAGAGTAAGGAGCAAGAGTGCAGGTACCTGTGTGCTGGTCTGGTCAGGAGCAGGAGAAAATTCAGAAGGTTGGATATTGTCAGAAATCCATTTGAATGTGGATTGTCCTGAAATTTAATGTATGTCACTTCTAAGGCATTTTAGTTTATGGAATATCTGCTTTTTCTTTTTTTTTTTTTTTTTGCATAATTGGCATCCACAATGGAAATGACTCTGTACATTTGAATCTGGGTCCTTGGGTTCTCCTTCATCATTTAGAAATGCATACATTTCAGTTTCACTTCTCAAGATGCTTTTGACAGCAAATCCTATGGGATCCTTGCTCAATGCAGAAGGAAACACTCTGAATCAGCAGAACAGCAAGGCTAACTGAACTTGGACAAAAAGAAACAAGCCTTTCAGGGTCCTCCAAAGCCTGCCAAATCACTAAGTGCTGATGATGACTAACAAGGGTGGTACATCTAATGCAAAGGCTGGCAAGCGTTAGTGTGCACAGTGCCACAGGAGGGGCACCCTTGGTCAGGGATGGAGAGGTGGATGGATGCAGGGAGCCAAAGGGCAACAGCAGCATCCAGGCTGCTCCCTGCAGCACCCTGGAGATTTGTGGCCAAATGTGTGAACAGGTTTCCAGATCTGCAGTGGAGGCAGAAGGCACCAGGAGAAAGCTTGGTTCCTGTAGAGTCAGAAGCAAAACTCCTGACAGAAAAATGAGTAATTTACCCCTAGTTTGTGAAAGGAAGAGGGATTTGAAAAGTGTAACAAAGGTGAGGATCCAAAGGGAAGCATGCCTCATGCTTCTTGTTGATTGTTTAATTTCTCATCTCTTTGACCTTTCTGATCATTCTAAATACAGTATTTACACTTCAGAGCTAAAGCTTGAAAATAGATATATGGCTCTTCGAGCGAGCTGGCATTTGATTCTTTTTTTTTGCTGTAGCATTCACATGAGCACAGAGTAACTGTATTTTTTGGACTGTTATTGCAATGATTTTCTTACAGACGAGATTGCCCCTGGTGGCTTTGCATTATCTCATCGGCCTGAGAGTGCACCCCCGAAACACCTTCTTTTGCTAATCAGAGTTTACTGCTGTGTCCAGAAATTGGCCAACTAGTGTCGTGCTGTATATTTTTCTTGTCTTCCATCACATTATACTGCAGTTACATCTTTCAACACCACTGTATTTTTAAAGAATGTTTTCCCTGACACTGCAAATGGTGCAGAACATTATAGGCAGACGAATTGAGCTGTTGGAGTTGGGGACAGGGGGGTTGGTCAGCAAGCCATAATACACAGGAAGTTATTTTTACAGTGATACAGTGAGAAACCATTAAAAAAGCCTCAACAGTGCAGAGCTGTGTCCTTGGTCATGATGTAAAGGTCAGCGTTGGTGTGTTGGGCGCATCGGCGGGGGCTGAGCGTGCAAGTGCTGCACCACAGTCTGTGTTGTAGTCAGGTTTTCTCATCCATTTCACTGCCATGGCTTATATTCATTCTGGTGTCTCTTCAGCTTCTGAAGGTAAATTGCTGACACAACACACAAAAGGTGTGTTTCTTCTGGAGCATTCTTAAGGTGCGTAACGCCTGGGGAACTCCCTGAGAGGTCTGTGCCAGGCATGGGGTGAGTGCTTAAGTCACCATTTCAGCCATGATGGGAAAAATGTTTCCAAGGGTTTTCAAGGTTCTTTTAACGGAAACCAAAACTTTTTCCCAGAAACGTGTTACATCTGGTGGTACTTTCTTTTTTACTAAAATCAAAATGGAACTTTTGACCTTCCTAAGAAGGTCATTCTGAAATTATTTTTCATTTTGAAATTGCCTTTTGGTTCACTTTTTATTTCCAAATACACATAATGTAAATTACCATATTTGGTTATCATGAAGGCAATGACAAAACCCCAGCTTTCTGATTCAAAACAAAAAGAAACTCGAGCTAAACATTCTTTAATGTTTCCATTTTAAAGCTCAAATTCAAGGCAAATTACAAAAGCATAAAAAAAGTTTTATTGTAAAGACAAAAGGAAACATTGTGATATTTTTAAAGAAAAGATCTTTTAATGAGAATCAAAATCCCATACATTTCTCTGCTAATTCAGAAATTGTCTTTAATTTTTTTAATTTTTAAATTAAACCCCAAAATTTTACCAAAAATTCTTTTTTCATGGCTGCACTAGAAAAAGTATTGCAGCAAGGAGTCCTGGTCAGCAGTATCTTTAATTATTGGATTTCACATTATTTTTATTACATTTATTTTTAGTGCTAAAATTCATTTACAGCTAATGTGAGAACATTAGCTATTTAAACAAAACTGCAAAACATATTGTCAGCTTTCACACTCCATAAATTAAACCAGTATTTGCTCAGATTACATGAGAAACAGATACAGTAGGGGGGTTGAGTTTTTTATCATATCAGATCATTCTGAAAGTGTCTGTTGTGCTGATCAGCTGATTTGTGGATTTCATTTCCATTGCTCTGTCTTCTTGTACATACGTGCTTTAAAATTGGGTGGTTTTGTTTTTTCCGGTTTAACCTTGGTTGGAGATTTTGAAACCTTTTTCCCTAGGCTTTCCTCACAGCTTTCTAACTGAGCTCAGTGCCTACAGAAGTTACAGTTTCTTTCATTTTTTTCAGCTGGAGAGTGTTTGTCCCCTCATGCAAGTTCCTGTTAGTATGAGAACATTTAAGGATGAACTGTAGTCTCCAGGTTTTCTGCCACATGACCCAAGTTGTTGGGGGTTTGTCCTCTGCAGAGGGCTTATCAATGGTGGGTGTTGACCCAAGCAAATTTAAAGCATTTTTTTTGCTCCCTGTCAGTAGTATAATGGTCTTCCAATGCTTTTACTTCAGTGTTCTGGCCATGTTATCAATGACTTAATTTCAAAAAAGGAACAAACACAAAATTTGACCTATTGATAGGGTGAAGTGTGAAATCTGAGCTGGCTTTATTGTTCACAGCATAAAAAAAAAGAAACTGCTGGTTTGAAGTGGTATTTTTTCACAACATACACAGTTCTCCTGAAAGGAGATGCTTCTGGAACCACTAGGAATCAGGTGGTGCATTTTTATAGAGCCCAGTGTGCAGGGCTTGTAGAACATGGGATAAGAATTAAATCCCCAAAATCACAGTAGTGTGGCCAAACAATCTAAGAGCCAGGAGTCCTCAGCATGAAAATGCCTCTAGAAGAGGGCTAACAGCTGCTCCTTGTGGGCTTGAAATGTCTTGCAGAGATAAGGGAAAAAAGCCCTTTGTCATGCCATAGTCTTTCATTAAAGTCTTTCATTAACTGACTTTAAGAAGTTATTGGTAGGGCTCAGTCTTGTCAGAATAGATCTTTATTTTCAGGTGGTAAAGATGAGGGCACGTTTACAATGATGACTGTAGAGAGAGAGTATTATTTAAGGATTTATATTTATTTGCATATCAGATTAAGGTTTTATGCCATTCCCTGTGTGAATTAGACACAGCTAGCAGTTATGAGAGTTACGAGGTTTTCTGATGGGTTTCCACGCTGAATTGCAGTGAAATCTCATCAGATGAAAGTGCCCACTCTCATACATTAATATCCTTTTGTATTTGAAACGGATATAAAAATAGATATCATACTGTATATGCGAATTATGCACAATATTCACATGGATTTTTATTTCGAAGAAATTAAAGGTCATTCTGACTCCACAGGGAATAGAGTTTACAATTGATAAGACAAAGCAAAGATGCATATCCTTAATGTTACTGGTCCCCTCGGGGAATGGTGCTTCATCTCCTCGGACTCGGGCAGCAGACAGGGTGGATGCAGCTGCTCGTGCCACACCCCATCACCGCAGTTACAGTGTGCAAACCGTGGGGCATTGCCTTGGCAGAGCCACCTCTCAAAAAAAAAAAAAAAGGTTAATGAAGAGGAAGATAACACAGAGAGAGAAATAAAATCCAAGAAAGGCAAGTGACACAAATGAAAACCATTGCTCAGCACCAACCGGATCATGCCCAGCCAGTCCTCAAGCAGCTGCTGCCGGCCAACTTTCTCCCTAGTTCTGTTGGTGACCATGACACCATACGGTATGGAATATCTCTTGGGTCAGTGGGGGTCAGGTGTCCCTGTTGTGTCCCCTCCCAGCCCTTTCTGCACCCCCAGCCTGCTCTTTGGTGGGGTGGGGTGAGAGGCAGAAAAGGCTCTGCGGAAGTGGTGCTCAGCAACAACCTAAACATCGCTGTATTATCAACATCCTTTCCAGCACAAATCCAAAATATAGCCCCATACTAGCTACTGTGAAGAAAATTAACTCTATCCCAGCTGGAACCAGCACACCAGCAGTCTGTGAAGTGGTCATCACACACACCAGGAGTATAAAAACTTCATTAATTTCTTCCTGAAAATCTGCAGAACATCAACACAATGTATATGAACATACACTGATTTTATTCATAGAATCATATAATAGTTTAGGTAGGAGGGGACTTTGATAGATCATTCCTTCCAACCCCCTAACTCTGGGCAGAGTATATCAAGCATTGGAACAGGCTTTCCAGGGAATTGGTGGAGTCACCATCCCTGGAGGTATTTAAAAGACGTGTAGATGTGGCGCTTAGGGACGTGGTTTAGTGGTGGACTCAGCAGTGTTAGGCCTACAAATGCACAAATGATCTGAATTGTATGTCATGACTTAACCCCAGCTGGCAACATAGATACCATCTAGCAGCCGCTGGTTTGTTCGCCCCTCTGGTGGGATGGGGAGAAGAATCAGAATAAAGGTAAAACACATAGGTTTAGATAAGAACAGTCTAATAATGGAAATAAAATATAATGATAATCACAACAGTAGTTAAAAGGGAGACAGCAAAAAGAGAGAAATAAGACCCAAGAAAGACAAGTGATGCACAAGACAATTGCTCACCACCCACTGACCCAGCCTGTCCCCTGGCACTGATTGGCCCCTCACGGTCAACTCCTCCAGTTCATGTACTGACCATGACACTCTATGGAAGGGAATATCCCCCTCTGTCCAGTTCAGGTCAGCTGTCTTGGCCATGCTCCCTCACAGCAGGTCCTCGCTGGCAGAGCATGGGAAACTGGCAAGTCCTTGACTTAGGGTAAGCACAGCTCAGCAACAACTAAAACATCTGTGTGTTATCTACATTATTCTCATACTGAATCCAAAACACAGCTCTGTACCAGCTACTAGGAAGAAAAGTATTCCATCTGAAGCCAGGATAGGGTCTTTTCCAACCTAAATGATTCTGTGAATCTAGGACCTTTTGCTAGCTCAGGTTGCTCAAAGCACCATTCAACCTGACCTTGAACACTTCCAATGTTCCAGCTCCTCCAGGCAACCTATTCCACTACTGAGTGCACTGAGCTGCAAAGTCCCAGTTGCCAATGCTGTTTTGTAGGATTCAGACCTCCTGCTCGTGCCCAGTTCAGCCTCATCTTCTGCGGGAGGATTTTCTGAGGAAGCGTTTTGAGGAAAAAGCTTATCTTGTGCAGTATTTCAGTGAGGAAAGAAAATTTCTATGATGGAAGTGGATTTTCAGCTGTTGGACTTCACATCAAAAAGAATTATTAAAATGTGAAAATAATGTTCAGCCAGAGGGTAATGGGATGTCCTGATGGTATGAAATAGACTTCATGGTATTTCAGTGAGATGTTAGCTCTCACCAGTAAAATGTGCTAGTTAGAAAAGGAGATAAAATGCTCCCACATCCCCAAATGTGAGTCACTGTAGGGTTTATAAACATGATCAGGGCTGTTTTGGTTCTGACTGATGATAGTAAGAGACTGTTGTGACCCTGCTACTTCACAACATCTATATTTAAAGTATCAATGCATCACTTTTTCACAATATCACGAGTCTGTTCCCCAAAATTCCCTTGAGGTTTATTCATGGCTGCTTTCTCAATTTTTCATCTCAGCAAAGATGATTGATTAAAAACCAAACAACTGTCTTAAAGGTATCCCATGTCTCAATTCTTTTGCTGAGTTGCTCTTGCCTGGTCTCCTATGCTTGATACATATATAAATGATCCTGGTTGAGGTGTGCTGCAAGAGGGATGTAGCAAGGGGGCTTTCACCAGATATTGAGGAAAATTAACATTGAGCTGGTAAACCCAGACATGTAGAGAAGAAACCTGATCATAATTATTCTCTTCTAGTGTAGCACAGCACGTATCTAGAAATGTATATTTAAAAAAATTAACAGAATTGTTCATGCCAAGATTGCAAAAGATGATTTATTTTTATAATTTCTTTTAAGGGAAAAACCTTCAAAAGCAAACAAGTTTTGACAAAAACTGTTCAGCAGGTGCCTTTGTATTTATGTGTTGGAATATAGTGAAAAAAGCAAACCAGTTATTAGATACAAAGTAGTGCTTGTCTCTAATAATATGTTTTAAGTATATGTCATGTTATTACAGAAGACATGAATATTTCGTGCCCCTCATGTCCTGGGTTTAAAAGGGTTCTATTACTAATTTTTTAATACTACATGTTACAATTTCATCTCTGTTTGTGAGGTGATCATGTTACTGCTTTGCCCTAAATGGTAAAAAGTAAATACCTACCCAGCTGGTGTTGGTGGCTAGGGAGTGACGCAAGTAGCCCAGCCTGCTATTCAGAGACATCTTCAGCTTGGACCTCAGAACTGCTTTGCTAAAATAAGTTGAGTGAATAAACCTTTCACGTCTCACCAGCTAAGTAAGTATTGCTGTAGAGGACATCTGACCTGAGTGAGAGGTTCAGAAGAGCTGCTATTTTCTGGTTTTGTTGTGGCAGCTGCTGTGGAGCCCCACGTTCCTATTCCATACCCATATGCTCACTCCCCATCTGAGATGGGCACTTTCTAAACTTTCAAGAGGTACTACCCCTTGCAAAGTGATATTTAACATTGAAACTGAGAAGTTTTATCCACCACATTGGTATTTCAAGTTCTGCTTAGCAAATCTTTGATTGTGGACAGGCATAATTCACAGCGCTGTGCCAGGCATGTGGGTGACGTGGGCTGTGGGTGAGGGTTGAAGCCATCTCCTGCTGCAGGCTCTTCATGGTCTGCCTGATCCCAGGATTTGTGTTCTGGGGGAGCTCAGGTGCATCACCACTTCTGTGAGCAGAGACACAAACCAGCCTCAGGAGACGTGAAGTTTTGTGACAGATTTGAGGTGACATCCCGTTCTTTCACCAGGGTGTTCTTCATCCCACAGGATGTCCCTGGTCACAGTGGGGTTCTCTGGGTCTGTGTTTGGGTTCCAGCTTTTCCCCAACATCTCATTTGGGCACTGTGTCTGTGTGGTAGTTTTCACTCTAGGCCTTCCTGGAGACCAGCAGGATTGGTCGATGTCTCTGTTCATGTTGCCACTTGGGAGGTGGTTTTGCTTTTAAATACTAGTCTGGCTGGGTCAGCAGCATCATCTGTAAGGAGTGAATTGGGCTGCCATCAGCCCAAGTGAACGTGAATGTGGCCAGTCTTCGCGAACGAAGATCTGGGAAATTATCAGCCCAAGTACTCATTGGAAGTAACACCTTCATGAATTATGGTGCTTACAAGGCACTTGGCACTGCCCCTGCCCTGCCTTGGGCATCTGCTCTGGGTTTTTCAGTATCACTTCAAAATAAAGAAGAACTGGATGTAGCCCTCCACTATTTATATTTTTAAACTACTGTTTTTTAAAGTTTAGTAATGTTAACTATCAATTAGACAGCCACGTGGTTGCTAAAGCACATGTCAGTACTTTCCTGAGGAGGATTTAAAGAGGAAATTACAGAATCACAGAGTTGGTAAGGTTGGAAGGACCACAGTGGGATAAAATATTTGTACATCCAGAAGAAGTTAGCTGATATTAATTCTGAGTTGTTGCACTATAGCCAGAAATGAAATTGCATTTTTTTTAATGTGTGAACCTCAGTTGAGGTAGATCCTGCAGGTCTGCTTCTCTTAAATGGCCTTTGTAAAATACACTGCCTTTGTGCAGTCACTTCTGATTTACGTGTTTGGTGAAAGCCAAATCTGTTGAGACTAACAGGTTTATAACAGTATATTCCTACTGAAGAGTGAGAGTAATATGATCTTAGAATGTGTGTTTTTCTTCTGAATGACCTGTTCTAAAGCTTCTCACATGAGAGCCTTTCTCCACTTGCTAACTCAGCTGACCATCTTTCTCTTGCAGTTGAGCTTTGTGAAGAGATTCATAGAGCCATGAGAAAATGAATTTCAGCATAAAAGAAGGCATATATGCAATTACACCTATATTTTGTGTTATTTTCCAGTTGTAAAGTATGTTATATTTGCTTATTCTTTTTTTTTCTGAGAAGATCCAGACACAAGGGATGACATATTTCAGCAGAAAACTGGTGGTGATTTGTTGTGCCATCTTAGAACAAGGGCATACTGCAAGTTTAATGGTCCCAGTTGGATTTAATAATTGGTTTATTAGAATATTCTGATATTTTGTACTGAGCAGGCAGCAGAACTGCTGTGGGCTCCAGCAGCATTTTCTCTTCTCATGCTTTCTTGAGAACTGAGGAAGGATGTCTTTAGTCTGTGGTACCGTTTAAAGCCAGCGTGGTCATGTATGTGCAAAATGTAGGTTAAGTGTATGTAATGTCTTATGGGATGGAGCAAGTAGCTGCTGAGGGGACTAGCAGAGGATGGGGAATTTTCTTGTTTTTTTTTTCCTTTGCTCCCTTGTACAAATTCCAGTTGGATGGAAATCCAGCCCAGGAGTGAGCAAGTGATGGCTGTGCAACTATTTGAGAAGTCCTGAGCAGCTCAGCACTTTGCGCTGTCTTGGGGAGTTAAAGGAGTTCCATGTCCTTCAAAAGCAAATCCTGTCTGCCTTTCTGAGAGCCTACAAGTACTGGCTCTCCGTCTGGCTCTGGCTGGTCCAGAGTGTACATCCAAAAATCTGTCCCTGTTGGTCTCAGAAGCCAAAGTGCTCGCCATGTGGATTGTCCTGATTTCTCATTGTAGTTGATTTAAATTTTTTTTTATTCTTATTTTTATGGAAAATATGAGCAAAGTACATCAGCTAGTAAGGACACAGAAATTTATTAAGCTATTCCTAATCAAACCATTTGATGAGAAACGGATAGGCTTTGGTTTCCAATCTTTCAGTTCAATCATGCTAAAATCACTAGATGTTTCAGAAAAAAATTAAAACATTTAAACAGATTTATTATTCTATCAAGATTTATTTGAATTAAAATTCACCATTTGGAGGGGGGAGGAGGGAGGGAAGTATAATTTCATTTGCTTAATAATACTGAAAGATTCCTTGTGAAGTGAAAAGAGACAGGGGAAAAAATTCCTGTCTTTCATTTGATCCTTTTTTAGGACAGTAAGGGATGGCAGGTGGAGAAAGTCTGACAAAACACCTTGTGCGTTGGCACCAAAGCAACATAAAGTCTTTCAGACATCCATATTCTGAAAGTTAATTATTTTCAACTGTTACAGTGGGAACACAATGTAATGATTCTTCCAGGTCTGCTGTTAAAATGCATCCCTTCTATCTATGCACTGCCTCCCAGGCTCAGGACTGCAGCTGACCGTGTGCTTGGTGGTGACCACTTCAGTCGTCAAATGTGGGGGCTCAGAGATTTAAACAGATTTAAACACGTGGTAGGATCCCAAGTGGTGTTGTAGTACCACAGCGCAAAAGACCAAAGTGTTGGCATCAGGAGCTTGGAGGGGACTCACTGTGCTGCCAACTCCTGTCCCATGTTTCGTAAACCCCCAGGGCAGGAAGGAAACGAGCCAGGAGACCTTGTCTCCAGCAAGTCCACGCAGCGTGCTCCTGCCATGAGCTGTGCCATTCAGGGCACAGTTGTGTTACCACAGGTAAGTAGCTTATAAAAGTGTTCCATTGCAAGTGAAATTGCAGCCTCAGTGGCTGTGGGTGTTACTGAGGAGAGTGTGATCTCTGGCAGGGAGAGACCTTTATCATCAAGGGAACTTTTGACTCTGCATTTCCTTGTTCTTTGATATTTCTTGTCATTCCCATCTTCAGTCAAACGCACCTTTGTTTATTCTTCAAGACATCATGCACCAGCATGACAGCTGTGTGTGGTGTGTTTATCCATCGGGAAGAAAGACCACAAGGAAGGATACCCTCGAGAGAGACAATGTGAGATCCCTCTCTCTGAGTGCAGCCGCATCTGCAGCAGCCGGGCGGTCTCTCCAGTGCAATCCTTCACCCATCCTGTTGTCTCTCTCTATTAATGGCCCTGGCAGCTGAGAGCCATGACCCATTCCCTGTTTTGCTCCTTATTTTCCCTCTGGGCGTAGAACATGAGAATAACATATCTTTTTTTTTTGTCTTTTCATCCTTTCAGAGCATGTCCCGATGTATTGATTCTTTCCTCTTATGTTGTCCCTGAGTCAGAGTCTTTCGCACGCACCCTCTCTGAAGCTCTTGCGGGGCTGCTTGGGGTGTTCAAGGCAGAGATGCCTGGACTTCAGCACTGCCAGCGACATATCCAGCCAGGTTCCCAGGAAACCCAAATCAGTGGAGCATCATCACCTGCTAGTCACAATAGTGGATGCCTGCTTCCTTGGCTGTCACCATTCTTGGCCCTGGAGCCTGTGTCCCCTCCCTGAGCAGGCACATGCTTACCTCCTCCTTGTTCATCTTCAAATGAGCAGCAATGTTACCCACAGTCAGCTGGGAAGACACTCAAGGGGACAAGTGCAGGACAAGAAGGTCCCTCTGCCATTTCAGCCTTGCAGATGCTCCCCAACTTCCCTTACCATGTTCCCCCCTCCCTAATTTCAGAAACTGGAAGGGAGTATGTTTACCATCACTGTTTTAGACACAAATCTATGGAATGCTATGAAGAAAATTAACCCCATCCCAGTCAGACCTGATGCACAACCCTTTGTTTAGGGATGCTCACAGCTGGTCACAGCTGTGCCTCAGAAAAGGCAGGGCTTGGGCAAGGCTGGGCACGCTGGGCATCCAGGCAAGCACAAAGCACCAACAGATGATTTGCCTATGCAGTGAGCAGTGCTGGGTCCTGGAGATAGCAGTGCAGTGTGGAGATTTCCAGAAGCTGCTGTACATTTCCATGAAACAGGATGTCATGCAAAGACGTGGCAGGGGTAGACAGAGCAGCTCTGTGTTGTATTCAGTCGTATTCCTTAGAGGAAGGAGATTTGCTCTGCATACTCCCCATACGCACACACGTTTTTTAAACAGGCAGAGAGGAGGTATAGAACACCAGCTGCTCCCTCCCCCTGTGTGGGTGGAGGGTGGTCACTCATTGCAGATCCTGAGTTGACCCCTGTGGAACTACTCACATGAATAATCTCTCACCAATGCGGACAAGGGATTTGTAGCTGATCCTATATTTTCAATTGGGAGTTTAAACTGAAAAAGAGCTATAGGATTTTTCTGATGCATGACTGTATGTAAATTGCCATGGTAACCACAGCATTTCATGTGCTCAGGGCATTTTCTGAAATTCTGCAAGAAGCTGTAGCTGCGTTTATGCAGCTCAAAGTCAAGTTTCATTAAGCCACTAGCTGCTTTGTTTCCTTAGTATCTCTTTTCCTTTTCTTATCCCTATCCATTTTAACTCTGCATTTTTCTTTCCCTTTCCAAATACGAGTGATGTTTTGAAGGAGGCCCTTATCTGTACCAAACCTCCCTTTTAATTACAAGAGCAATCACAAACTAGAACAACTCCACCTTGACACAGGAAGAGTAGAGTAGCACTGGAGGAGTTGTCATCATTTAGCTCACTTAACCTCATTTGAAAATTTTGAAGTCTGCAGACAGTGTTCCAGGTCAAAGTTCCTTAGTTCTCACACTCTCATGAAGTCATTTATTATTAAATGAACATAAATCTTTTGGCTTGGACTACTTTGCCATAATTATAGAATAGCATTGTGTCTTTTGGGGTTTTGGTGCTGCTAGGAATTTTAATACTAAGTCATCCTCCTTCTACTTTTTCATTTCTTGTTTCATACAAAGTCATTTGTAAGAGCAGAGCTCAAATTCAGAAAAGCATTTAGGAGATTATTAAGTATACTTAAGTATTAAATGCTGAATTATCTGTGAAATAAGTACATTAATTAAGATCTGGAAGCTGCTCAGTGGACCCCAGGGCATTAACAGATAATTCATTTTGCAATAAAAACCATGGTCAGATGAAGTTCCTTTATTTGCTTTCCTTCCATACACTGTGGATACTACTGATACCTGCTTCCTTAATTTCCCCAGTGTTTTCAGGCAGAGTTATTTAGGGGTCTCTGGAGAACATCTAGTCCAGGCACGTGTTTAAACCAAGACTAAATTCAGAATTTGATCAGGTCACTCAGGGCCTTGTCCCGGTGAGTTTTCAGAATCAGCAGGGATGGAAACTTTTCCACATGGCCAGGCCCTTGTTCCAAGGCTGTGCCTTTCCCATCATGAACCAGTTGAACATTGGCACCATAGTGATACTGGTCCTCAGCCTTTCCTTCTCTGAGCTGAAAAAGATGACTCCGCTGGCCCTCTTTCAGTCTGAAGCCATTCTTCCTTGTCCTATCACTACATACCCTTGTAAGAAGTCCCTCCCTGGCTCTCTTGTAGGCTCCCTTAGGTACTAGAAGGTGCTATAAAGTCTCAGAGTCTTCTTTTCTCCAGGCTGAACAACCCCAACTCCTTCAGTGTGTCTGTGTAGGAGAGGTGTTCCAGCCCTTGGACGACCTTCATGGTCCTCCTCTGGACTCCTTCCAACTGCTCCATGTCTTTCATGTTCTGAGGGCTCCAGAGCTGGACACAGTACTCCAGGTGGACTCTCACAAGAGAAGAGTAGAGGGGAAGAATCCCCTCCCTTGATCGTGGCTCTGTGTCAATAGTTCTCTTGCATTAGTGATTGGAGCTGGCCTCAGTGTTTCAGGTGCAGAGCTGACTTGAGGCCAGTTAGATACATTGCCTTTGACCTCAGCTGTCCTCCTTCCAAGCCAGTGGTTAAACCATCTAGTCTGGGTGAAAACATCAAAATATGAAAGTTTCAACTTTTTATGCTCCACCTTTTAAAACACGGGGGAAGTCATCACCTCCCAGGCTCAGCACAGGAATAAAGCACAGCCAGTGGGGTACTGTCCTTACCCTGCACCTAGCTCACTTTCCTGGACTGCTGTGCCATGCTGGCATGGCCCCTCTGTGTTGGGTAGGCATGCCCTAAGGAGATGAAACAATTGGTATTATTGCTTCATGAACAATAAATATTTCTTTTAATTTAGGTTGCATACTATGGCTCCAAATCACAGCTGTGTAGTGTGAAGGGTAAAAAGTCTGGTATCTTAATCTAAGAACAGCTGCAACACTGGGAAATCTGCCCATTTTCCTAAGAACCTGGGAAGGAAAGAGCCTTGTAGTTTCCCTGCTCACTGTCAAAGTGGTGTTAGTTATGTGTTGAAACTATTGAACTTCACGGTATTTTAGGGTCCACGGATTACATGCAAATTGCAAACATATTTTGATGATAACAATCCTGGAGGTTGTCTAGTTTCTCCTTAAGTCAGTAGAAGAATTTCCATTAGCTTCTTTTGAGGGCTTTGTGTGATGAGTGTTTGCCATTATCGTATTGACTTGAAGTTTATTTTTTAAGTAGTAATAGAGTTTTAGCTAAGAAATGTCAGATTTGTTTATTTCTTTCCATCAATGACATTTTGTGTTCATTAATGATACATCTAAACTAGAGAAATAGAAAGGAGAGCAAAGTGTATTGTTATACAGAAGTTAACTATCAGAAATATGTCGACACATCTGCAAAACTCCACTGAAATTCAACAAGTAATTGAGCTTATCTCCTCAAACACAGGATCCTATTATTAGCAAAGCATTTCATTAACTGTCTTTTGCATTGGAGCTGAAAGGTCTAAAAAATGGCCCAAGAAGGTGGCAAAAGTAATATTTCAGGACATTTTAAATTGTCCAATACCAGTGTTCCTACCCCTGAACCAGCACAGCTAATGAAGGAAAGAGGGGCTTAAGAAAAGGCTCTTAAGCGACATCCTTCAGATACCAGAACTATTCTAGAAAGGATTAAGTTGAGTGATAAGGAGGACTTGTGGTGGGACTGATATAGTAGGTGCTGACTTCAACACATCTCAGGAACGTGCTCTTGACTCCTTGTAAAGCCAGGAGAGATGGGGTGCTGGCACCTCTTTTGCAGAGCTCAGCACTTTGCAGAATTGGATCCACCTGCCTCTTGAAGCCTATCATCCTGAATCAGGCAAGCATATGACTATTAAATAAGATGTCTTAACTGCTGCCTTCTTCCATGAGATGAAAACAAGAACTGTGATAGAGACAGTAATTTTGCTATGGTTGCAAAAGCACACAGCCAACCCCAGTGTTGTTTTTTGGTTTCGTTGAGCCATCCCTGGTGTACTGGGTGTGTCTGTCACACAGATCAAGGCTCAGAATACCACAAGGCTCAGGGCTTGGCAGTGCTCCTCCCCATCTGGCTGATGGAAGATTTTGGCTAATGGGAGTATGGCTGGAGGGCATCCCTATCTCACAAATGGGAGTCCCCTTATTAGAAGACCAAGACTTACTTGCCTAGATTACAATCTGTCTAGGACAGGGAGTAACTTCATTCACACATTTGTCAGCACCTGGCAAACAGCATCAAAAATAAAACTAAGGCATTAGTGACAGTAGCCCCCAGTAAAAGTTTTATTAATATGGATAAAAATGTTTATTTTAATAAATTAATTTTCTCATAGATTAGCCAAAATAACTGATTTAATATAAATTATCCACATATATTAGTAATTTGCTTTTATTCATTAGCATGATAACACCATTTATAGGAAACAATATGGAAACTGAAATTCATTAGGGTAACATTTTGCACTTCAGTTAGATCTGATGTTACTCATTGTAAGGTTTCAATTTGTTTAATTCACGTTAATGGGCAGGCAAGACTGCAGAACAAGAAAAATACAAGCATACATTTAATATTAGTTACTTTGCTTGTTCATGCATACTTTATGTAAAATCTTGGTGTCGTACGATTTCAGTTTCTTTCCATGTGTCCCTAATCAAATATTCATGGTTGTATTCACACTTACAGTATGTTTTCTCTGCTAAAGAAAGGATTCTGAAGCCTACCTTAAAGTAAACACAGAGAATAAGGCATATGTTCAGTCCAAACTTTAGTCTTGCTTACACACATGAGCTCTAGTAACAGCTACAACCAGTTACAAGTGTGAAAATCAGCGGGCAGATGCTGCTTGGGCATGCTCATGTGAACCTACTGGACTTCCTAGGACTAAGAACATGTGCAGTCCTCATTTACCATTTCAGCTAGGGAATGAGAAAACTTATTTACCCAAAAGGACAGGTCCACACAGAAAACATCATCTTCTACATCCAGTTTAGCAAGAAATTATGTCCGTTGGGTTCAATGGAGTAACACTGAGTTCCAGCTGAGGGGCTGGTCTTCAATAACAGCTTTCACTCTTCCTTTCTATTTAGGGAAGAAGTGCAAAAGCAACTATCTTAAAATATAGTACAAACATTTAATTCTGCTTATTTAATTATTAAGAAGTAATAAATATCACTAATATCAATGTTCACATTAATAAAACTGTAAAAGTTTACTAATATGCAATTAGATTTTTTTTGTCAATGAAACAGAAAAATATATTTTTTTGTAGATCAAAGCAACTTCAGAAAATATCAGTTTTTGAACATGAATCATGTCTAAAAAAGACTTTGTAACATCTGTCAAAGTTATTTAGCTCCCTAACTTTGCCTGTGTTGAGCACTTTACTCTTGTACAATCATTTTAATGTTTGTTCTGTGTTCCTATATAGGTTGCTACTGTAAGAAGAAGTAAATTTCTTAGTGCTTTTTATTATTTATGTGGCACCCTAAGTAGAAAGAGAGAAAACTGACAAGATCCAACCTTACCTTCATTTTAATTCCTCGGGAAGGACGTTTCATTATTTTCTGCCTCTTTGAAGTACCAGGTCTCTGAAATCTCTTTTTAATGACACAGATGAAAAATAAATATGTAGAGGAAGGAGTCAGTGTGCAGAATTCGAAGAACGCAAGACATTTTGAGGCTGTGCCATGCAGGGGGGTGGGAGCAGCTTCTCTTTGTGGGAGGGTGTGTGTGCCGGGTCCTGGGCTCCCGACGCTGGCTCTGGTTCAGCAGCCATGCAGGAGTTTCTCTCGTCAGTGAACCAGCTGTTATGGCAGATGATCGTGCTGAATTTCAGGTCATTTGATAACTAGGGCAGGCAGCCGTGTTTTGCAGTTCAGCTTGGGTGACATGTAGATTAAGAACTTCATCAGCACGATGCAGAATTGCTCACATTTCTCAGGGGCTCAGGTGGGCTTGTTCTGGGGGCAGAGAGGGAGTGTTCAACCAGGTCCCATCCTTGGCAGCCAGACAGCGAGCCCTACCTCCTTTTTGACACTTCTGCTTGCAAGAGAAGTGTGGTACACTGCTAGCTTTTCGGCTTTATGATGAATGATACTCCAAATGGTTCTTATTTCGGCTATCATTTCAATCTGCAAGCTGTTTGTAGGCCTGGTATGCTCTGCTTGGTCATCAATGTGAATTGTGGTGCCGGCTTCAAGACTTGCAAAGAGTCAGGGAAGGGCAAGGAAAGCTTCCCAAATCCTTGGGTGGCTTGGCAATACCTGAGAGCAGACTCATGGGCCTGGGGCTCCATAAGGAGCCACAGAGAAGAGCAGCAGAGCAGTCCTACCAAGCTGCTCAGAAGAAAAATGGCAAGGCTTGCTTAGGGCCAGAGGAAGGATTAATGTAAAATTCTGGGGAAAGCAGCTGGAAATATCACGGTAATTTTCTCAGCTTGGCAAGCTTTTAAGCTTTAATGAATTCCCAGAAGAGTCAAGCAGATCTTTGGTGTAAAGAAGCTGATAACCAATGATGCTAAATTCCTAGACTTTTAGAGTCAGAAGAGATCATTAAAGCTGCTTGCTCTAACCTCTGCGTTCAAACTTATGAGGCTCTGACCACAAATTCTTTACCAAATTCTTTACATAATGCCCTGTTTTGCTCAAAAGGTGTACTTTAGAAAAACCACTGTCTTGATTTAATAACTTCATGTGATGGAGAATCTACCACTTCCCCAGATAAGTTTTCCCAACTGTCTCATTACCATCACTGATAAAATACTGTCTGATACTTGGTTACCACACCAGACTGTCTGGTCATTGCAGTGCTGGGTGGGATGTGGGCAGCCTGCCCTCCACCTGGGAGACAGGCACAGAGCGGGGCTGAAAGAGGGTGCTGGGGAGCTGAAACACCACTGCTGTAAGAAATGTGGGAAGAAAGGCACAGGTGCAATCGATTTCAAGAAATAACCTTGAAGAGACTTTTTGGTGTGAAAAGGGCTGGTTTTAATGTAATTTAGAAGGTTGTATCTGCCCTCTCTCCCCCCAGGCTTCTCATAATGTGCTGAAAAGCATCTACAATTTGAAATGGTAAAAATTTAAGGAGAAGAAGGTAGAGCAGGGCATTAGGTATTTGGCAGAAAGCAAGCTGCTAAAGATGCCTGTCATATTAGAGGTGCATCTAAGACTTGTTTTCTGTGTTTCAAAGTGAATGCACCCTTTAGCTATTTTTAACTTTCGTTCTGGGAAGTCCTTTTTCTCTGTGGGTGGAAAGATACGTGCCTTGTTCCACAGCTGTCTCACAACCACTTACCTCGCCAGTCTCCATAGCGAGAGACAGATAATAGGACACAAAGTTGGTCCCCCAAGCTCAGTGATTAATAAACCTCCACACCTCAGTCTGGGGGATGAACAGGGAGGGGGGAAGCCTGTTTGATTTGTCAGGAGTTTTCCCATTATGGATGGTCAGGCAGAGACAAACAGGTATCTGTTACTGAATACAAGGAGCATTTGCCTGACGTGCCCCGTGCAAAGCTCACTCTGGCACACCCAACAGTGAGTCACCAGTGGTGAGCCAAGATCCAGAATGGTATTCTGTTTCCTAAACCCTCCCTGAATCTATGGGTAATTTGGTGGAGTTTGTGGCTTAGTCTCTTAGGATTGGACTCATCCCAACTGTATTTATAGGACCGAAAGTCTGGCATAGAATCTCATCCAGGCTTCTCCTGTAATCAGCGGACTGACACACCACCAGGGAGGATTCATCCCTCTTTTAGATTGGCACCGATAACTGAGGAGGTTTTAGGAGATTGGTGATGCAACTAGAAGTTTGCAAAGCTGAACTATTTTTGAATTGTGCTTGCTATCCTCTTTGCATGAGTTTGGGGCTTTTTCTTGGGTCTCAGACTTTCTGCATCATGTGAAAAGTATGTCATGGTCTCCCACAAAATGCCTGTTCGTACTCTCAGGGAACAGAATGCACTTTCTGAATATTTTCAAGTGAATCATAATCAATTTGCAAGTTCAAATTAATTAAAGTCGAGCCCTCTGAGAAGTATCAAATGCATGCCAGCATTTTCTTTATACCAAATGATCTTAATAGCAGTGTGGCAGATTTCAAATTTCCCCATCAGTTGAACTGATGGAAATTCTTTTGTAGAAGACGATTTAGAAAGCAATATACTGTAATATATGTATGTTACTAGTGACTATTTAATTGTTACCATACTACAGCATACTGACAGACAGCAGCTTAAATAACTTGCAAATGGGGCAACTGTCATGAGAAATGACTTGCTTACCAGCCTTCATCGTTCCTGTGCAGCTATTTTGCTCTTAGCAGTGCCCTGCAAAGAAAAGATATGTAAAGTGCAAGCGTGTCTTTTAAATGTAGTTTAGTTTAATACCACAAACACTGCCGTGATTTAATCAAAGCATATTATTAGAGAATGGCATCAGTACCAGAAGCACCAACACAGATAATTTTCTGGTAGCTGTAATCTTTACTTGAGTTGACAAGGGGTTTCTGGGCTCAGTCTGTGAGACTTGCATTTGCCTGGAATGCTTCTTGCTCTCTATTTCTTGGCAGAAACTTGTAGTCTTGCATACTATTTGAAATTGTTTGTAACTGGAAATATATATTAGGGTCTAGTTCTTAAACAGATGCTGTGCCAGGTGGGACTTCTCATTCCCATGGGCGAGCCTTGATTCAGGCACCTGAATCTGGGCTGTCCCTGCAAGCACTGAAGGTTACGTGCTGTATTCCTAGGTTGGTCTCACTCGCTTGTGCCTGTACTGCAGGCACTGAAATTTCGGAGAAGATCCATCAGCTTAAGAGTCCTGACTCAGTATGGGCAAGTCTCCATGCAGGGAGCAGCTCCAGACAGACAAAATGCGGAGATGAGCAGGTTGCTTTCTCCCAGATCTTAAATCTGTTCCATACAATCTTACTCCAACCAAATTGCTATGGTATGTGGATGTGGAGCCTGTAGACTAGCAGCCGTCCTACAAGCATCATTTTCTGAGGGAAACACTTCAGCTCTCTTGGCACAGTACCCAAGAGTACTTTGGAAGTGGTGATGAAAATGGAGGTTGAGAGTGGAAAAAGGCAATATAAAAAGTTAAGCCTAGTTCAATCTAAATGGCTTCTACAGGTGTAACAAAACATCTGACACTGACCCTTAATAAAAGAAGCCAGTTTCCATCTTGATAACTGCAAATATCTGGTGAATGGCATGACAGTGGCTTTTTTAGCATATTTTGTCTGGCTGAGGAACTTAAAATTTAAGTTCATTGTTCTCCTTCTTGAGTGTTTTCCAGAGCTCTCTAGAGAACAAATCTTCTCCGAGTGCCAGTTGATAAAGACACTACTTAAAAGAAACCAAGCACTCAGTTCACTTCCAAGTGTTATTTCAGTTTTGGCACAGCCTCTGGGTTCTCAGCCATCTAATGTGCAATTAAGTGCCTCCCCAAGCATGGATAATAGATATTGGGAATAAAAAAGGAAAGCAACCTTTTCAATTAAGGACAAAATGTACAGAAAGTGACATGAGTTGTATCAGCTGCATATTGGCTCCTATGCGCACAGTCTCCAGATACAATCAGAAGCTGCTCAGATAATTACAGCCCTCCTGCAAAAGGTTTCATGTAGAAGAGTCACCTACCCGCCTGCTACCACTTGCAGGATCAGAGCTATCCTTTATTTTTACTGTTGCAGATTGTGGAATTATTAGTTTTCCAACTTCCATTTTAAAAAGAAGCATTTCTCTAGCACATCTCCTTTCAGCGGACTGCTGCACCAGGTAAGTGCAGGGCATCAAGAGGGATTTGTCAAGCCTTTTTGTCAGTAATGATTTATATTTGTCAAAATGCAATTTACCCAATTGATTTGCTGTTGCAAGGATTACAGGAGCAGTTATTTGGGGGAGTGTTTGCCTTCCAGTCAGCTGGTATTGGTTCATGCTCAAAATAAGGTCAAGGTTGATTTTTATACAGGAGTAAGAGATGGTCAATTGAATTGTTATTTAAAACCTCTTTTAGGTGCACAGCATCTGCAAGTGCTGCTCATTTACAAATCCTCTGTGCTGCCACAGGCAAGCTGGCCTGTAACCTTTGTGAAGGTCAAGTAATGATAATAAGAAATTATAAGATCTCTGAGGGCTTTATGCCCAATACCCTGTGCTGCACCATGTTGTATCCCTTTTAAGTTACTTGCATACAGCTGGTGGCACATGTACTACAGCTCAGGAATCCCAGTGTAGGTGTTAAAAAACATTTTCACAATCTTTTTGGCCACACATGAATTTTTTTTCTTCAGACTTGGACCAACACTTATAGTGTCCGGCAAGTCATAACTTAGTTTATCCAAAGTAGAAAGCAGAGGTGGTGGCTTGTGTTGTACTGTCTGGGGAAATTGCTTTTCAGGGTCTTTAATTATGTTTCCTGTAGGCCATGCTGCTATTTCCACTTTCAAGGGGTTGCTCTCTTTCTGATGGCATTGTGGGTACCAATCTTCATTTCAGAGTCAGAAGTGATGGTGGAATCCCTGAGGTAACCTGTTTCCAGTCCATATGTGCTCTCCTTGCAGATCTGCTGCACCACTTACTCGGTCACATGGTGGCCCAGGCTCTGCTGCCTCACATTGTGCTATTTAAAAATGTTATGTTAATTTTAGGATTAGGGGGAGGGAGGAGTTAGCACACCCACTCACTGGTTTCCTGGCTCCATGGCAGACTTTGTTGGCAGGGAGTTTGCTGTGCAGGTGGTAAGTCTGCAGAAGGATCTGTAGGAATTTGTTAATCTCTGTTAGATCAATTCCCTGAGATGCTATTTGGCCTCGAAGGATGTTTTTCAGCTTTTTATTAGTCATGAGCAGATTTAACCCCTTAGAAACCACAACTTTAGAGTGCAAGAAATAAGTGTGTAAGACAATAATAAAGAAAATATGGGGTAACAGTCTTGACCCAGTTAGTCACTGAAAGAGTTAGAGCCATTCTTATGACAGTATAAAATTGTACATCTCTGAGTTTACAGATTCCCTCATTAGTTTGATACATTGTTTTAAATTGCCTGCACTTCTGTAGTACTGGGGTTTTTTTGAAAGAGCAGGTTGTTCCAATGGTGTTACAGGATAAGTGAGCACTTTGGAGATCCGAGTTGATATTTTGCATCAGCCAGATGCTTCCCTTCTGTGTGAGATATAGGAGGAAAGCAAAGGAGAAGAAAAAGGATTTGAAGTGTCCTCAAAACTAAGAATGTGATGGTTTGATAATACAATTTTCTCTAGAAAAACTGGAGTCCTGAATATAAAACATAGCCTACAATTTTAAAATTTTAGTGCCATTTTTGTTCATTCAGACATATTTCTGAACCTTCTTAAATCCTCAGAATGTAATGGCCATTGGCATCTATGGCTGTGAGACCCCAAATTTACACTCAGGTTTGAATGTAATGTTCCTGTTGCTGGTGTGCCAGCAGGCAAAAAACAATGAGCATATGCAAGTAGAGTTTAGACCATCTGTGTGCCATAGTGAAAAAGATAGTTTGCTATTAACAGAGTTTTTGCTGTCTCAAATATTGATTAGCTAATGCTTGTTTCACTCCATCTGATAGTGGAGCATACCTGAGAGGTATTGATATTGTAGACTTAAAATGGGACATAAATAATTCATAGCAGCAAGCATTAGAAAACCTATGATAAGCATCTTTGCTATTAGAATATCTACATATCACTCCATCGATCTGAGAATGTTGTGGGCGGCAGGTACAGAGAGTGAGTGACTACCCAGTTGTGCTGAATACGTATTGTTTGAGAAGGGTGGGAGTGGCTCTGATACATTGCAAGGTAGTTATGAACCTGCCTCCACATGGGTTTCACCTGGTGTAACTGTGGGAAGAGACTTATAGTTCTTACTCAGCATATTCTAAAAATCAGATATTAGATAAAAGACTTACCCGCTCAGCAGGTCAAAATACCATTTGATCTAAATCAGAGTAGTGTCACTGAAGTTATGGAGATATATCCCCTAAACCAGCTATGAATTTGCTTGAGGAGCAGAGGACTGGGCTGTGTGAAGTCCCCAGTAGACAAAATAATGCAAAAACAAAGAGAAGGGAAAGAAGTGGATCAAAGGTGATAAGGCAAAGATGAACAGGGAGTAAATATTCTGTTTAGCCTCCTCATACAAACTGTCCATTAACTTCAACAGGATTGCCTCTGAAAGACCTGCCAAACTTAAATGTAGAAGAGGAAAGTGATTAGCAGGCAAAGTAGAATCGGTGAAGTGTTGGGACCAGAGGAGGTCAGGAATGATGGAATGATGAAGAGAAGTGAAAGACAGTAGATGGGGATTTAAAGCCATATATGCTTATTTCTCAATCCATCTTGTTCACACTTATATTTTAAGACTACTGCTCAACATTCATCACTAAACCCCTTTGACTTCAGAAGCTACACCACCAGTGAACTTGATCCTGCATGTTCATTTGCAGCCATTTTCTTCCCTTTACAAGCTGACTTCCTGCTTATTCACACTTTGCATATACTGTAGTTGCTTGCATGTAGGCGAACATATGGTGGTCTGAGTGGGGCAGGAGGCAGAAAATGCAATTTCTTTCTTACCTTCACGGCATTTATTATGTGAAAGCCCAGACAATGGAGTCTGGCTTCAGACACCCCGAAGGCTTGTGATAGGTGAGGAAAAGGGTCCAATTAAATATTTAAGTGGCCGGGCCCACGTTGCTGCTGTGGCGGTGGATAGATTACACCTGGTGAAACCTGGCCTGCAGCGGGGCGGGCGGTAAGTGCTGGGCATGAGGAAGGTGCAGAGAGCAGTGTGCTGAGGAGGCTGCTGCCATACTATGGTCAGCAGGGAATGGATTTGGCACTGCTTCTGCCTCTGCCACTGTGACTGCATCATCCTGTGCCGAATGTCTTGTAGGTGATGGAAACTTCCCTGCTACCTTGCATGTCCGGTCCCTTGCATGCTGTGCTCCTCCTGCAGGAGCCCTCCTGGGAGGGGGGAAGGGATGTTTGTGCCAGGGAGTTTTTGCATGGAGATGTTCTGTGCCGCTGTCCTGTTGTGCTGGGAAATCACTTGCAGTTGTAGCTCATTGATGGATCATTTATCTTTAATTTGCTTTTAATTCTGGCAGGCAGGCAGTAGGAGGCTGAGATAATATTTGAAAGAAATGACCCATTAGGTTCAGGAGATGGCGGCATTAGTCAGGGCTGTTAAATCAGAAGTTATTACAGCAAGAATATGGAATGATGACTTCTGAATCAATATGTTGGATTGCTTTTCTCTTTATTTGCTAGTGAATAGCATCTATACATATGGAATAGATACTGGTTTAAAAAAAACCCATATATGAACAAGGGCAGCATTTTATACCTGCTATAGTTAACGGGACATTTACCTATTTTTTCCTCTATAATGCCTGTGACTGTCAATTACTGTTAGCACTTCTGGAAATGAGGATTTGCAGAGATGAGTGGGCCTTCCTAGTTAGTGGGACTTTTTTCCCTTAAGCAGAGACCTTGGCTTTTGGTGTAAGTGTGAATGGGACCAGGTGCTGTATTTGAATATTTTGTTTATCCATTGACTTTATTAGACCATGAGTTAATTATCAAGGAGTCCTACCTATTTCTAATGATGTTTTTTCATGTGGATTTTTTTTCATGAATCCCGAAATATATCTCCATTTAGTTATGTTTTGTAGAAAAGTTCTCTTCTATCCAGCGCTCTATCCAGGTACAGGTACCAATCTTAGCTGCCTTACAGGAGTGTTGGGATTTAAATCTTGGTAAAATGGATCTTGTCTGGATCTTAACCATTAAATAGATGCAAACTGTGTGTTTATAGCGTGGTGTTTCCTATGTGTACATGTTGCTTCAATGCACAGATGGGGCCCTGCTGTTCTCCACATTGTGGAAAAGACTTCCCTGAGGGGTTTACTGCCTTACCAGTGGTGAAAAAGGATGGAGACACTTAAAAATGGACAGCCTTGCATTGCAAGGTTGTATGTGGAGTTGGGCAGAGAATAGACCATGATGCTCTCAACACCTTGGGTGCTGCACCAGGCTACGCTGTGCATATATATATTTCTGATCTAATGTGTCATAAATCTATTGTTAAACAAAACTAGAGATGACCAGCTAAGTTTGACCAGCTAAGTGTGTAAATATCAGCTGATTGAACTGCTGTCCATGCCAGTGGCTGGGTTCTTTTTCCCCTGTGACTTCAGAGATTTTCAGAGATTCAATTTGTCCAAAAAAAAAGGGGGGATCAAATCCCTGTTTTTTATTTGATGTAAAGAATTGTAAGTGTGAAGTGGGTATAAACAGATATATGCACTTACCTGGGTGCAGAAACACACAGAGTCACACTTAGTTAAAAGAAGATGCTTGGTTTATCTTTCACAGAACAGATGTGTGGGTCCTGAGATGTCTGTAGGAAAGTGGTTTTTGAGCTCAGCAGTGGTCTCACTACAGAGCACAAGGCCAACGTTGCCAGTACTCCTGTCTCTTAAAACCAGATTCAGGAAAATATCTTAAAAAATAAGGCATATTTTTAGATGGTGCATATTGATTTACAGCTTCTTTGGAGCACCTACTGCCTGGGCTCTGGCGTTAACTGAACCCCCATGCAGTGGTGGGGAGCTGCTCAGTATGGCAAAAGCTCTTGATTTTAACTCAAGTCTGATGGTATTTGGTGTTTTTCTTAAAGCTCCATTACTGCCTAGAGACACAAGATTATGAGCTAATTTTAACTTTTATTGAAAAGTTTCAATTCTGGATGTTCAGGAAAATAGGCTTGATGCAGACTCTGAAAAACAATCAAAAAAAGGAGGGAACTAAAGTGCTTTGGGGCTTGTTTATTTGATACTCATAATTGTTGGGTTTATTTCCTGTTTGTTTGTTTTAGCTAATCTCATGGTCCTGAATTTTATGGATTACTTTTTCACTGCTGACACTGATTGATGTCTTCTCCCATCATCTTCCCCATGTGTGTTTATAAGGCCAGCAATATTGGAATCACACCCTTAGAAGTCCAGTAATGCCTTTCTTTTTCATAATTAAAAGAAATAACTATTCCTATATCTTTCTATGCACATAACATTTTTCTCAGAGCCAGAGGAAAATGTGGAAACAAGACTGTTTCTCTAAATGCATCAGAGCTCCTGCATCAGCCCCTGCCAAGGAGGGAGGTGCTGGCGGTCTCCCCGCTCGGTGCTGCCTGGCAGGTGGCTGCCTCACCCGCCTCTGTTTCATTAGCACATAATTGAGCTGTCGCTGAATTAGTTCTTTCTTGCTCAGAGCTCAGCACAGCAAACAGAATCCCCCCGGGATGCTCCAGTTCCATCTTTTTCTGTCCTGCACCGGGTTTTCCTGTGCTCATCTTGCCAGGTGTATTCTTTCTTGGAAAGCCAGCGCTGCACAGGGTCTCGTCCTGTCCCAGCACATTCACTGGGCTGCTGATCCAGTGAGCTGTGTAAGCATCACCTCCCATTCTGCTGTCATACTGAAGGTCTGGTGCTCAAAGCACTTCTCTGGGAAGTGGGGAACCAATGTTCAGCCACTTCCCCTGCCCAGGGGGAAGTTTCCCAGGGAACAGCTTTTCTTGTCCACCTTCCCCCACCCTGACAAGTTCATGCTCTTCTAGATGAGTGTGCATTTTGTTCTTCCAGTTAGAGCTGAGCTGCTGAGAGAAAAATAATTCCCAATTCTTACTCAATTTTTATATTTTATGTTAATCAGCTGCCAGATAAAGTACAGGGAGTCCCATGCCAGACACGTGGATGTCCCACCCCTGTTGCTGCCCTAACCATGGGGATGCAGACTTGCCCCTCCAGGCTACATTCTGGGGGAGGTGCTGACCCCAATAGCCCTGAAATCACCTCACTGTGGAAGGTTTCCTGTTTGCATAGTCACCTATGTGTATTTTTAAATCTTTTTTAAAGTTGGTTGTGATGTCTTCTATGTGAGAGGTAACCCAAGCTGTGTTCCTAAGCTGAGGCACTGGCACTGAGATAAATGTACCTGAGCCACATCCTTTACGTATTTACTATGACCCATACTGCCAGAGTGCAGTTGCTTACTGCAGGAACTGCTTTAGCATTGTCTCATCTGTATTGCATTCAGAATGAAAAAAATAAGTTTTTTCCCACCAGCTCAACCAAGACACCAGCACGAAAAATTATCAAATTCTTTGCCAGTGCCATGACGGATAAACAGCCAGGATCAAACAAGTGCCATCATATTTTATGCAAAATAAGTGAATTAACAGCTTTAGCAGCTGAGTCAAAGGCATGCTGGTTTCATGCTGGTGTGCTCAGTAGCACTTCTGATTAATTGAAGATTATTTCTTTCTAATCATCTTGCAGCACTGGATCTTTGTATGGCCCTTTTATTTGGTAACTCCTCTCTGGATCTCATGTCTTCCATCCTGCTCAATACACATGCACAGCTGTGTGGTTGTGTATGCAGGGATGCCTGCAATTCCATTTGTTGTTTTTTCCTAAAAAAAAAAAAAAAATGAAAAAAAGGACTGCACACAGTGTACACATCTGTATATATGTACTTGCAGGAGGTGTGAACTAATGCTAGAGTAGGGCACTCCCATGTTAAATACAAGGCTTGTTTACCCAGCTCTGTCACTGTCCTTAAATCTTATCTACATCAGAAAGTTTCAGTAGTGAATGTTAAATCAGTTTTTAGTTCAAATGAACAGACTTCATACAGACCCTCTCTGCTCACACCCTTATTTCACACTAAGCGGGGCCTGTTTCATGTTAGATTAAAGTACTCTTGGAGGTAAAATACAAAAGCAAAGCAATTGCAATCTTGGGGATGGTGCTTTTAAGAGCTTCTAAGGTGGGAGCTTCTGCAATTCAGCTGAGAGTTGGTACCTGTATAAACACTGCTCCTTGTCCAGTGCAGTATAAGGTGAAATGAGGTTCTGTAAAACATTGTTGGGGATGGTTTTAAGCAGATGTGTCTTACTTTGCAGTGTCACAGACTTGCAGCACTGTTGGTCACCAAGGGACAAGGAAGGAAGGTAAAGAAGTTTTTTGGCCCACAGTTGGAAATTCTCCTTTCACTACACTCTACTTGCCTTAGGTCAAGCCAGATTTTGTCTGCATCAGAATAAGAGTGCCTTAGGTGACCTTTTGCATAGGTTTAACTATGTCAGTAGCAAATTTCACCTGCAGGTAAATTGATGCAACCAAATTTTATTTGTGCAGACATTGCATGGGTGTAATTAAGTCACTTCTGCCTCACAGCATTGGTGAAGCTTAATTAAGGCTGATAAAGTTCTTTGCAGTTCTCAGAGGAAAAGTTCGGTCCATGTGTAAATATTAGAGAAGGTATTTAATGTGCGCTGTTATAAATGCTGCAGAGGCACCCAGCCTATGAATAACACTCTCTGAAACTCTTTCTATTTCAAGTTAATGTTTGATAGGAATGAGGCAGACTGCCTGAAAGCAGGCTGCGTGACACTTTACCCAAACCCTCCCTTTGGTGGGTGTGCTCCCTCTGTCTGCCAGGGTGTTTGCTTACAGTGATTCAAATGATCCAACAGGATCCTGTGTGGAGCAGCAGGCACTCTGTCACATGCTTAACAGCACTACAAAACACTAATGGCATTGACATTTTTAAAAGTGGACCAGTAGTGACCCGCAGATAAAACTGCCCCATTCCTCTGTCTGTACTTGGCCTCAGCCCTCGCATCCCTGTCAGACAGACCCAGCCTGAAGAGTTCCTAACACATGAACTGTTGCACATCAAACCAAAAAAAGGCTGGACGAGGACCCCAGGACCAGGAGTCCCAAACCCCTATCATGGGAATGTCATGGCAGTGTGGCACCACACTTGAGGGGCCTGTGGCTCTGCCCAGCTGCAGCAATAGAGCACAGTGAGCAGAGTGATTCCTCTTTTCAGTCCTTCAACTCGCCATGGAAATTTAGGTCTACCTGAGCTGCCATGTCATCCAACTCTGGTTGTACTAGCTAGAGCCCCAGTAGTGGTGTAGGCACCCTGCTTTATCTACAGGCTTTATCTAGACTAGGTAAATAGGCACCCTGCTTTATCTACTCGCTAATTAGATCTGTGCTTTGTCCAGGATAATTGTCTCTACTAATGCGTTTAAGGGAGTGTCACAAGCACAGCACTGATGCTCCTGGTTCCGGCTCCCACTCCCTCGATAGATGCTGCATCGTGGCATGTGGCTATGCCAGGACATCTCCAGCATGAGCATCCTCACCAGGAGACAGCAAGTTGAGGTCCTCAGGGCAGAGGCAGGTGTTTAAAGTGCTGACAAAGGCTCTGCAGCTGCAGCGTGATTGCCCAACTGCGGCAAGAGAACTAAAATTACAGCCAGGCTGTGAACAGGGGAAGTGGTGGTGTGTGGGGACACAGAGAGCTTCCTGCTCTGGCTGAAGTGAGAACAGAACCCACTGGATTTCACACCTCATCGTGAGGCTGGTCTGCCCGGGGGGCACTCAGGGGACTCGGGCAGCAGCACAGCCAGGAACGAGGAGCCCCCAGCTGTGTGGGGGTGAAGAGGAGAGGTTATGGTGAAGACAGCAAAATACACTGTCCAGCTGAGTCCCAGCGTGGGTTTGCAGGCTGGCCCTGGGAGCTGGTGGCAGCCTGGCCAGGACTCCTTCTCCAGTGCCCTGCATGAGGAATGGTGGTCCAGGCTGTACCTAAACAAGGGTGAACAGGGATGCTGGGATTAACATTGGTCAGAAATGCTTTTGACAACTGATGAGGGGCAGGGGGTTCTGTCAGAAAATGCCAATTTATTTGATAGATATTGCTGTGGGAAAGAAAAGCTTTGCAGAAACTTGTAATCTGGAATGATTTCTTCTGTTCTTGTCAAGTGTTTATGTCACATTCCCAGGATATAAATGACAACGGGTTAGACCTGATGGCTGAACCTGGTCTCTCACAAGCCAAGTATGTGCTGAAACCATCAAGCAATGAGAGAGTTGTCTGTCTCACACCTCTTTTCCTCCCACACTCTGATAGGGTTTTTTGTTTTTTGGGTTTTTTTTTTACCCAAAATCATCATGTTCTTTTCATATGCAGAACAAAAATTCTCAGTATCATGAATTTAAAGCCCATATATATTTCTTATTCAGCTCTGACCCTGGACCCTTTCCTTAGTCCACTACATTCACCACACTGGTCCATAAGAACCATGGAGGCTTATGGGGTAGCAGAAACCCCAGCCAGGGGCTGCTTCCAGTGTGTATAATGAATGAAAGAGCTGTAAGTTTGTTATATTGGACCTGCTGTATTGAAGAAGCTCAAAATCCTGGTTGCTCTACAAAATAAATGATCCTGGTTTTGATACTTAAGTGTATGCAGTCAGTGGTGCTTGAAGTTGTAGGTTAAGTGAAAGAGGGAAAAGAAACATCATATGGAGCTGCCCTGGCAGGAGAGAAAAGATGACATTGTTGCTGTTTATTCGTGCCTTCCTGCCACAGCTGCACCGGAGTGAAAGCCAGGACATGGGTTTTCCTTCGGTGACAGCTCTGGTGCTATTTTATGGCCGGCTGTTGTTCCAGACACAGACATCTCTGTGCAGTGGTGCATGAGCAGCCACCAGCACATGGAAACCATCACGCCCACCATAAAGCAGTGCCCTGTGCCAGGAGTTCCCCGTCGCTGTCTGTAGGGACAGCTGGGGAAGGACAAGAGCGGGTGCTGGGGTGGCTGAGCAGGAGGAGAAAAAGCAAACATGGAAAACATCTGTGTGCTCCCAAAAGCTGCCTTTAGCTGAATCACAAGATGCTTATATAAAAGCGTGGTTAATTATTGCAAAGCAATGAAGCGAGGAAACACAGACATTCACAGAGCATCTCCTGCATTCATTAGTTGCTAAAAATGTAGATCACAGCAGCTGTGGAGCTGGAAAGGGGTCAGTAGCAAAACTGTCTCTCCTGGTTATTGTGCTGAGAAAGTGCCTTTCTCTGTGAACTGTTCCCAAAGGCTGTCAGGGTCAGAGGCAGCTCGCAGGGCGACTAGAGAAGCATCTTTAAATGAGCCGTCACCAAGAGCACTTACTGTTCATATCTGCTCCGGTCTGAGAAATATCTAAAAATGTGGAGAGGAATGAAACCCAGAAATCCTCTTGAAATTAAAAATCTTCAGCCACACAGGTGTGTGCTGTATGTGCACTGCAGAGCATACATGTATGGAACCAAACATAAAATTAATCCCTGCCTTCCGTGTCTATGAGGGCTGGCTGAGCATGCTAAAAGCCATCCCTGCCTTCGTCGTGCATAGTTTCTGAGAAGATCCTTGTTACCCCTTAAACTCCTTTCACATGAGCTGCCTGGTCTCTGCTTTCCAAATACTTGCTAAGTTTTTTCCTGAGGCTTGCTTCCCAAAAACAATCACTCTCTCCCTTCTATTCATTGTTTCAGATGATCTTTACAAAATGTGGCATTTCTGTCTAAATAGTTTGCCAAAGGCCTGTGATAAACAATATTAAGTTGTCAGTCATGAGTCATTAAAGAAGTGAACTGCCTTCACTTCATACCCAATCCTAAAATATTTTTGTCGGAGCATTTGGCTTAGTGGTTGTCACTGGCTTCATTTTTGGGAGACCCAAAATTGGAACACACATGCCTGATTTTCAGAAAGTGCTCTGTACCCTTTCTTCAAATGTTAGTCCTTAGACACATTTCAAAAACATGCACAGTTTCCTCTGGATCAGTCAATGCTCTGAAATTTCTGACTACGATGCATTTCTGCCATCTTTCCTGTTTTCATGCAGTCATACTTTCTAAATTCCTTTTCAGATGACATTCAGCCTGGCAGTAACTTATAAAGAAAATAGAGATAAATATCCTTAACAATTTGAAAGTGATATATTTAGGTTTGTAAGTGTTTCACTTCGATTTGCTCTTGTTGTTGGATAAATTTTAAAAGGATAAAATTTTACATTTGAAAATGAAAAAATAAGGTAGACATAATAATTTCCTGCACATAACTGATCTCCTTCTCAGTTTATAAGGAAAATTGTTGTTGGATTTAATAGAACTCTTATGTGTTCAGTTGCATTTGAAACCCATCTCCTCAAATTAATGGAACAATCCTCCTTCCAATGAATGCAAGACCACCATAGCTTATGTTACCGACACTTACTTTTATTTTCAGAATAATTATTTCTTTCTGAAAATGGCATGTGGTGTCAGTGTACTTGATAAAATGTCTAAGAACAGAGATTAAATGATGAATCAAGAGAGGAGATGTGACTTAAATGGTGACGTGTAATTGGCTTTTGTTGGTGAATGCCAGTAAAAGCTCAGCTTGATGTGGATCCTGCAGAAGCAAAGACTAACAACATTGTAAAAGGAAAAGCCACCTTTGTAAAAGGCTTGTTTAATTTTGCATCTCCTTGCACCTTCTATCAGGTAGCTTCTTGAGGCTAAGCCCAGCATCAGAGCAGCACTAGTTAGTATGTGTGATCACAAACTCAGCAAGGTGATTGAATTTCTATGTAAGCACAGAATAATCCATGAGAGATAGATCTGAACCATGTCAAAGCTTGAAATGCATCCCAGTGTGATGGACTGCCCTTCTATGGGACATCTTTTGCAACTCTACACATCTTCACCATCACCGAGGGATTAGTATGTAGCCTACAGCTACCATGGTGCCAGGTTTCTGGACAAATCTGCTCCCACATTTAGCCATTGGGTTCTCCCAGTGAGACTAAAAATGTACAGGAGGCAATGATTTGTCTGATAGGAAAAAAAATTAAAAATAATAATAAAGAAAAGAGAAGACAATAATGCTTGAGGGCCTTCTGTCATAGTAAGATGGAGAAACAATTAATCTGAGTGGCACTGTTTTTTGAAAAAGCCAGCCCCATTTGCTTTCCTAACAGCACTCTCTCATGTTCCCCATAGGTCCAGCCGCCCAGCGCCAGGTCCAGAATGGTCCATCTCCAGACGAGATGGAAGCACAGAGAAGGTGAGTAAATCATCTGTTGCAAAGTTCTTGGATGAACATGCAGTCCTTGTTCACCAATAAGCACTGTTCTTTTTGCTTGTACCTCTTTTAAGCTGGTTCTAAATGTTTTGTATTTATTGCTAATGATTCTGTAATGACTTTTAAAGGGTGAAGTGAACTGAAGCTCTAGGTAAACTCTTTGCTTGGTAGGTACTTAGGAGTCTCTCTTTCCTCCTCCAGAAACTATAAGAAAACTGTAGGGAAACTAGTTTTCTACACCGTTATGAATAACTATGAATGAGCTGAGATTGAGTAGGGATTTACCTATGACTATTAAGTCAGTCAGTGGATGGTGATATTTCACCTGAGATTTGAGATTTTACTTTGGGATAGCAGAGCTGTCATAAAGGTCAGAGAGCCCCTGCTCACCCAGAGGCAGCCTGTCCATCTGCCTGGCTGAAAGATCCAATCCAGCTCTTCCTTGAACCAGTGAAAATCACTGATTCTGCAGACCATATGTAATTCAGACCTCAAATTTGGATGTCTGTTCTATACATATGAAGTGTGAGCAGCTTAACTACGTTAGAATAAAAATATTTTATTTATTCCTTTTTGTTTAGAGGCAGTAAAAGCCTTTTGGGTAGGTATTGTTTGATTGCTACAGGGCACATGGTCCTGGTAAAGCTTCTTTTGCTCCACTGAAGGGGAATATGCTGTGCCAGTAGATGCACTTAGATATTACTGTATCTGCACTAGAGGACTTTCAGCTTTAATTATGCTGATGCATTCTTTAAGTCTGGAACAGACCTAATTTTAGGCCTAGGCATATTTTTTAACATTTTATAAACAGGCAAGAAAATTGATATGGTATCTACCATGAAAATTTGTCTGTTTAAAAGGTTTTTTAGAGAGCTTTACACATATGTTGAAAGAATATATTTTTAAGTCAGAATGTAATTTGTCCTTTCTTCTACTTTAGTCCTTGTATGCTCCTTAAGTAGCCTTGTGCCAATCTCAGGCTTTATTTAGTTCAACTGGAATAAATTTGACTTCCTAAGATTTTAAGAACTTCTCCTTTTAGCATGTGTGGGAGGGTGCATTTGGCACATGTAACCTGCTTCTGACCAAGGGCAGAATGGGCTGGAATGAACCTCGGTGACTTCAAGTGGCAGTGGCTGACCTTTGTTTGGGGGAGCCTCCCGCACCTCTCTCTGTTCTGCAGCAGCTCTAATGACTTGGAGAAGTCATAAGACATATTTCTTTCCTGGTCTGTCGGACTGGAGTTTTCCAAGTCTGTTCTCTAGATAAACCTAGAATTTCCCCCAGGTTTAATCGGAAAAATGGATGTGTCAAGTTGATCTTTATCATCAGATTTTGCTAATAAATGCCAAGCTAAGGTAGGGGACAGTATGCTTTGGAAATTCTCAGTACATGTGTTTACAATTGAAATTTTAGCAGTGTAATTGATGCTGTTGCATATGTATTCAGCCCATAACTACCGAGGAAGAATCAGGGTATGTATTGAAGTAAAGACTTCTATTTCTTTGGTTTAAAGTGTCATTGCTTAAATGAAACAGTTGAATCAACCAACTAAGATTTTCTCAAAACTTTTTCCTCTTTGCACATATGATAATTTTCTCAGATGCCTCTAATAATTTTCTACAAATTGCCTGGATTGCATACCCTGAGCATAAAACCAGTTTATGATTGATCCCTCTCCATCAAAATCATGGATTTTCCTTTCCCATGTATTGAACTAGAATTGAAATATGGGAAATTTGTTTTGCAAATTAAGATATTCTTTTTTTTCTGCATAGTGTAACTTTATTTTTTGGACCATTTTTTTTTAGAAAGCTTCTGTTGGTATATAAATAAGATAGAACTGTTTAACATTGCAGACTCTGAAAAGTACAAGTGAAAATGGAACAGGGAGATCTTTCTAAAATATTTCATAAAGAGTCAAAATAGAAATGTTGCTTAGAATTAAGCTTACCTTACTGTACAGACCAAGAAGTAAAGCTGCTGCAGAAAAAAGAAAACTGTGCAATTAAGACTGGCCCGAACATACAGGAAACAAATTCAGGGCAAACTGGGCCTAGAAAGTGTGAAAGAAAATTTTAATAAACTTTATTACCAAAAGCTTTAGCACTTATTTCTAATTTCAGAATTGTGTTTTAATATTGTTGAAATCTTTAGTCCATATCCATGCACTTGGCAAAAAGCCTGGCAAATAGTCTAGTTTTTGTCAGTCTTTTCAAGAGGAGGCAAGTGAGGGGGGGTTTGTGGCAGGGGTCAAGGACATCCCTTCCGGCAGGAGCACTCAGCGTGCGAGAGCAGACCCCTGCTGATGGGCCCTTGGAACTGCACATCCCTGCGGACCAGTGCCTGGAACAATCCTTTCCCCAGGGGACACCAGGCCTGAGCAGCACAGGAGCTGGCAGCTCCTGGGGGAAAAGGTGCCAGAAAAGCAGCAGTGCAGTGTTGTGCTTGACATTTGCAGGGGAAACACAGCAGTGGTGGTGCTGCTGAGGGTGCTGGTGGCACAGGGGCAACTGTGCTGGGGTTGTCAGCTGGACTGGGTAGTGCCCAAAAGGACTCAGATGTGCACCTGGACAACAGAGGCTTTGTACAGTCAGCACCAAAACACAGATCAAGCTTTGCTATGTTTTCATTTTAACTACAAGGGCTTTGGGCTCCTGATCCATAAAAGAGTCGGGACTATGTCATTCTGAATGTTTCCTTCCCTGGAGATATTCAAAAGCTTTCTGGACACAACCCTGAGTAACATCCTCCAAGGGGACCCTGCTTCAACAGGGAGGTTGGACTAGATGGTTTCTAGTGTTCCCTTCCAACCTTACCAAAGTTGTGATTCTGTGATTTTATGCGAGATGTCACATACTCCTTCCTTGCAGTGCTCATGCACTTCAGGTTAATGGCATGCATGGTTGCTGGGCTCTCCTGGGCCTTGGGCACTGACTATTCCTTGTGCAGAGCTATTGAGGAGTTATCTTAAGTGGATCAACCAACTCCTGCAGTGTCTGGTGAATGCAGACACAATGTCCTGGGAAAACTTCCTGAATGTGTGAAATGGCACTGCTGCAGCCAGGGCAAGTGAAATCAGACCCATCTCCATCTCACCAGATCAGAGTCTCATCCAAGACATACAGCTTGAGCGCTTCTCAGGGTATAAAGGTTTTACTCAAAATTATAAAGAATACATAATAACCAAGAGGTTTTTTTCGTTACTGTTTTAGACAAGTGATGGAGCAACAGCAACAGCGCCAGGAATCTCTGGAAAGAAGAACCTCTACCACAGGCACGTATCAAATCAAGCAGATACAGTCTCTCCCTGATTGTCTCCTCTTGCTGTTGTTGGGATTTGTGGGGTGCGATTCAAGAGCTAGACTGCTAAAAGAGGTTATAGTTATGAATAGAGTTTAAAGCATTTTCAGCTAGAGACTTACGTGCATTTGGGCCATGATTGTGTTGTTTTGCAGAGGCTCAGGTCTGGGGCATGCGGGTGGAACTAGGCAGGTTTTGCACTTAGCTAAACTTATACAGCTGAGCAGCATTTTAGATATACCAAGGAGGCCTGGACATGCTTTCTCCACACCCATGAGGAGAGCAGATGGCACAGCCACTGCAAGGGTGACTCCGTGTTTCCAGGGGACGTCAGCACGGAGAGGTTGAAGTGCTGGATGTGCTCAGGCACTCCACATCGTTCTGCAGCACAAAGCAAACTACAGCACAGAGGAAAATATAGCTCTAGATGCTCATCAATGGGGATTTTGTGATCATGAAGTGAGGAGTCTTCTGTGCGCTTAATGGAAAATATATATATATTTAATGAGCTTACAAAAATCCTCTATAGCATATTAAATTGCACTAAGCTGAGAGAAGATATGACGGGAATTGTTTATAACTACAAAATATGGCTTTGCCTCTCTGAAAGGAGGCAGAGCAAGGAAGCCAAGATAGCCATCTTATGTTTGGGCTTTGGTTTTGGGCAATTTTTTTCAGCTAATCTGGTCACATAAGTGAAATATTTTTCCTCAGATGTTAAAACTTTAGGTTTTGACTTGACATCATTTCAGACATACACACACACACCTTCAGTGACAGAAATAGTTGAACTCCTCTTTCAGCAGAGGTTAGTGTGCTATTCTGCATAAGGAACGTGGCCAAAATCCTGCCTTGGCACACACAAGGAGCAGGACATAGCTCCTAGGGGTTGCTGGCTGCCCCCTTTCTGGCTACAAGGTGGCCACCTCTGTGTTCAGCATATCCCTTGCAGCTGTCCCTGGTGCAAAGGTGATGCTCGTGATCCTGACTCAGATTCACGTGGGGCTTGGAGGAGCCTCACTGTCACCAGAGCATGCAGCCCATCCCGTGCTGCCAGGGTTCTGCTCCACACACCCCTCCAGTTCTGCTGAGGGCTGGAAATCCCCAAACTGGTGCCTGCACCATCTCCTCTTTGCTTTGTTTGAGTTTCTGTTTGCGTTTACTTCACGGTTCCTTTTTCTCCGTTCCACTTTGCTTTGGTTTCATTCCTTGCTGCATACCCACCTTATTCTTTTCATTTGTCTTTTCTGTTCTTTTAGTTTCCACCCTTCAATTAAGCCTGTCCTCTCCCCTCTCTCAGCCCCAATCTCCTCCTCCCACCTCCAGTAACTGCGGTGCTCCTGCCTCTGGTGTTGTGCTCCCCCCACTACCTCATGCCAGCACTGTCTCTTCAGCATCCTTTGTCCCTGAGCCCGGCAGTCAATCCCCTTTCATATCCCAGTGGAAAGCCAGAGAGCCCCCGCAGTTCCTGCACAGGCACTCAGCCTCTGAGCTGCCAACAGCCCCAGGCTCCTCCCCTCCCTCCTGCCCAAATGGCAGGACCGTAATGCCAAGCATCAGGCGAACCTCACTGTCTCCACCACCTCTCCATCCTTCCCATTTTCCCTTTGCCTCTTACCAGCCTCTCAGGGGCTCTTCTCTTTCATGCTCTCCTGGGTCTTCTGCTCCCTCTGCCACAAGTGCACCATCTCTGCAGAGGGGTGACATCCTGCAGCCACGTGGCCCCACCATCCTGCCCGCGATTCCTGTCCCACCTGACAGGGTCAAGGGAGCCACAGATAAAGCAGGCCAGGAGATCTCAGCAAATGTACCCCTGAATGGCCATCCTGAAGAACAGATTGCTTTAGGTCCCTCTGGGACCCAGCTGAAAAGCGTGAATGGGTCCTTCTTGCCACACCTAGGAGCTGCACCCTGCTCCCCGCTGCCCACCATCGCCAGCCCCCCCAGCTCCTCTGGCCAGGCTCCCTCCCCATCCTCCCATCCGTCATCTTGTCCTCCACAGCAGTGTTGTCAGCCCATGTCACACTGTCTTCCATTGCCTCCCCCCAACGCTGCTGTGTCTGAGGTGACTATGCCCAGGAGGACCCCTCCTTACATGACATCACCAGCCATTGCCCAATTGAGTAAGTACTGATTCTGAGTGAGTTGTGACCTGTGTAAAACCATAGCTGTCAGCTGTTTAAAAAGCCCTGTTGGCACTGCCTGTAACCATTAGAAAAAGGGCTGAGAGACCCAAAGCTACTCCTGCTCTATGTGATTTCTGAAACTGAAGTGGAAAAGTATCCAAATCACTCAGGACTGGTCCGGGGACCAGGCAAAAAGTAAGCATTACAGGCCAGGACCCTGTAGCTGGGTTGTTGCAATGCATATTATTACTGTATTAGGCCAGATGGACTTGTCATTCAGCAGAGTCAAATTGCTTCAAAGAGCTTCATATAGAACCTATTTTCAGCTGGTCCAAACATAGCAGATGGACTCTTTCGAAGCTAGAGGCCAGGTCTGTGACAGACTTCTTGTCTGTGTAGGAATACTGGTGAAAGTTGTGATTTTTACTCTTTTTCTTAAGTGGTATTTCTGTTACCAGCAAAAGATAGAACATGGATTTTGTTTAAGTTACCCAGAATCCCCTGTGCTTGTTCAATTTATTTAATTCTCTTCCTGGTATAAACTGCATTTATAGCTGTGGGCTTGCCACTATAACTATTCCAGCAAACCTTTTTTCATTGAAGACAGATCAAGAGCTTGGGTCTGGCCACTTTGCATATGGTCTTGATTTCTAGTGCCTACCTAAAGCCTGTGGAGTTAGAACACTTGCAAGTAATGCCTATTTGCAATTCAGAGCATAAGTTTTGTGACTTGGATCTATTCATGTTTATAACCACATATAGTGCTAAAGTGACGTGCCTAGAAGAGGAAGAAAACTAAAACATTTCCTTTCACTTTCTGCTAAAAATATTACTGTGACCACTGGAGGCTCAGTCCTTCAGCTGATACAAGTCCTTGAAATCTACTCAGTTCAATAAAGTTATTTTAAACTCACATCAGTCCATTATTTTGACTCAGTTCAATTTTTGCCTGAGGCTGGCCTCTAATTAGGTGGGTGTAGTTTTGCAATTAAAATTAACTGTACCCACAATGAATTACTAGCTAGTATGTTCATGAACGTAAGAGGGCTTGAAATGTTTAAAGTATTTCTAATAGCAGCTATGGTTCATTTCAAGAATGGAATTGGGAGTGTGAAATAATGGCAGAAGTAACCACAGAAATAAGGCAGTATTATAAGAAAACTCAGATAAGAAGAAAAACAAGCTGTTAATGTTAAATACAGTTTCCAAATGTGTCTCAGTCAAAACACACCTGTCTTTCAAAATAACACTTACTGAGCAACTGGACCTGTGATTTTGCACCAGGAGCAGCCTGTTCTGACAGAGCATACATGGGGAAATACCCTTCAGTGGTGTATTTGTTCAACTGACCTATTACGGACAGGGAAAACACTGCAACGGAGTTACCACCATCAGCCCCTCTAACAGGCTGCTGCTGCTGTGAGGAGCTTTGCTGAGCCACGAGGTGCTTGGAGCTGGAGTCTCCCCTGGTTATTTGCAAAACTGGCTGAGGCCACACACCTTCTGTTCAAGAGAAAGGAGGATATGTTGCTGTAACCCACAATTCTTGTGAAAAGCTGATGTTATCTGAAGTCCGTGGAGTTCCCTGATGTAGTTTATTATCTCCATGTAGAAAGCTATGGGAGAAGCAAAAGAATATGCCACTTATGAATTGGGAAGCATTGTCCATATTTTGATTTTGACACAGAATAGAACACTAGCCCAGCCAGGGAGAAGAGGGAGAAGGCTAGTTTGTCAGTGGCAGGGTCTTGCAGGAGGACACAACTGTAGCTGACTGACCACTGATACAAACACCATTCACATTCTTCCACGTGCATGGTGCTTCCTTGAATTGATCACTCATCCTGCAGTCAGGTCATGGCCTAGGGGGTGGGAACATGACCTTGTCTATGGGCTGGAGGAGATAGTGCTTCACATCTAACTCCTGTTCTCTGCATTTCAGGCCCAACACTTCCACCTGGTCACCCCAGTGGTGCTGCTGTGATCCCTGCTTCATCCGGGGGGCCCCCACCTCCGCCACCTCCCCCAGTCCCTCCGCCACCCATGGGAGCTGCGCCCCCCCCACCGCCCCCGCTGCCATCCGGCGCCGGCCAAGGGGCTGGCACTGAAGATGGGTCAGTGTCAGGGCTCGCAGCAGCTCTGGCTGGTGCCAAACTAAGGAGAGTTCAACGGGTAAGGAGGTGCCACTGGGATTCCCCAATGGGCTCTTCTCTGCTGCAGGAAAGCCTGGCACAGCTGGGTGTAATGGTCTGCAAATCCAGCTTGAAACATGATGAAACACACTTCAGCTGACCATTGGGTGGACTTTTAAATGTGAGCTTGCAGTGAAAATAAAGCTGAGCAGGATTTGTCTGCTGGAGTTTACACTCTTCAGAAAATGTTAATTAGCAAATGGCTGCAAGTTCTGACATTGTCAGGATTTCATTACTTCAGCAAAGTCCACCGTTGAAATGTTTGTTAGTGTTTTCAGGTTTTGTGAGTGTTTAGAACTACACTATGCTTACAAAAACTAGGGCAGACTTTTGAGGCCTCATGTCAATAGGTGTTCACTTAGGTAAGGGTTGCTTAACCATGCATAAACATAACCATGAATAAACAGCACTGTGGATTTTTTCATCATTTGCCCATATAATTTCCTCACCCAGACCTTTCTTTGTTTTAGTAAGGGTTCATGTGGGTCTTCTTCCCAAGGCAGAACACATCTTTATCTCTGGTTTTGAGCTGTGATTGTGATCACTGTTCCTAATACTTAAGTAATCATTAAGGGTGTGTTTGTAAAGGAAACCTTTCATTAATTCCAGTGTTGATTTTTGTCTTAAGCCAGAAGATGGTTCAGGAGGGTCCAGCCCCAGTGGGGTCTCTAAGAGCGATGCCAATCGAACAAGTAGTGGAGGAGGCGGAGGAGGACTAATGGAAGAAATGAATAAATTACTGGCAAAAAGGTTTGTACTCACACTTGAAGTAAGCCCCATGAGATCTGCAGCAGATAGTGGAACAAGGTGCTGTCATTTTGGGTTATCAGTGGGTCACTTTGGTGCTTCTTTGCAGTTTGACAGGTCCTGCATAGATGTTGGATGCCAGTATTGCCTGGCCTTTAATATGAAAGGTGTTGCAGCAGTGATACGTGGTAGGATGTAGCTGCTGTAGCAGATCCTGCAGCAGGGTAGCTTTCAAAGATGGTAATAAATGTATCCTCTGGGCTTTTGCCATTTTACTAGAACTCTTTCAAAGTTAATGTTTTCAGTAGGAGTAAACTGTGAAAGGAACTTAGACAAATCATTCTTCATGTCGCACATTCAGGATGTTGAGCCCAAAAATAAGAACACATTGCAATAAAAGGAAAACACCTTGGCAGGTAAACTATTATTAATTCCCAGTGTGTTTCAGACAGACTAGCCTAGTTATTCTCCACTAAAGCAAGTTGTGATGTATCAAGCTACCAGCTGTTAAAAGGCACTCAATTTTTCTAATTATCTTTTTTCTTTCCCCTTATTCCATCAGTAATGTTCTGTCAGACTCCCAAGTTCCTAGTGTTAGATGCTTTTTTTTTAGACCTAATTTTTTTTAACTTATGAATAGTGAAGGAAAAGGATGAATAAAATAATGAGGGGTATGTACAGTTGTAGAGTATGCAGAGGTGGAGTTTTTAAATAATGTTCTCTAGTATATAAAGCAGTTCCCAGCTCAAAGGATTTGATTCCAACTTTCCTCCATGTGCTGTTCATTTCAGAAGGAGTTCTGAACGTGGACTTCAGATGTAATCCTTTGAAAAGTATTAAATAAATACACAACACTCTAAAAAGTTCCAAGCAGTCTAAAGAAGCAAATAGATAATTTTCTTTCTTTTCAGAATTAAAATAGCTTGACAGCTTTTAATAGTTTTTTACTGGTTCTTGGGCTGCTCCATATCAAGCAGTTGTCTGAAAGCGAAGTAAGGTTTGGTGACTAGATGCTGGGGCAACTGGCTCTGTTCATGCAAGCAAGCTGAATGGACATCTCATATGTTTGGATATAGAAATTGTACACACTTCTGTGGTTCTAGTCAAAGGTGTGCTCCAGTATGGCTTTTGGCAGTGGAATCTTGTGCCTTCAGGTATTCAGGGTCAAATTTTCCTGATACCTTAGCAAAAGCACTCTGCTGCCTCTGCGCTGAAAATAACTGAGCTGCAAATACTTTCCCAGGGAGTTGACAGCAACAGAATTGTCCCCTAAATTTTGCTTCACAAAGCCATGGAAGTAATTGGAAATACGCAAGTGTCAATCAAGGGTGCAATCTGGGCACATGATGTTAAACTGATACTGACAGGCCTTCTTTTGGCTGCAATCCCCTTTTTATGTGTGTGAGGACACAGAGAAAGGAAGAATCCGGCACTGTGTTTCAGGTTGTTCTTACCTGCCTTACTAACCTACTCTTATGAGGAGTTGAAAAAAAATGTTTTTTTTTAAACTGAACATGTTCAATACAGAAATCACAGAGTAATGAGCATGGGATCTCAGGGGGCCTTTTCTGAGCAGTAAACCGCATGCTCAGAAACAGGGAATACATCTGATGCTCAGTAAGTAACTGAGGAAAATGCTTCTGAGAGTTCAGGTGCTATAAAATACCACTCTCTAGATTTAGTGGGCCCCCTGAGAGCAGCCCTTTGCCTCAGGACTTGAAGTGCAAACAGAATAATGAACTCACAAACCACTGTCATTTCCAGCCCAGTTAAGTTCGTTGCAGGACATAAATCTAACCACTGGTCTCACCCTGGAAAATATTTCTCTCACTTAGATTTGTAACAGTTATAACTTTTTTTTTTGTTAGAAGAATCAAGCAATATTAGGGAAAGACTACAAAAATTATTACCCATCTAATAAACTTATTAATGCAGTTGTATATCTGGAAATAATTCCCACAGAGCACAGTGTCCTACAGACACATACTCATCTGTTTGGGTTTGTTTTGTCAAATTTTCATCGAATCCTCCAAGTTGTGTATCCAGTGTGGCTTTTCTCAGAAACCTTTCTTAGTGTCACTTGGGATTTTTTAAAATGTGAGATGAATATTGTTCTCTTCAGAAGCAAGACTAAATGAAAAACCTGTCATATTTGGGTTTTACAAAACATCTGCTAAGGGTGGTGTTCACAGGTGGATAAGGGTAAAGTTCGGCGCAACCAAAATCCATGTGGAGGCTTGAGCTGCAGTTCCCCTAATTGTCTAAAATGGGAAATTGGATGTCTGGAGCTGACTGAGAACAGTGTCATCCCTTCAATACCCATCTGAGCCACCTGGGAGGGGCGAGGGGGAGATGGCTGGTCCTTAGAAACCCCTGTGGGGATTTGAGTTGTTCCTCCCATGTAAGACCCAGGAGATACACCTTCCTGAGTCCTGGGTAGAAGCCATCCCTTTCTTACCCAGTATCATACCCAGCTGCACTTCCTCTCTCCTTCAGCACACTTCCTTTTGTTCTGCACCCTGAGTTCCTCTGTTAAACAGTGCCTCATATATTGCCCTTCTTCCTGAGTTGTAGCGCTGGGGCCTGGATTCCTCACCTCCACCCCAATCCTACACAACTGAACACATCCAGCCATTCCCTAGGATGAGCTATATAAATAGTAACTCCCACCAAAGCCTGAATCAGTCTCCCCACGTGGATGTGTTTCTAGAAGGTTAACTGTGTATTCTCTCTCATGTTCCTTTGCAAAGGAGGAAAGCAGCGTCACAGTCAGACAAGCCAGCTGACAAAAAGGAAGAGGAAAGCCAAAACGTAAGTGAAAGACTCCTCACTGTTGTGCTGTTGTAAATTCCTTGTAAGGCAAAGTCCTGTGCTCATTCACTGTATGTGATCCAGGAATAGACGTGCACATGCAATCAAAAGCTGAATGTAACTGCTTCCACCTTTCCTGGGAACAGCACCTTATAAACAGGAATTGTCGGTTTATTTATAGGCAAAGTCCAAACCAGGCACTTTCTCGTGGTCTGATCTGAATGTTGTAAGGGGTGGATGATTCTTGCCCTGTAAGAAGATGCATTGAACCTTCTGGCAAGTCAAACTGAGATCAAGTTCAAGTTTCTTATTTTACGTTCGAGGCTTCAGCTAAACTGAAGTGGATCATCAACCATGGGGTGTAACTTTGGATTGCCAACCTCTACACAAAGTGAGAATCAACTCACTTCAGAACTGAGGGCACAATGAACATGTCTGGGGGGGATGAAGGATAGGCAGTGTATTAACCATTAGACCATTCAAAAGTCAAAATATGTGTTCATGATACCTACACTAAAATGAGATAGAATTTGGACAATTTCGGGGAACTTTGATTCATTTCTATTTTAGCTATTCTGTCAGTATATTGTCCCCAAAAGCAATTATACAGGAGGTTTTATTTGATGCAGTCAGTAGGCTGAACTTGATGCAGCAATTTTGAGTTCAACATGCAGATGAAAACACTTCTTTACCCACTGAACTAGTAAAGCATGGAAGATCTTTCCTGTTTCAAGAGAGGGCAGGATTTGCACTATGTCCCTTCCCATGTGGTGCTTTTCTGGGCTGCTGCTCCTTCAGCATTCCTGTTGATAGCCAGTACCCTTATGAAGGCTTTCTGCCATGGCTGTGTGCCTCAACTACCTATATAGAGATGTTCCCTCCAAAGACAAAGTAACTGCTGCTCAGTAGAAAATCCATTCAGAAAATGTAGGTCTCGTCCCAGGCTGAAAGGTTTGTACCAAGAGCAGGAATAAGCACTTTGCACTGTTTAGGGAGAAATGTAGAATTTTTTGCATGTTCCTTGAGGGATATTTCAAGCATGGAATTTGCCTGTTGAACCCGCTATGCAACCATTGCTCTTAATCTTGCCCCAAAGCTGGTTTTGAACCATATACTTGGAGATGAAAGGCACCATTTGGCTTCTAACTATTCAGCCTCTGCTGTCTTTCTGTCCCTTCTTCTCTCTCCTTGAAGCTCTACATTAGTTTATATCCCCAATCAAACTTTTCGATAGCACCAAACTGTTTAGAAAGGCCTTTTAGAGAGCATCTAATTTGTATCTTGAGTACATTTTGTGGTCAGAGTATCTTCTATCAAACTGGGTGCAATTCCATTTTACAATGCATAGCTCATGCTTTGCCTGACCATGTTTTGAGGGCTGCTAAATAATATTGTCATGTCAAACATATGTATGAATGGTTTATGATCTGTCACACATAAATCCCAAACAAAAGAGTCCAAATCTGTGATGAGTGTTTAATCTTCTACTTGAGAAGAATACTGATTGATTTAGTTACATTCTGCTAGTACCTGGACTCCTCTCACTGATAGCAGTGGCTGTCCTGGGCTGAAAGGCTGCGAGCTGAGATACTGTTCCTTCAGATGGCTCAGTATCCATATCTCAGAGAGTTTCTAAGTTTGGGAAATGGACAGTTTGTATTTAGGCACTTCAGAGTGGTTTCATCCTGGTTGAGGATATAGAGATAAGAGCGACTGAGTGTAATCCTGAAAAGCTGTCCATATTAGCTAAAATAAAAAGGATGTATTTTGCCATTCTAAATGGAGAGAAAAGTTAAAATTTAAATGGCCTTGAGTCCCTATCTTGGCAGCAGTGCCTGTTGGACATGGTTGGAGGAAACTTGCTTTTGTACCACACATGCTGCAGCTGTTCTCCAGAGTAGAAGAAGACTCTGTGCTTCGTCTCCAAAATTCAGTAATGTCCTGTTTTTCTCTTTATAGGATGATGCTAGCACCTCTCCTTCAACCAGTACACGAGGCTCTGCCCAGCAGCAGCAAAATTCGTCAGGTATTAAGTCCAGCTATCAGTGTTGTACTCGTCTTCATAATCTAGTCTTCTCCACCACCTCTAGGCTCTGGATTCTTTGTCCTACTTCTAAGTACAGCAGCAGTAACTAACAGAAAAATTCCTGAATAGTTATTGTTTTAAAAACTGTACTCGTCAAGAAATTATGATTTTATATGCTTCTCAGCCAAGAAAATTGCAATACAGCCAGTTTAGTTAATGGGGTCCAGTCATGTAGCTGAGGATCTGTGTCTTCAACATAGTGCACCTAAATCTTCTAAGAGAAAAAAATCTGTATTATTTTACTTTTTGTAGTGTAGATGCCCTGATTGATATAGTTGAGGTTTGGATCTCAAACTGCTATCCTTCCTTAACCTAGTAGCTTGTTGCAATAAGGCTGATCCTGAGAGTTACTAGATAAAATTAAGGAACCCTCAAAATGTTTTTCCTGCAATTAACTGAAATAACTGTATCTGAGTAGATGAGCTGCAAGCAGTTACATTCATCCTTGCCTCAGTCTTGGCTTTCATGCATGCTGAAAGAAATCTCTCCCAAGGGAATAAGTATTAAAGCATTCCAGCTTCCTTTTGGAACAAAGCCATGACTTGTGTGCTTTGCAAGGGAAGGAGAAGCAGCCAGGAGAAAGGTGCACATAAATGAGGAACAAGATCTAGAGATTTCCTGGGAGTGCCCATAATTCTTTTAAAGGCCTTTTCAGGACCTCACAGAGGAGCAAATCCTTGCATATAATGCTGTATGTTACTCAAGTCTCTGAAACAGTTCATTTTAGGAGGAGAATGGGACCATAGTAAGCGCTTTCAGTAACAAGGGTTATGTAAGTGCAGCTTTTGGGAATATTCTATGAATAAGAAATGTAGTCAACATTAAATAAATTCTCTGTGGAGATTTGCATAGTGGGGTCTCACTGCACTGTCTTTAGATAAACCCACATTTTCTGCCAACTCTGCAGCCAAAAAACTAAGACTTTTAAACTTAAAATACAAATAAGTCTTGTACTGAATAAAATAAGCCTTGCAGCAATTAACCTGTGTTTCCTGATAGAAGTGATTTATGCTTTTCCTCCTAGTGTTCCAATACCGTGTCTTTTTAGTACTGTTTAACTATCCAGTCCCTAATTAAAGGGATCACTAAGCAGATTTTTGCCAATGCTTTCCCTATAATGTAGGCACTGCACTCATTCAGCAAATCCCACTTTCCTGGTTTTTCTAAGTCACTCATCCTAACTGAATGAAAGCAGCTGTATAAGACAATCAACTTCAAGACATTTTTAGCATTAGAGCAAAATAATAAACTAATTTTTCGTGTTTGTTTTTCAGACTCTGGGAAGAAGCCATGGGAAAGGAGCAATTCTGTTGAAAAGCCTGTATCTTCATTACTTTCTAGGTGAGCTGCATGGGGTGTCTCTGTGGCTGGCTAGCAGTCGGGATGGTCATGCTGTCCCTGTGGCACGTGCACAACTCATGTCTTGTTTCATTCCATTGCTGTAGAAATCCATCAGTGGCGAAGAGCTGTGAAGCTAAGAGCCCTACACAATCCCACGTGTCTTCTAGGTACTGGCTAACAGCCTGGCTTCTTACTGTCTTGGCTTGTCCTTTGGCTAATCCAATCATTCAGCACTGGTGTTCGTCTTCCCTCAAGTCTTTTACTCATTCCCTTACAATGTGCTTTGTCTGTTGCTTCACAAAGTGTGAAGTTAGAGTGTGTTGTGTCAAAGGCTTGTTCCATGGAAAGAGCCCCCTGCTCGCTTGGGCACAGGCATCACAGATGTTAATCACACTGAAGCAAGTGCTTAAACCATCTGTTTGTGTGAATCAGAGACACGGGCTTGGCAGTGCTGTGCCGTGTGGAAGGCAGGTTTTGGAGCATCTTCTTACAGCAGTTTCAGGATGACCCTGCCAATAGGTGAAGTTCTCATTGCCCAACCTCTGCAGAAATAGAAATGCAAAAACAGAAGTATCTGAAGAGCCTGCAGTTGGGATAAGGGAAGTTATTCTTCCACCTATGCAACTGCAGTGGGTGCTTAAGAAAGGAGAGCAAAGCTTGGTGCAGTAAATCAATAAAATCAAGCTGTAAAAAGGCACAGCAACAGATAGGACATTCAGACATATGGAGTTCAAAAACTAGCAGGCTTCAAAAGCCAACAAAACCTAAAGTAGTACTACAGAAGTCCTTTCAGTGAGAAGAGCCAAGCTGCAGGATGAGCACCCATGTTTTTAGTCACAGAGATTGAGATAAAGCTTGATGTTGGACAGCTGAAGAGAGGCTTGCTTCCAGTGCTGATTGAGGGCCACCCAGTGTTACTGGACACTGACATGGATGGATAAGCTGAATAGGGAGGCAGAACACAGGCTTAGATATGTTTAGCATTTACTGCAAAGAGATGTAAAATTTTACATTATTAGGTGTATGATAGTGCTGATAGTCTGGAGAGAAAGTTGCCAATGGCAACTATCTGCACATACTTGCTGCTGTGTTACAAATGCTGTAACATGCCCTGCCCAAACATTCAGAGGGATGCATCCGTGTTACTATAGCAAAATACAGTTTTGCCAGCCCTCCTAAAACCAATGGAACATGTTGATTCTAGGAAAATACAAGTTTCAAATAGATGCAGAAAGACTGTTCTTTTTTCTTGCAAATGGGAATGAAATGAGTGCTATTGAAAGCAGCCATCATGTTTCACTAGCTGTCTTCTATAATGCTATTCCATACAGGGAGGAGGAGTTCAGTGGGAAAAAATGCTTTCCTAATTTAGCCCCTGGAGTAGTGCTGAGTAGTAGTAGTGCTTGCTTGAAAAGATTTCTGTGGGGAAGTGGGGCAGGTTTCTAAAGCTCTCAGTGGTGACCTGTTTCTGTTCCTGATCAGTTTGATGGCGATTGTACCTGTCTTAACTCCCAGCTTAGTTGTGTGATGGTAGGACATATGTGAAAGTTTCCCAAGAAAGGGTTGCAAGACCAAGCAACCCTCAGGAGCAGCAGCGTCTCCACCAGACCCCATTTTGGGCTCAAAGATGATGGCAAGGTTATTTGAAGCCTTTGTATAGCATGGTTAGTTTTTAAAATGTTTTAGAGTTACTGATTAAAAGAGAAAGGCAAGCAGCTTCTGCTTCCTTAATTTATTTTATCAGATGTCATCAGAGTTCAGCCCACTGACTAATATCATGTTGAAAGACCAATAATACTCATGTGTACCAGTCATTAAGGCCAGGCTTTGTTTCTGGGTCAATAAAAACGGACTGTAATACATAAAGCTATCAAGAAACCACACTTAACTTAGTCAGGTCTTCCAGGGAAAGGATTAGTGGCTTATTATTTTTCCTATTATATTTTTCTAACCTGTAATCTGCTATTACTTTAGCCCCCAGTTAAAGCCTAGGTTACCAAGACAGGGGTGCTGTACAGAAAACAGACCGAGTGAAAACTAGACATGTAGTTTGCAAATTGCAAATGCTGTAATGAAACATATTGTTCAACAGGCTTTATCCCCTCAGCATTTTCTGGTCTGAAATCACTGAGATTCCCAACACCAAAAAAAAAAAAAAAATCGTTTCAGTGCAGTCTTTGTGCTCCCTCCAGTATGTCTTCAATGGGAGAAATTTCATTGCATCTTTGAGGGTCAGGTTGTGCATATGGGAGCAGTGCTGCTCCCTGGCTGCCAAATGCTCTTGAGCAGCATGTCAAGGAGTCTCCTGTCCAGCACTGGAACCCAGGTGATCCTGCTCTTGGGTGGATTTCATCCACACCATCAGGTAGATGTAGCTTAGCATGCATTGCAAGGAACTAACTTTTATGCTCTTCTTCCATTTCTCAAGGATGAAACCAGTGAGCAGCAGCAATGATGTGGCTATGGATGCCTTAGATTTTGATCGAATGAAACAGGTGAGTGAAGAAGCCTCTTGCACTTAAGAGATTCGATGAGCTACCCATTTTCCCCCATGCATGCGCTGTACAAGCAAAACAGCTGTTCAGTCTTCTGATTTCCTCTATAACTAGGTGCTTAGAGAAGGGCTAGCTGGTGAGCAGCAAGAGAGCACAATCTCACTGCTATTTCATCAATATGTGTGTACAGAAATGTACAAATAAATATGCCAGCATCTTCTGCATCCATGCCTGGGAGTGCAGAAGTAGCTGTTAGTAGTGCCAGGCTCTGATCGGCAGCGGAGGTGGGGGACAAGCACAACCGTGTTAAACTTGCATTTTCTTCCACCAGTTAGAAGGAAATTCTGAGCAGCTGACCTGTGTTTTGTCTCATCAGGAAATATTGGAGGAAGTTGTAAGAGAGTTACACAAAGTGAAAGAGGAGATAATTGATGGTAAGAAAGAGAAAAATTATTATTTTTCTCATCTTTATGACTAATTTCCCATAGATAAGATGATAGGAACTGCAGAGAGTTCCCTGGTGTTTTCAGACTTCTCTGAGCAGCTCTGATTTATACACACATTTGAAGAACAAGCATCTACCTTATCTGAGCTCTGACCATAACACTGTGTTTACGTCCTTTATTATGCTGTTGATGAGCATTTTTACCACCAGCCTATGAGAAATTCACTGGCTGGTGTTTCTCACAGGTGGGAGGGTGAGAAAGGGCCTGCCCGTAGCCCATGGCACATCAATTTATCGCAATCAGCAAGCGTGAAATCTTGTAACTAGCTGGCCACACAGGTCCAGGATGAGGAGGGGACAAAGGCAGCTCACTGAAAATCCTTCCCAAAAATCTTCTGTAGGCTTCCTGTGCTTGAAAAGATAGTTTAGAACCTACATTTGGTTACAACTTTCCAAATAGCCATGCATTTTTATAATTCATTGAAAAATACAGCAGCTGTACCAAATGTATCAGTAGTTTTTTATAAAGTGCTTTGCAATATACAACTGAAAGTATTTTTCAGGACCACTCTTGAAATGGACAGTGAAATTCCTATTTGAAGCCCACATCAGGGCATATGAAGGGTGCATGTCCACACACTGTACTCCCCACCTTAGATTACACAGAAAGCAAAAAGAGGAGACTGTAAAACAGCTAGAATCCATTCCCTGTCCCCTTGCTCTAGACCTGTGTGCTCACAAAACGTCGGGGCAGTTTGAAGAGGCCCTTGCCCAAATGCTACTGTCCCAGCAGCTTGGCCCTCAGAGCCTCCCTAGTTCATTCCAGTGCAAAATAAGGCATTCACTTACTCCACAGATGTAACTTCTTAAAGTAGTGCTGCAGTTTGCAAGCCAACAGCTGACTGCTTACCCTTACTCATCCTTTTACCCTCCACTCATCCTTCTACCAGCCTGTACTTTCTGCAACCTCTGTACTTAGCATTTTCCATCACACTGGATGTAACATTATGCACTAACTTTTTGGTTTGGTTTTCTAGCCATACGGCAGGAGTTGAGTAGAATCAGTACAACATAATGATTGCAAAGCATTTGGACGGTACTAAGAATGCTAGGAAGATCGGATCATTTCTAAGTGTACCAAGGTCATGCAAGATGGTGAGAGAGGACACCGGCACTGTCTTTGTTCTTACACCCTTTTTATTAGCAGACTCAGCACACTTTGAAGCTTGCTGCTGCCTTGGATTCGCTTCATTTTAAAAGTCTTAATCTAAAGATTATTAAATTTTAAATTTCCGGATTTTTTAGATTTCATCTGACACTGCACATTGGATTTGTCAGCCTTTTTTGTATTTTGTATTTGCTTATTTAAATGTATTACCTTTCTTTTTAGTAGTAGATAAGAACACACGTGAACCATTTGCTTTTGATAGGTGACTTCAAAGTAATTTTACTAGTAGTCTGCAATGTAAATGAAGATCCTTTGCCAACAGAAACATATTGAGGCATCACCAGAAGAAAGAGAGACATGTTTAGTTGTCAGCCAACAAGTTCTTTGTCTCAGAGTTATCACAATATTAAAAAATGGTACGTCAGTGCATCACAGTATCTGTGTTCATATTGGTAATAAACTGTTTATTGTCCACATAGCCCTGCCTTCCTTTGTTTCATTTGTCCCATGAGCTCCTGCACTTCTATGTCGCTTGGGTTGGCGATAAGGGTAAGGTGACTGAGGATCACTGTGGGGTGGCAGCTCTGCCTGGCCAGCGCTGCAGAGCACGAGGAGAGAACCTGAGTGTTCATGGCTGGTGCAGTGGCCACAGCCCTGCCTTGTCTACATTGAGACATGGCTCTCACCTGCCCAGCCCTCTCGCATCGCTGGCCAAGCACCACCTCCTGCAGCCAGGCTGCCACAACCTCGGCAACTTTTTGCCAAAGTCAGTGAGGGACAGTGGCCTACAGCTCTTCTCAGGCCACCACCACGTGTCCCACTGCATCTTCATCCATCACTGAAAAAAAACACTCCTTCAGGCTTCCAGTAATAAAAGGGAGGTGTTTATGCAGAACAAGGCTACCAAAGGCATTAGGAGGATGCAGGCTGAAATCACTGGCACAGCACTGCTGACTAGAGGCATAAGGGAAGTAATTTGTTAATCTTGTGCAGGTTTTGAGCATTATCCAAGATATGCATACAGGACACCAAACACTTAACAGAGCATACCCAGTCATATCTTTCAGGTCATATATTTTTTTTCTTTACAGCCATTATTTCCACCAGCAAAATCTTGGGAATTTCTGCTTAATTTAGTTTGGCACAAGCTTTATGTGGCAGTCATCTTGATACCGTCTTCTTGAAAACTTTGTGCAAAATGATTTGTGCATAATGATTGGAGCTCAGCTACTGAAATCTGTCAAATATTTTCCAAGCTCCTTTCCTTGTTTCAGGCTTTCATGAAGATTTTGTTTTAAAAGCCAGGCCCCAGAAATGGTTTTGGGAGCAGAGCCTGGTGCAGGAACCCAGGAGGGGCTATGTTAGTCCACCTACTTGTGTCCCCCAGGCCTCATGGAGCAGTGCAGCAGGCAGGAGGGACTGCTGGCCAGCTACAGGAGACCCAGGAGAGGAGGCAGGATGGGTTGTGCTTGGTAGTTAGCTGTAAAATGTTAACTGTGATGTTTTGGGGACCATGGCATGTTCTTCAGTGCTCTTCAAAGTCTGATCTGCCTTTTAGAAATTAGTCTTTTTTACAGTGTAGTTGTGCTGTAATTAAATATGGGAGAAATGGGAGTAATCTGAGTTTAATGCAGTGGTGAGCTCCAGACTGAGCCTGATGTTTGTTAGATGTTTAATGCCAGCAGAAGGCAAGAGACAGGTTAAACAGTGGGATAAAGATTTCCACATGGGAACTAAAGCAGGCAGACACCCATGTACACAGAGTATGGCAACCCCAGGACCACAAGAAGGAGTCTTTCTAGTATGAAGAACACAGACAAGCATCAGTAACAGCAGAGATTAGACTGCTCTGTTGTATAAATCTCATACAGTAGCTCATGCGTTCCTAATTATAACCCCATTAATGGCATACCTGATGATGGCAAGCCCTTTTCAAAACTGCTGCCTCTCAGATCACAACCATTCTGTGAAACTGTCCCATAATCCTAATTAAGCTGCAGGAAGTTGGTGCCTGTCATGGTTCACATTTTCCCTTGGAATGTGGCATTATGCCTAAGGTCAGTAATAACCATGTTGTAATTTGGGCTGAGTGTACAGCCTGGATATGTTGTGCCCCTCTGTTAACATCAGCCAGCTGCTGTAAATGGGTTTTTCTTACTTCCTCCAGCTTTGCAGGCCTTGTGTAATTAAGACATCATAAGCTGAAGTTTGTACAAGGCCACTTAATAGCAGTGGGAGCAAGGTGTGAGGGGTGGAAGGGGAAGCTTGGCTGACAGGGGCACGGGAGCAGTCCTGGCATCACAAGCACTGTGCTGGTTCCCAGTGACCTACAGCTCCAATGTCAGGGATGAACAAGGTAGCTGATTTTCAGTAGTGGCACTGCCAGAGGATTTCCCCCTCCCAGACAGTAATTTGGTTTGCCAGTTGCCTCTGTAGAGAAGGGTGTCCTTTCATAGTGGGCCTGTTGAGCCACTGCTACAGGGCAGAACAGAGGCATTTTACGTAGCAGAGAGCTAAGGGGATATTAATCTCCACTCTGACCTGTCATACAGTTCCTTCTTGCCAGAGCATTAGTGTGCCCACACAATGGAGGAGTTCTGGATCAATTTTTAAGCAAAAGGAATAAAACTATACACAGCCCTGACATACTTTTTACCCAGACCCAAACGCCCTGTGGTTATGGAAATAAACACCTTCTGCCAACATTACTGGTAGTAGCAAGGACAAGTGTCCATGGGAAAGACAGGATCACAGCCTTCTCCAGCAGCACCCACACACAATGGAACTCAGCTCACACTGCAGATCTGTGGGCACTGCAGGCTTCCAGCCACTTCAAATTCCTGCTGAGGTGGACAGTGCAAATCAGGAGGGCCATGGGGCTGCCCAGGCTAAGCAAGCTGAGACCATGATGGAAATACTGATGGGAGGCAGGTTAAGAAGCAGTTGACAATTTTGGCTGGCCCCTGTTTACATCATAGCCTCTGTGTCAGGCTAGGCTAGTAATCCATATACCACATAGGTGACTCCATTATGAAACAGCTGAGTAAGGGAACTACAGCATAAGGTCACTCATCAAAGAGGATAAGGACAATAGTCAAGGATAGCATAATCTTTATTGTGGTTTTTATATTAACTTGCTAAGTTGGACAAGAGATTTGAGGAACAGCTGCTAAGGACATGGGAAGTTGAATATGTGATCAGAGTGCAGTGCCAGCAGCACTGAAGTAAATTAATAAAAAACCGAGGTTCCCTGATACAAATAAGTTAATGGAAGTTCCCATATCAACGCCTCTTCCTTTGGGAGAAAAGCAGCTCTAATAATTAAGACATAATGACTTAACTATGTTCTTCACTGAGGAACTAGTGAAGGCTGAAGTGTTTGAAGAAGCCCAGTTCTTCCTCTTCTTATCCAAAAGCACAAAAACATATCTCTGAATAAACTGGTATCCAGCCCCTGTATTACAAAGGATCTTGCTCTGCTGAGCATACCTGGGTATGTATTTACCCACTTGCCAAAATCAGATGGGTGAGAAAAATGGAGGAAGGGGAAATGGAGGAGGAGGAACCCAAATTGCAGCAGGCTAGCTTGGCTGTGTGCCAGGGTAGTGAATGGACAAACTGGCTCACTGGTCCAGTGCTTCTGGAGCAGGGAAAAAAATTGTGTTTATTGAGAAAATCAGGCTTTCCAGGTCTAATTGCGTACTTTGAGAGACTGATGAGACTGCACAATAATCCTTTTCTTTGTTGCAACCATGGATTTCCAGAAGAAAAAAAAAAACTGCTCGAGGGCTAGAAGGCAAGAGCACCTCTATAGATCTCTCTTTTAACCACTTAGTTAGGAAAGAAGTACTTTGCCAGCTTTCCAGGGTATTGGGAAGACACTTGATGGCATCTGAACATCTGAAATCCTGACTCCCAAGACACTGTTCTGCTTGGAGAAATGTATGTTGATACGGAATTATTGAGAATAGCCACAAGTTTATTGTTGGAGAGGACAGGCAGGAAGATTTGTGTCTTCCAGTGGGCAGAAATGACAGATGAAGGTCAATAGCACCAAGTAAGAGATATAGGGAGAGAAACAGCCCCGTCTTTACATTCCATCCTCTTAACACCATCAGTGACAGTTTCATATAGCTGGCATATCATATGCTTCCCAAAAGCCAAGTCAGTGCCCCTTTAATAACAGAGGAAAAAATTACCATTATTTTGAAAACAGTTCGGAACAAATACCACCACAGCATCTCTACGTCTTCACTGACACACCCTCCTAAATCCTGTGCACAGAGAGGGGTATCATATAGAGGAGATCAAGAAAGGTGACCAGGAATGCCAACAATCTTGACAAGGAACAACTAAAACTAGAAACTCTCCATTCCCAGAAGGACTTACAGTGGGGAAATGGATGAGAAACATGAAGTTATGGATATGGTTAAAAAGGTCAATGAGAAAGGACCAGTCAGTTTCTCCAGAGGCACATCCATGCTGCTGACCAGGGCAGCAGGTGGAAGACTAAAGGAAGGATTTCTCCCTGCCCCAGTTCAGGTCTGTCAGTTTGCTACAGTGAGTATTAGATCCTCATGGAAATGCATTCAGAAAAGGTTTAGACAAAGCCCTGGAATAAGGTCAAACAGCAGCTACTAAAATAATGATACAAATATACAAAAATATAAACATATTTCATTGCATATACAAAATCTCTGTTACTAGCTATTATCAGAAGATTATTAGATTAGACAAGACATCAAGCAAAAGGCACCCTTACGTTCTCCAGAGAGTATCATTTACTGCTTCCACAGTCCTGTCACACAGAGCATCCACTTCTAATCTGGCATCAAGAGAAACCAGTCCTAAACTACACACACACAGTCACATGTAACACACAGCAAACATTCTCCACTGCAAACCAGGCCAAAACTCAGGCTTGGGCACGTGTGCCCCAGGAAGTTAATTCAAAGCCTAGACCAAAGGTTCACCTAATCATAATTCAGTCTAACCTAGTTTCTGAGGGTTACATATACAAATGTCCTTTATTAAACAATATCAGTAGTCTAAAATAGTGTGTTCTGGCGGAAGAGCTCACCAAGCCACTCTCCATCATTTACTGACAGTCCTGGCTCACTGGGGAGGTCCCAGTCAATTGGAAGTTGGTGAATGTCATGCTGATCCACAAAAAGGGCCGGAAGGAGGACCTGGGAAACTACAGGCCTGTCAGCCTGACCTCAGTGCCTGGCAAGGTTATGGAGCAGATCATCCTAGGTGCAGTCACACAGCACCTACAGGATGGACAAGGGATCAGAGCCAGCCAGTATGGGTTTAGGAAGGGCAAGTCCTGTCTGACCAACCTGATCTCCTTTTATGATCAGGTGACCTGCCTGGTGGATGAGGGGAAGGCTGTGGATTTGTCTATCTGGACTTCAGCAAAGCCTTTGACACCGTCTCCCACAGCATTCTCCTGGAAAAGCTGGCAGCCCATGGCTTGGACAGGGACACTCTGCTGGGTTAGGAACTGGCTGGAGGGCCGGGCCCAGAGAGTGGTGGTGAACGGGGTTGCATCCAGTTGGCAGCCGGTCACTAGTGGTGTCCCCCAGCGATCAGTGTTGGGCCCAGTTCTGTTTAATATCTTTATCGACGATTTAGATGAGGGGATTGAGTCCACCATTAGTAAATTTGCAGATGACACCAAGCTGGGGGGGGAGCGTCGATCAGCTGGGAGGCAGGAGGGCTCTGCAGAGGGACCTGGAGAGTTGGGCTGATTCCAATGGGATGAGGTTCAGCAAGGCCAAGTGCCGGGTCCTGCACTTTGGCCACAACAACCCCCTGCAGCGCTACAGGCTGGGGACAGAGTGGCTGG
>JAWWLV010000179.1:52367260-52378417 GCA_035041135.1 Platyrinchus mystaceus
GCGCCCCCTGGCGGCCGCAGGACGAGAGCGGGGCCCCGCGCGGGCCGGGGGCGGAGCTCCCGCGCGGGGAGGAGGCGGCGCCGCCGCGAGCCCATTGGCCGCTTCGCGTCCCGGGGCGCTCCCCGCGCTCGCAGTGCCCCGCGATTGGCCAGCGGCGGCCAAAGGAGGCGGGGCGCCGCGGCACGGCGCGCTCCCACTGGCCACTTCACTGGCCTGGGCGAAGCGGGCGCGGCGATTGGCTGCGCAAGCGGGGAGGGGGCGGGGCCCGGCCGCAGCGCCCTCCCGGGGCTGGGGCCCGTGGCGGCGGCGGAGATCTCGCGAGGGAGCGCGGCCGGGATTTGGCGGCGCTGTCTCCCTCCCTCCTCCCTCTGCCTGTCGCTGCTGCTCGGCGCTGGTGTTTGTGTGGAAGGGGGAGGAGGAGGAGAAGGAGGGCAGGCGAGAGGAGCCCGAGCCCCACCATCCGCCGAGGGGAGCGGACCGGAGCCCCCCCGCCGCCCGCGGAGCTCTCTCTGCGCCCCCTCGCCCCGCCATGGCCTCGGGAGACACCCTGTACATCGCCACGGACGGCTCGGAGATGCCGGCCGAGATCGTGGAGCTGCACGAGATCGAGGTGGAGACCATCCCGGTGGAGACCATCGAGACCACCGTGGTGGGCGGCGAGGAGGACGAGGAGGAGGAGGAGGAGGACGAGTGCTGCGAGGAGTGTGGCCCGCACCACCCGCCCCATCACTACCACCACCACCAGCCCATGATCGCGCTGCAGCCGCTGGTGTCGGACGGGGACCCCAGCGGGGCGGGCGGCGGCGCGGCCGGCGGCGGCGGGGGGCAGCTCCACCTGCACCACCACCACCAGGAGGTGATCCTGGTGCAGACCCGCGAGGAGGTGGTGGGGGGAGACGACTCGGACGGACTGCGGGCCGACGACGGGTTCGAGGACCAGATCCTCATCCCGGTGCCGGCCCCCGCCGGGGAGGACGAGTACATCGAGCAGACCCTGGTCACCGTGGCCGCCGCCGGCAGCAAGAGCGGAGGCGGCGGCTCCTCCTCGGCCGGCGGCGGAGGCCGCGTTAAGAAGGGCGGCAGCGGCAAGAAGAGCAGCAAGAAGAGTTACCTGAGCGGGGGAGGCGGCGGCGGGGCCGAGGGCGGCGGCGGCAGGAAATGGGAGCAGAAGCAGGTGCAGATCAAGACCCTGGAGGGGGAGTTCTCGGTCACCATGTGGGCCTCGGGTAAGTGCGCGCCGGGACCCCTCCCTCCCCGGGCCGCGGGCCCCGCCGGCGGCCGCGCGGCACGGCCGGGACAGTTTTGTTTTGAAGGGAGGCCATGTTTTGGTGTGTGCGATGGGCGCCGCCATATTCATCGCCAGGGCAAGTATGGCGGCTCCCCGAAAAGATGGCGGGGTCTGCGCTGCCGCCGCCGCTCGGCCCGGCCGCGCCGGGGGGAAGGAGGCAAACATGGCGGCGGCCGCCAAGATGGCGGCGGCGGGGGGTGCGCGGGCGGGCGGGCGGCAGCGCCGCCGGCTCCCGGGCCAGGCCGCAATGGCGTAGTTTCTGCAGCAGGGGGAGGCGGGGTGCGGGGCGAACCTCCCCGCGCTCCCCCCGTCCCCGCCCCGCCGCCGCTCCCCGCGGGGCCCGCTCCGCGCCTGCCTCTCGCCCGCCCTCCTCTCCCCCGGCCGCCGCCGCCGCCGCCCTCTGTCCTCCTTCTCGCTCCGCGCGTTCCCCGGCCCGCCGCCCCTCCCCGGCTCCTCTCCCTGCCGCCCCGGCTCCTCTCCCTGCCGCCCCGCGACCCTGGGCGAGGCGTATGCGCCGGGCCGTGACCGCGATGTGCGGGCACAGCCCCGCTCGCACCAGCCCCGCGGCTCCTGCGGCGCGGGGCGGCGAACCCCGAAATACCGTGCACGGCTCGCCCGGGGGCCGCCCGGCCCCGGCCCGCTGCGGTGGGTGGGGCGTCCCCGCCCGGAGCCGGCGGTGCCGGCGAGGGAAAGCGGCTCCTCGCCCCCGCGGGGCTGCCCGCGCCTCCCGCCGGCTCGGAGGGGGCGGCCGCGAACCACCGTCCCTGCGGAGTCCGCGGGGAGCCGGGGGTGACAGCCGGGAGGGGCGGCCCCGGGGCTGACCTCCGTCCCTGCGAGCCGCGGGCAGGAAAGGGGCAATTCCTGCTTGGCGCTCGCAAACTGTCCAGTTTTTCCTCGCCTAGGTCTGAAGCTTTAAATAGGCTTTTTAAATAAGCGCAGCGAGTCCGTGTCGTGTGAGATTGTGGTTTTTTTGAGAAGGGTTTTTTTTTTTTTTTTTTTTTTTTTTTTTTTTTTTTTTTTTTTCTTTTTTTTTTTTTTTTTTTTTTGTGGGAGTGTCCTTTAAAGGGAATAAAATCTCGTTGAAGGGGTTTTAGTATCTGTGGGACTTGAAGTAAACCTGACTTGGCACCTGCCCTGCCCACTTAATTTTATTTATTTTATTTTTTCTTTTTACAAAAATGTATTGCTGGCAGCAAGGCTCTGTCATCAACAGTTCTGTCCTTAAGTTATGTAAATGCGGCAGAAAGCGGTCAAATGGTATGAGTTCATGTAACGTTTAAATCGGTGCATTTTCGAATAGTAGGTTGGTAATCTGTCTTGCATATCATAATTTTTGTACTCTTTTGCATTTTTAAAAGTGTGTAGTGATGTCTAAAAATATTTGCACTCTGTGATGTGTGTGATTGACTAGTTGTTGTTAGAAAGGCAAGCGTAAAAGAGAAAGTATATTGGATGACTGAATTCTCCTGCCTGAAAAGGTGGCAAGGATGGTTCAGATTTTTTACTGTCTTTTTAAATACAGGTGATTACTTTAGCAAGTTTGACAGAGTGTCTGACACTATTGACATGTAGTCAGTTGGTAGCCCAGTCAGCTTAATCAAAGTTCTTTGCTTCCTGATGAACAGAAAAGAACATATAAGAGTTTCCCAACTAATGTTTAGTAGGATGGTGTTTTTTATGCTTCTGTGTCACTGTGTGAAAACTAAATAAATTCCCTTGCTGGTATTTTTCTTAAAACTGACCATCCAAGAAAGATAAAAGATAACAGAAATTAATACAGTCTTCTGGCTTGTGGAAGCTGCCTGAGGTAGCTGAATGCAAGTGACTGTATGACTCATGAGCTGGCAGGATACAGGACCTCGCTGAGATCAATTGACAATTTCTAGCATGCATTTGCACTCGGAAATTCAGAGTGCCTGATAGGATGCTTCCTTAGAGCTTCTGCACGCTGATTATTACTTGGCTGAAGCAAAGCATGTGTATAATCAATAAACTTGCTTCTCTTCCCATGTACACAGCTTTTACATCAGGGGTAGCCCTATTGATTTCAGTGGTTTTGTTCTTTATGAGCATGACCATGCAAGCACAGTGGGAATGATACCCACTTATAATTTACTGGAGATTGAATTGCCCTGGTATATCTAACTCAGTTATATCCATGCTGCAGAAGAATGAAGACCTAGTCAGATTTCACTTCTAATTCCAAAAAAGCCCCTCCAAAAGTAAAATCAAATATATGGGCGAAAGAAAAGTCTTAGAGTTTGACCTCCCCTCCCTCTGTGCGTGCAGGCACACACCCCCAACTTCAAACAGCCTGATCAGTTGAGATCTTGTGAAGTTTTACTGAGCATATTGGACAGGCTCTTACACCTCATATGTAACTTATTTAGTGTTACAGAAGTGGCCTGAAGTGGTTAAATGCTGGGGCTTTATCCTTTTTTATCTGAAATTTCAGGGGGCGAATCATTGCCAGAAAAGTTGCAAAGGAAACAGTACTCGAGACAGGAGGACACACACACCCAAACCCCCAAAAAAACCCAAGCTGAGTACCCACACAAAAACCCCAGACTAAATTAATTCAAAAAACCCCCAGAACCACTGACTTGCAAGAGGGTAGTAGTACTAAAGTTTCCCTGCAGAATCAGGCATACTTTATTTTGAAGAAAGATAGCAGTGTTGCATCTGAATTTTGACATAATAAAAGACTTGCTTGCACACTGATGTAATGGACTGGTTTAAATGCTTAGCAAAAAGTTCATCAAAAGACGAACAGTAAATAAGGCCATGCATTAAGATACAACAATAAGCCCTATATTGCTGTGCATGGGTTTTTGAATCAGGAACAAGGGCACTTTGCTCACCACAGTGTGGGAAGACAATGTGAATTAATTTCTTGTTACTGTTTGCTACTATATTAGCTTGTACATGGGTGGTACCAAATTTAGCCAATCATAAATCTTTGTCCAGAAATTGAGTATAGCATGTCTTGTAACACGTTTTGAAATGTGTAGAAATAATGTGTGAAATATACAGCAGTGTGACTAAAGGGGACTACTTAGTCCTCATCTTGTTATGTGGTTATTTAGAAATTGCAGTACTGTTGGCAATGATTTAGACTTACCATTACTTCTCTTATCACCTTGGTATCTATGGTGATATCAAACTTGTGACCCATAATTAAAGTGTTTAGTTTGAAACAGGAATGCTTTGTTCTAGTTCAGATCAGCTTTTCAGTTCTTCAGAACAGAATTATTTGGTTTTTTTCCCATGTGAAAATAAAAAGTGAACAAAGGTGCTATATTTCTGAAAGATTTGGAGAGGTGTATCTGGTGGATACTTCAATCATGTTCCTGTAGTGTGTTTATACTGTCTTAATATTTATCAGAAAACTATATGTAGTTAATGATGCTCTCCAAGAGAGGCACCGCAATTTGTGCTAGAAAAATTGTTTTTATCAAGTGGAATTTATTTGTGCCTTTGCTGGATTCAACTTGAATCATTGTCTCTAGTGACTTTCTCGAGGTTGGGCGCACAATAGCGGTGGGGGAGGGGAAGGATCGTGAGAAATCACTTTGTCAGATGGTTCTTGCAAAACTGATTGTTACATGCAGGAGCATTTGGGAAGGTGGTGCTTAAACGCTGGCTGTGCCAAATACTGGAATTTCAAGCAGTTGGGACTTAAGTTTGAGTGGAGAAAAAGTATTAGTGTAACTACATCTGCTTCTAGGTAGTGACTCTGTCAGGCTTTCAAACCTGAAATAGGCGTTGGCTTAAACTATTATTGTTAGCATAGTCTGTAAGTTAAGGGCTAAAATACCACAACCAGATATTGCCCACAGATGTTAAACTGCTCAAGTATCCTATCCCTAGATGGGAAAGACGAAGATGCAGAAGTTACGTGCATGGTTTGAAAATTATTTTTGATCATCCAGGAAGCCTGTGCTGTGGGCCCATATTTGGAAGCTTGGGGAGTTCATGTTGGATTTCTAGAAAGTTCTTCAAAACCTCCTCAAAAACTCAATGTCTCAAAAAATATAGAAGGGTTTTCATTTTACTTCATCAGATGGCAGGGGTGAGAAAAATAACCATCTGCTATCTGACCAGTTGTCTTCTATAGTATAAATGATAGATGAGTCATTTAGTTCATTTGTGGGCCTGTATCAAGGATGGCCAAAATACTTTGCGATGACAGATAGGTAATGAGATTCTTATGTGAAAGTTTTTCATAATGGAAGCAGAAAGTGATTGGTTCCTTTAAAATATTAAGATGACAATCTTATTTCTCACTCTGATTATGATACAGGCTTCTGGTATCTGTAAGTATTGAGTCTGCCCTGACGTTTTTTTCCAGTGATAAGATGGACCTTTTCCTCTGTTTTCAGTTTTGAAAGTGAAATGCATGGATATGGTTCACCATCTAAAATAATTAATATGCCTCCTAGCCCACCTTTCAAACTGGAATCCTCTAGCTTGCTACTGGATCCTTCCCTGGGACGCTCGAGTCACTCATATGCCGACCATTCAGAAGGTCATAGTGCTTCGGCACAGTGTCTCATAAACGCTGAAGTCAGATGATGACTATTGATATATGCACTGTTTTTGTCAGTTCATGTCTCAGTGGTGTGAAATAAGAGATGGGTGACAGGGGGAAAGAAGAACCCGTTCTCCATCTGTGTGCAAGGCACGTCAGAGGGAAAGTAACCTGGCAGCCAATTAGGTTAAAAAATTACATACTGTGCAAAATAGAATTTTAACATTCAGAAGTGTCTGCTAAGTAACTGTATTATTTAACAAGCTAATTACAGTTCTTTGCCTCCAAACATGACCAATGAACTAATTTGCCTGGGGAGATTGCAGTGTGGTAGCAATAACCAAGCTGTTACGACAGTGCCTTGATGCTGCTCAGTTGCCGAATACATCCTTTATCATGTAATTGCTTCTCAGCTGTTCCTAAAAGCAAATGTGTTTAACTGTGTGATCATAAAAAGAAAATTTAAGCTTAAATGTTGTTCATCCTTTTAGCTGGTAAGTAGAATGTCTTTTAACTTGGTACCTTGAGGAGGAAGCTGTAGGATCAGGTCTCATTGCTTTGCTGCCAGGTGTATCTCCTGAGTTCCCTTTGGCACCCTGTTTTCCACAGGGGAAAACTGATTGAATAACAGTGCTTTCTCTCTCTGCTTGGTAATAGAGGAGGAGGAGGATGGCTCAGGATCTGGGGATCTCAAAGTGGAGTATGATAGCTAAAATCAAGAATAACTGAAGCAAAAATACTGACAGAGCTCCTTGGGTTGAGAGTTAAGAGCATCATCTTAGAAAGCTGGGGAGTTCCAGAGATGTCAGCTGGAGCCAGCTTTAGTCTAGAAATGTACGAAATAATGGGGTTCTGAGGTGGGTGGATTTTCTGTGCAACAGAAGGGCTGCAAGAGATGGAGAAAGCATGGTAATGAGAGGCAAAGCATGATAAATAAAATCTTGGGAAACAGATTCTACCATGCTTTGTCGTTGATCTGTTACATGGAATCTGCAGTTACTAGTTTTATCCCAGTAATCTTGCTTCTTCCTACTTCAGTTGGTACTTTTAGTTCTCTTAAAATTTCTGTTTCACCAGTACTCAAAAGACATGGCTTGCTAAACCAGTGAACTTTCACTGATCTTAGTAAAAAAATGTTTGAAGTAGTTGCTTTGAAGGGCCTAAGTGGATCTGGTTCAACATGTGTACTGCCGGTATATACGGCATGAGAGAAGTGCAAGGACGCTGAACATGAAGACGTGTTTGGGTATGTGCTCTAAAGAGGGGCATAGTCTAAACCCAGTTTCGACTAAGTACCTATCTTAATGCAATTTGGCATAGAAGGATGTAGGGGAATATCTGTGGTGTCTGTAACAAACCAGTATTTTACAGCTTTATGAGATAGATGAATATTGGGCGTAGCTATTGCAGTGACTGGTAGTGAATGTTTCTGTGAAGACAGTGATTAACTAATTGACATGTGTTCAGATCCTCTCTGTCTTTCAGAAGAGGGGGACTAAAATTGTGTTCCAAGTTCATAATAGAAAGCTGCATTGGATCTATAAGAAAAGTGCTAGATATGCTCTTAAGCAGAATGCCTTATGTTTGAGTCTGCTATACTCTCAAGTGGTTTTAAGGGACAAAATAGTGGATCAGATAGTAATAGCAGTTAATTTCCTTTTCCTGACTGGCTCCATGGCTCTGTCCATATTTAGCTTGCATGGTTGGCATCCAGATTAGGTTGGCTTGGGCATAAACTGCATGGAGTTACTATGCCTTATTTGTACTGTACTTACCCAGAGGTGTCACTGTAATTTCAAGGTTATGTCTGTGTTTTGCCTGGCTTTGGATGCAGTGTGTTTGATTCTCCAGTGCTTCATGAGAGGAAGAGCGAGAAGTAATTTGCCTGTAGTCCTGTATCAGGACTTGCTTGAAGGCAGAAAACATCAGTCAACTTACCCAGTTTGCTGTGAGAATTATTGGTTAACTTGTCAGCCTTAGTGAAAGTTTGCTTGCACTTTACCCTCCAGACTTTGAGCTACCTAGTCCAGGTTGGTAGGGCATCACAAATAAACTGAATTTGTGCATAGAGGACGTTGGTAAAGTTTTTCCATTTCCTAACTTCCTCCAAAGAAGTGTGTGCGGGTTTTTTGTGTGTTGTTTTTGTTTTCCGAATGAGTTGATAATGTCCTAGGATGGTCTGTAACTAGGATGGTCTGGATACTAAAGAGCTATTGAAGTCTGTTGCTACTTTTTCAGAAGTATTAGCTTGACGTAAGACTTCAAGGTAACTGTTTTGTATTTTATTGCTTTGGTTTTAATTCTTTTTTAGAAGTGGAGATGTGTGCTGCTGTAGAGATGAAGTTTTTTAGTATAGGAAAATGTGCTTATTTTTTATTTTCACATAACTGTCAATATACTAAACAATAGTTCCTCTTTTTTTCTACTCTATCAAAGCAATATGTTCATAGTTTTTTGTGTTTTGCTTCAGTAGTCTGTGGAATTAAATAGATGGTGGAATTGATTTCTGTTGGTAGGCATTTGGGAAGTAAAGGCACTGAAGGCTGACTTTCAGTTTGGTCCTCAAATAGCAAGAAAGCACTTTGGAATAGAGAGCCTTTACAGTAGGGAAGGAAGGAAGATCTTAAGGAATGTATACAAGATTTCCCTGTTGACTCGTGCATCTGATCTGAGGCAGGAAATGAAAACTTGTCTATGTTATGAATGTCATCAAACAGTCAAACAGCAAGTTCTGGGTAACTGTTGAAATGGCTGCGTTGAAGGCAGCTGATCTCATTCTAGTCTACAGCATGGAGAAGGCATCGCTTTTAGCTTTGCAGAAATTCTGTGCCCCTCTGGGCTCCATGTCTTTTCTGCCTGTGTAGGCATTGCTAAATAATCTTTTTTTTAAGTTTCTGTTTGGAAGAACAAGTTGTTGCCAAATCGAAGGGGTTTTGACTTGAATTTGTAACTCCTTCAGGTGCTGTAAAATTTAACATTTAATCCTTTCTTAAAGTAAATTCAGTTGCTTTCTTTAAAGCATTGGAAGAGGATGAAACTGTGTGGTGAGTGGAAAACTAGATGAGAATAAAAAAGGTCCAAATAGTCGATTCTGTGGTTTATTTTGAATTTAATGCTGCAGATAGTATTTTCTTATTTACACTTCTGTCTTTGCAGCATTGGAGTCTGTTTTCCTCTTTCACCATGGAATATACATGAACTGCTATTTGATCTGGTAGATCAGATTAAACCCAAACTAGCAGTAACATTTCTAGAAATAGCTCGGTGGCAAACATTAAAAGCAGGCATTACAAATTGAATACAAATTTGTGCTTAGTATATGTCCTTTATTTGCATATATCTTGTCCTCTCTCCTAGCCTAAGTTACTGAGTAATGACTAATGTTATTTCCTGTGTTTCTGTTTAGGGGAAAGGAACACAAAACCTTTCCTCTTTGGTTTTCTGCCTTATGTTTTCATATCTCTTTTTAATTGGTGAAATACTATTTCTGTCCTACCACCTTGTATTTTCATTGCTTAAACACTACCCATAAAACTTCCTGTTATTTTTGTAAAGCCTCTTGTGTATTAAGTGATTTCCAGAATCTGCCCCCCCCGCACACATAATAGAAGTACTGTGCTGTCAAGTTTATTACATTGAGCTGAGTAGTTACAACCATATATATGTCTCTTGTGTTAGGTGTATTTGAGGGTGGAAAACAGGATAGGTGCTGTGTCTGTCTTTCTGCTGGTGTGACACTGCAGTGAGGAACATAGGTGGATGTGTCTGTTCTCTATAATTTTTGTGTATTTTGGTTTCTGTTATAAAAGAAATAGGAGAGAGAAAAGATTGTGCCTTGCATGTTCTAAGGTCTAAATGTGAGTAGACAGCAACAGCAGGTCTTCCACCTGATTTCATTGCAGTCCTTGAGCACAAATTCGTAGGAGGAGCTCTAGAGCAGAGAAAAGAGTGGTATCTTAACTGGCTTGTAGATCAAAGATCTGAATAATTCCAGCCTGCTGTTTGCATAGTAGAGTGGGAAGGAACTTAGGCTGGCCTTTGCCACAGAAGGAAGAAGCCCCCTTGGGAGGGAGGCGCAGGATTAAATTTGTTTTCTTTCAGACCTGTCTGCATGTGTTTAAAAACCCTAATTTTACAGGCAGGTGCTGAAGCACGCTAGCAGTTACTTTTAAATTTCTTGTCCCTCTGTGACACTTCTGTTGGAGGTTAAGAGAGTCTGAAGACTTGAAGTAAAGATCAGTAGTCCTGACATCATAGGGTAAGTGTCTGCCACTCCTCTGATAGACTTCCAGAGTTATGGACTGCTGTTAAGTGCCAAAGAGGGTATGGTGAAGATTAGTCTTGAAGAGGTTAGGGGAATTGAATATTTAGACATTGTTTCAGGAAAAGTACATTATCTTTTAAATGCAGCCAATATTTATAGGACGGTTCTACTTATTTCTGTATTTGTATACAAGTAGATATGCAACTTTTGCTTTTTCCCCTCACCCACTGTATTCTTCCTGTGTTCTTCATGCTGTAACTGTCTTTGTTCTTCATAGTTAGGGTGGAGATCTGGAAGTGCAGTGTATTCTTTTAAATGTGCAGCATTAGTGAATTTATTTTGAGATGCGCCCTAATAACTTATATGCTGTTTTGATCTTTAGTAAGTACTGAATTCAGTATTTTGTGTATTTCAGATGATAAAAAAGATATTGACCATGAAACAGTGGTGGAAGAGCAGATCATTGGAGAGAATTCTCCTCCAGATTACTCAGAGTACATGACAGGAAAAAAACTTCCTCCTGGTGGAATACCTGGCATTGACCTCTCAGACCCCAAGCAACTGGCTGAATTTGCTAGGTAAGTAGGAAGAAAGGAACTTTAAACTAAAATGGTTTTCTTTTCACTGGTTTAATTATGAAACTGTAAGGCAGAATGGTAGATTTAGTATGGCTTATAGTTCCATTTCATTATCTTCCAAAACAAGGGACTTAACATCAGCTGCTCTCTTCTGAACTAAAGTGGGGTTTATATTCAGCAGTCACTTCTTCAGTGACTTCTGGTCTTTAGTTCTGTTGGGTAAGACAGGACCTAAATACATCGATAGACTCACTCTAGGTGAGCATTCCTTGGCACAGGGGTTAGACTAGACGATCTATAGAAGTCCCTTCTAACCCTTCTAACCCTAGCAGTTCCATGATTTTACATGACAGAATATTTCTTTCATGTGAGTAGCCTTAAATTCCTGAGCATGGAAGGATCTGGTAAGTGAAATGCTGCGTTCAGGTTATTCAGTACTAAAAAGCTAGACTACAGTATTTCGTTTGTAAAGCCACTTACTGTTTTTTTTCACCTG
>JAWWLV010000179.1:52378517-52397117 GCA_035041135.1 Platyrinchus mystaceus
CGTTCAGGTTATTCAGTACTAAAAAGCTAGACTACAGTATTTCGTTTGTAAAGCCACTTACTGTTTTTTTTCACCTGTTTCTTAAGCTTGAGGTCTTTAGCAACTTCATGGAGTCATGGTGTCCTGCACTTTCAAGTGCCACTGATAGTTGCAGTCACAATTGGTAACTGTAATGCTTGGATTTTCCTGTAGTAAGTCAGAATTGTCCCTCGTTTACATATCAATACCTTGACCTGAGTGAGAAGGTGGCTGACTGTCAAATGGAGGTGGAGTGACTTGTTCTGGGTGTACCGAACGTGTCCTCTGCGGGGCCCTGGCTCTGGTTCCGGCTGCTCGGGGCCGCCCGTGGCCACCAGAGGGCACTGGCGAGGTCGGCGGCCGAGCCGCTCTGGCCCCCGGAGGTGCCGCACGGGGGTTTCCCTTGCAGCGCTGGCTGGTTCTGCTGCTGCTCTGCTCAGTGCAGGGGCAGCGTTAGCGCTGTGTCACCACTTACCTGAACCATAGCTTTCTTTAGCTCCTGCTACCAGTTTTACCCATGTTGAAAGCAAAATGTATATATAAAGCCACACTCATTTTCATTTTTTAGCAGCTGGCTGTTCTTCAGAGCTCTGGTGCACAGTTCTGGCACTTAGAGCAGGTGGTATTTTTTACTTCCTAGGTCACCTACTACAGAAGTGTGCCTTTTTCTGGGTAGTTGCTAGATGACAGGGACTGCTGATACAAGTTCTGGTCTGGCTCCATGGATCTTGGTGTTCAGTGTGTGCATCTATTCCTGTTTCACCTTTTTGATCCTGCTGCTTTTTTACAAGTTTTTTCCTGTTACTCTGTAGTGTGCTAGAGGAATGACAGTACAGCCTTATCCCACAGTTAATTTCAGTATAGCCATTGAACTATGAATTTTGAAGGCTAGTAAAAAAGTTTTGCAGGTTTCGCTCTGTGCTTCAGGCTGTCTGATCTGAAAACGTATAAAAGCACATCATAAACAACTGAAAACAGGGTTCTATCTAAAGTGATGGGTGGTTCTAGCTATTGATACTGCTCTCTCTTGTTTCACTGTTGTTTATCAAAGCTAATGTGTTTTTCTCTACAACCTGCTGAAAAGTTCATACAATTTTTTTGTGAAAGCAAATGTTTATGTGATACTCTTGAGTGTACAAAGTGTTCTAATTCTAAAACGTTACGTATTTCTACTCATTGTATGTTATTTTAAAACATGCTGAAACTTTTGGTTCTGTTAAACACTGAGCTACTGAATAGCTGTCTTGTGTTAGGAAGTGGAAATAGTTTCTCACACACTATTCTCCCTGTAAATACTGAATATTTTTTTCTCCAGATTGGTTTGAATACTTGAAATGGTTGCCAGGATTTGGGCTTTTTGAAATGACCAGACTACTTCTGTAAGATCTGTTGGCATATTTCTGAATATTGTAAAATGTTTTAGTTAGTTTTCTATAGAGAAAATAGTGGCTGCTGGGAGTATTTTAAAATTATCACTTTTTTTTACATTCGTGTTCTAGGAATTTCCAGAGCTAGAATTTGTAGCAGATGATGGAAGGATTGAGGTCTATGTGTACAGTCTCTTTTCTATTAATCTATTTCTATGCAGCAGATAAAATGTAATCCACTTCAGTCAGAAGAGAGGTATACAATGATAGAATAAGAAACTTGGGGGGACATATCCTTTAGCAGTATCCCCAAGTTGCTCAAAACCTAGGAAAAATTGTTCTGACAGCTTAATTTTAGATACATGAAAATTTAATGCATCTTCTGTTTTTAGAAAAGGTTTTTTGATTTCTTGTTCCGAATTGCTGACTGTCAAACTTTCACCCTTGCCTTAAAAAAAGTTAAAAAGAAACTGGTTGTATGTTATGTTTTAAATGATTGCATTTCTGAGACTAAAGAATATGGGCATATTAGAATTTGAATATTGTTTGAAGAATAAGGTTAATTCAAGCACTCCTATCTCCAAGCCACTGTTCAGTTGTCTTTTTGATCTTGCTGTGTGCAGTGTCACTAGAAATGTTGCATGCCAAGCTGGAAGAAAAAAATTGGGTTTACATGTCTGGGATTGGGTTTGGAGGTTTTTTCATAGTAAAAGAATATGTTTAGTGTAAAGTTCTCTGAAATTGTCAAGCATTGCTGGTTGTTTTACAGTTCAGAATTTCAAAATTCTTAGTAGCTGTGTTCTGAAAACTTTGAGCAGCACGTGAAGTTGAAACTTGTAAACCTGTTAAGTAGCTTCATGTGCTTGAGTAAAGTTTTGAACAAAAATCTTGTGTTTTGATTACTTGCAAAAAGACTTTTGACAGTCATAAAAGGAAGTGTGAGCTGGCTAGTAAAATTGTATGCTAAGTGCGCTTTGTGTGGTGAGAGAAAGTTATTTTGGGTTGCTTTCCTGTTTTCATTAACGTAGTTTAAAGAATCTCACCATACATTTGTAGAAATTAGCTACTGAAAACCAGGCTAGATTCACTGTTTATAATGGTACACTTTATTTTTATTAAGGATAAATTGACTTGAGACATTTGCATCGATAATTAGGAACAAATTTCTGAGGTTAAGCTTAAACAAAGCTTGAATTCTAGTGGTAGTAGATTTTGGGCAAGGTTCGTGTGTTATGATTGTGATCTAGTTAGTGAAAGGTAATGCAGGAATCGATGCTTGAAGTCATCTGTAGCTCTTCAGCCCTTAAAAAAATAATTCAGAACTGTAGTAATTGAGCATCTGCAGTGGCCATCAGTGCTCAGAGCTCGGTGGGACTCCAGAGTGAGCTGTTGACTCACTGCTGTGATACAATTGTCTTTCACCACCTGGTTTAGTGCATTTGCCATTGAGTCATATAGCAGGAATCTGGATCCTTTAACTGGAACTCTTATGGTTCTTCCTGGAAAAGCTTTTATGCAATCTATGATTCCACTGGAAACACTGTGAATAAACAAGCTGTGTCAGAACATTAAGATGTGTTCAGTAATGCAGAGATAAATGACCATAAGTTATACCTTGTTGAGCAGTTTATCACTTTTTACAGATTATTTCATTCTGGTTTAGGAGTCATGAATTTTCTCTAGCATGCTTTAAAAATGCAGTTTAAAAAAAAGGTGGATTTCTCTTAGACAGTCATATCAGAATGTGAAATGTTAATTGTGAATGATGTGCTCAGAAAGACATAAAACCTAATAAGTTACCATATTTTCATTTCATACCTTTGACTGGGACAGTGGAAATTCTTTCAGGTGGAATAAAATGTTTCATCCCAGTCTAAATTGATTACAAGTAATTCAGTAGTTAGCTGTGAAGAAATCATAACTGCTTGGTGTTAAAAGCTTGGGAAGGTAGCAGGGATATTTCTAGTGGGGGCATGTGGCAAATTCTCTCAAAGCAAGCCACTAAAAAGGGTATCCCTGACTGCCCCCTCCCTTCCTCTTGTTCTCCAGGCAGATCCATGACTGAACTGGGTATAGACAGCGGGAAACAGACAACAGTAAAACTAAGAAATAAGGGAATATTCTATAGCTGAGAAATTGGCACAGTAATGGGTCTTGATGGTAATAACTCTCCATGGTTTTATCTTCTGCTGCTCTTGGTATCTTTTCTGAAGGAGAGCCATTGTGGGAACTGCCCTTCCTTTCTATCCACTTTCCAAACAGAAAGCAAAGGAGAGGAAACTGCATTAGCGTTTGAAATCAGACACCCTTCTTAAAAGTGCCAAAGCGTTCTGGTCATCCAGATTTATGACTTAGGCCTCTTTATAAAGTGTATGCTTTTGTATTGGTTTTGTTCTTGTTGCAGAGAAGCTTAAAGTGACAATTGCATTACCCAAAGTGCTCTTCTAGGGGAGGGGAAATCTTCTGCTCTGTACCACACTGCGAAGGTCACTCTCCCTGTTTACACATATGATATCCTTCATAACTGGAACAAACCTAGTAATTATTTTTGCCATAACTTTTTATGACATTTTTCCACCTAACTATGACCGAAGCATGGTTAAGACACTGGCTGTGGGGTTTTGGGTTGCACATAGGTTGCTGGGACACCTTGTGCCGCTCCCCTTTTATCTATTTATCCAAAAGCCAGTCTATCCAGTTTCAGTTCTTCAGCACAAGTGAACTCTTGCAGTAGCACAGAGCCATGACGCTCATGTTAGTTCTGCTCAGCAGGGCAGCACACAGGGAATGGCATGAGGAGGGGACAGATCAGCAGTGGCAGTAACATTGCTGAGAGAGAATAATTTCCTCCATACCTGACTGTTGTTCTTAGGGGTTTGGTCATCAGCACTGGTGAATATCACTGCTTGTCATCAGAGACCTCTAGGTTGTGTCAAAGGAGTTGCCTGAGAGAGTGTAATGCTGTTTAGGTTAGATTTATGTACGGAGGGAGAAAAAAAGATGTGAGAACACAGAGCTCTTAACAGTGGCAAAAGAAGAGATTTTGGAACAAGGGGGAAATTCTATACTGTTATTTGGTTTTGAATTATATTTACTTTATTCCTAGCCTTAACACTGTTCCTATGGCTAACTTTTAAAATTGGGTCTTTGGACAAGCATATAGGTTGTGGAGATTGACAGGGGTGAGATTGGTTCTGTCAGGGTAGAGTACTTTCAGTTCAGATGTGTAGATGAAAGGAAGTGATCAGATGTAACTTTCACATACTGCACAGTGACAATGTTGCTTTCTTTATTTTGAGAAACTAAGTTGTGATTTCAGTCTTCCTTATGCACAGATAGGAATGTGCGCTTTTATGGAGCTTGTTCTGTAAAGCTGTTGGGTTGCACACCCTCCTTCTCCCTCTGCTGTCGCCCATTCCTTCCCTCCACCCAGTACAAGTTAAGACTTAGCCTTTAATTGCAGTGTCCCAGTGCCTGGATCCAAAAGGTACACTTCCTGATTTTCACAGCTACTACTAGGCATGGCCCATGTAAATTCATTGTAGAAATGAAAATTTTGGTCTTGCCATGTAAATTGACTTTCTGCAAAGGAGATTGTTTCAGAAGTTCCTCCCCAGTATTATTGTGTGTGTCTGTAGTTGTGTGAAATAGTGATATTTGTTAGAGTTCTGTTTTTGATTAATGTTTCAGGCTAAGAAAACTTGAATGGAGATGGTAGAGATGCTTTACTGGGTGGGAGCCAAAAGTCTGACTGCCACCAGCAAGAGCTGCCTGCAACAGTGTAATTAAGATCAACAGCCCAGTTTCTAGTCTGGTCTCCTTTTGCAGAAAGTAAAATTTAAAGTAAGACCAAAATCTTTTTTCCTAATGCGTTTGAGTTCTTTGAGGGATTGTCCATATGGATTCTGTGGCCTTGTGAGCAAGATGGCATTTCTAACACCATGATCTATCATAGCTGTGCCTGTGGTGTTCGTGCCCACATGCCTTTAATCCAAGTCTGTAAAGGGCCCAGCAGTTTCTTGCTGCCTGTGGCACTGAGGTACAGCCTGGACGCTGTTTGCCACCTCTTCTTGTCGAAGTGTGTGCTTCTGTTTTGCTGATTAGCTTGGTTGTCTGTGGAACCCTGTGCATATGCACAGTCTTGTTCTACATTTTAGGCTGAAGTTGCCCACTTGCCATGCTTCCATGAAAAATGAGACGATTTAAAATCTGCTCGTTTATTAGCTAGAGCTTTTTGTCATTTTGTGGCTAAATGTTCAAGTATACTGGCTGGACTGATAATCCTGAGTTTAGAAACAAAGCTTGAAAATTAAGAAGTCACCTTATTCCAGAATGGACGTTCATAATGTTACATACCTGCTCAGGCACCGAACTGAAAAATATAAGGTGTATGTTGATGTTCCAGTCTGTCCTATGTCTGACCATCTAGTTCACCTGCAGTTGGTTCTTCAAGCTCCCTGACTACACTGGCCCAGGGTATTTTTCCTTCTTGGCCTGCCTCAGCAGCCTGTTAAGAGATTACACTGTTGCAGCATTTCTTTCTCAAAGGTTAACTGAATACCAGAGGCAAGAGTCAGGCATAGGATTTAACACAGTGATCAGTGGGATCTTAGGCAAAGTGTAAAAATACAGGTGCTGCCCACTAAAGCTATTTGCTACATCTCTTGTTAGCGGTCCTTTTTTGGTCTGGTTGCTCCCTTTAAAGGTGGTCAATTAAGACTTCAGAACAATAGTGGTTTTACTCATTCTGATCGGTCATGAACACTGACCTTGGGTTTAGGAATTTTTTGCTTTGGTTTTTGAGGCTTGGGGAAGACTCAGACAACATTTAACAAGTTGATTGAAGGAGATGGTTTAGGCACCAACTTTGTCTCCTAAGGGTGTTTGTTCTCTTAATCATGACACCGTTCTCCCATGTCTCATCTTGTCAAATCATTCTGCGTTTTGACACTACAGATGCTCATTTTTGTGTCTTTTCCTGTTTTTAAAAGTCACAGAGATGTAACAATCCCATGCAAAGGGTAGTTGAAGCTTTCTGTAGGGGTACTGTAAAGAAAGCTTTTGTGTGTGTTTCCCTGTAGTACCTGCAGTACTATGAGTGTGGCATCTCACTGGAGAGTTCAGTCAGTCAGTTAATCCCAGTCACTTGTTTGGAGTTAGGTATTTTAACACTTTACTCAAGGACACTGTAAACTAAATGCAGGACAATCATTATTCCAATTGGATTATATAAATTAAATCTGATCAATAAGATCAACTGAGTTGGTCTGTAGTCTTGACAAAAGTAGCTGGAAGATTAGGATAATACAGAGGCTGGTGTACAGGAGCAGATGCAGTTTGCTGTGTTCAAAATGTTTCTGCCCTTAAATTGATGAAATCTTAGGTATGCTGCTGGTGATGGTGCAAGAGGAGGTTTGTCAACACGAATACCTTACACCCATTTTCAAGTTGCTGTTAATATCTGTAAATGTATTTTTGACCCTGCAGGAAACCGCCATGTTCCCTAGTTAGCTCTGTACATAATCAGTGTAGTCTGGAGATGCTGAGCTAGCAGGAGTTTCCCAAATGTCCACTTACAGAAAAGAACAAAAGCAGCCTCTAAATTCTTGGGTTTGAATGTTGTGTCTGTGAAGTGGCTGTCAAGTGCTTTAGTCTGCAGGTGGTCACTTGAACTGTGCTGCATTTGTAGTACTGAAGGGAGTCAGATTGAGGGACCAGTGATAGCTGGCAGAGCCATAGGAGACTAGTTCATCACATATGACTCCACTGGCAATTGTAAGAATAACTTCCTGGGTTTTCAGGACTTCTCAGGGAGTTTTTTCACTGCTCTTGCCTTAATTCAGCCTCTCAAGGCCTTCCATTACTGTCCTCTCAGCAGTCCACGTGAAGGAGGCAGATGAAAGAGCAGATGGGAGTTTGACAGTACCAAAGAAGACTAGACCCTGCCTGTGAAGAAAGAAATGTGGTCAGATTGGAGGGATTTTTGCTTGTTTTTCCTACAGCTCTTGAGAGTTTTTTAAATGTTTAGAAGTTACTGTATAGCCAGTCTCAGATTAATTAATAAAAATGTGTGGGAAAAAGTACATGTATATATTGCTTGGAAAACTCTTCCCCCAACCCTGTTCTTCGATATCAGTTTCCAGGAACTGAATTCATGGGAATTAAAACTGTCTTGGGTAGCAAGAGACACTTCTCCTTCTTAATGTTAAGAATAGTGATTCTGATTAACTCCAGTTATTCTTTTTTATTTCAAGCCACTCATCTCTGTTTAGTTGAGACTAGAATACACCAGAAAACCTTTTCTTTAATTTACAAATACCATATGTAACCACCTTGTCACACAGAACTATCTTGTACTGTATTACCAGGAAAAGTTGTTCAATAACCCAAGTGAACAGACTAGCTCTGCTTCTACAGCAAGGTTTGGCAATGTACAAAATCTCATTCCTTACCTAAGGCAGTCTCCAGCTGTGTGGGGTGCATTTATTTACACCTGCCTACTTCTGCCATTAGGTGGGGGTAAGCCTTCTCTTTTCAGGTTCTTTGGAGACAGCACTACAGGTTTGAGAAATAAAGGTAGCTAAAAGTGCAGTGCACTTCCCCAGAGCGATGTCACACATCTGGCTCTTCTGAATTCTTACAGGTGGTTGTTATGACAACACTGTTCTAAGATAGTTTTCTACAAAGAGTCTTACTATACATGAAATAGACCTAACACATACAAGCAATAGTTTCCTGGGCTCCTTATGCAGTCAGTGGAGATTAGTGGCACCCCAGAAAGTAATGCTAAAGATCCCTGTCAGTGACCAAGAGTAAGCAGGTGACTGATTGTCAGTTGCCAAGAGTAGAATACTTTAAGCACAGTAGCTTAAAGTAAGAATAATGACTATTTCTGTGGCTGTAATGGTTGTCTATGTTGTCTGTGTAGATTCCACAGCTTGCCTGGTTCCTGCTTTCCCTGCATCTGTAGAGTTTTCTCTGAAGTCTTGTGTGATGAAAATTCTGAAGAATGATTGAATCTACTCTCTCCTTCATGTCCCACTGCAGGGATGGAGAGGAAGTGAAGTTAAATAGGCGACGTGGATACTGGCACAACAAAAATGGAGTTTTCAAACAAAACCTCCTAATTGCAATTAGTATAAGTCAGGAAAACCCCCTCCGTTTCCACATAGAGGACTGAGAAGGTAGCATTAAATGTCTTATTCTGTATTTGAGAGGTCCTTCTGGAAAAGCAGAACTTTCCAAATCCTAAATTATACTCTTAGTATTATTTTGAAGGTTTTAAAAATATTAAAGTGAGTACCACTGATATGTGTAATACTGAGGGATAAATGTGTTCATTATATATGCACTTTGAGGAGAAGAGCGCTCTACTAATGTTTTCATACTAATGTTTGTTGGTTCTATTTTTTATCTTTAAGAATGAAACCAAGAAAAATTAAAGAAGATGATGCTCCACGAACGATAGCCTGTCCTCACAAAGTAAGTGAAGTGCTCAGCTTATGAGTAGACAGTAATTTGTAGATCAGAATTTTGTATTGATGTTTTCTCTTGAGAATAAAAAACTAAAATATCTTACTGTTAATAGACTACACTCAGTTAACTTATTTTAGTTATTATTCTCTAGAGGCTTCCTTAAAAACCTTTCGCTGAATAATATATTATTCCCATTCCTTGTCTTAAGGTTAGTGCATCCCTAATCTTCTGGTAACCATGATGCACAGCCCCTAACATGCTGGTTTTACTGTTGTGATTTCCCGACACCCAAGAATACATACTTGAAAGAATGTTCTGAAAGCTGTTCAAAGTACGTTCCTAAGATCTATATATCCTCTGCTTGGAAACTATGACAGATTTGGAGTCTAGATCAGGAATCAGCAATTTATGGTGCAGATGCCAAAGTCAGCGTTATTGGAAGACTCTGAATTACATTCCACAGAGCTGGAAGGTGCATCATCTTGAGAAGCAGGCATCTTGGAGATAAGATTCTGACCCACTGGTAGCAGGGAAGCTTCTGTCTTGAATAAATGTTGCCAGTCACCTAGATTGGTAGCATCTGGCTTTACTGCATTATCCAGCTTTTGTAGTGCTTCTGTTAGCTGACTTAGTCTGTCACAAAAAAAGACAAATACAATCTTGCTGACTTCTGGTCTAGATTAAGTGTGAGCCTAAGCAAATAATCAGGGCAGATAGCTAATAGTACCCATTAGCATGAACAGAGGGCTACTTTCTGACTGCCATGGTGTAAGGAATTTTCTGAATTCCTCTTTGTGCATAAACTGATTTCCAATTCTCCACGTTCTACAAGTGTCGTGTTTTTATCGTAATACAGTATGCAGAAATACAGGATCAGTTTCTCTTTAAAATGCCAAGGAGTGTTGCCTTCATTTCTTTGATTTACTTTTTCATAGCCTCAACTTCATTTGAACAGGGGGGAAAAAGAATGTTGTATCTTTCCATTTTCTGTCTTCTAGTGTTTCTAGGCTTTGTGCATTTATGGCTTCAGTTTAAAAAAAAAAATCTATTGTAGATGTAACTGCTGCTCTTGGAGGCTAGCAGGGATTTTGAAATAAATAAAAAAAAGTTGATGGTCTGTTAATTTTAGTGCTGCTTTGCCACACCCAGTTCTGCTACATGCAACAAATGATGGCACAATACTTCAGAATTAGCCAAAGTAACTCTAGTCCCTGAAGAGAGAACTCTTCTTGAAAGTGACATTTCCTGTTTTTTAAGAAATAAGGCATATTTAAATCTATTAATTTTGAAAAATAAGCCTGCAGAATTTAATATTAGCAATTTTATGTTCCTTTAGGTTCTGTTGTTAAATTTTATGCCTCATAACACAGTGATGTTGGTAGACTAGTTTTATGTAAGTCTATAAACAGCATCACTTGTAGTACAAGTAGAATTTATGGTTGTTAATAGGATTTTATGAGGCATTTTGAACCTTGAGGAAGACATTTCTAAAGCATGTGATATATTTATTGATTGTCACTAAAAGGTGAAAAAAACCAAGTAGAAAGATTAAGTAAAGAGAGCTGCAGGTCACTGCTGGCTTAAGCACATCCTGGAATAAAAAGCAGTATTCCTGTATTGATGCAGCATGGACCCCAGGTTAAGATTTCAGATGCTGTAGCTGAGTTAGTGTATCTTTTGCTTTTAGATTGAGTTGGTGGTAACTCAACAGATTCTCTCACCTTATTGGGTTGCCCAGTATCACGTAGGTTTAAACTGTAGCAGCAATGGCACTCTGTCTTAAGGTGGTAGTGATCAGTCTGCTGCTGCCAATTTGGAAAAGGTAGTTTCTGTAAGTTGCTACGTGCTGGAAACCAACTTTCTTGCTCCATTTCCTCTCAGAAATGAGAAGGAAGATGACAGAATGTTGGGAGATGGACTGGTGCACATACAAATTGGTACTAGAGAATAATTTGTGGTATACTAGGTATTATATGATAAGTTGTAGTAGTACTGTAGTACTCAGAATATCGCACGTTGAAGAATATACTGTAGGTATCCATGAATTATCATTCTGTCTTTTAGGGTTTTTTTGTTGGATTTTTTGTTTTGTGTTCGTTTTTTCCTCTGAAACCATTGTGTGCTTTTGTTTGGTTTATTCATTTGCTTCTATCAGAGCTGCATCTTCTTCATGAGACTGTCCTATTATTCCTTTGATGGCACATGGCTCATAGTACTAAGTGAGGAGAGAGATGGAGATTTTTATGTTTGGGATTGTGTTTAGGTTTTTTATGAACTTTTCAAATGATTAATTTTCTTGTATTGCTTTTTAAAAAATAAATACAAGGGATGTTCTTTTCAGGGCCAATTATGCAAAAGTGTTCAGGATATAAAAGCATTTTATATCTTGTACTGTAGCAGATAAAACCTTCTTTATGAGAACTAGCTTATCTACTAATTGAGTTTCACTGTTCTTTTTAAAGGGCTGCACAAAGATGTTCAGGGACAACTCTGCCATGAGGAAGCATCTGCACACTCATGGCCCTCGAGTACACGTATGTGCAGAATGCGGCAAGGCCTTTGTGGAGAGCTCAAAACTAAAGCGGCATCAGCTGGTTCACACTGGAGAGAAACCCTTCCAGGTATTGTTCACCTCCAGGCTTAAGTACCACCATTTGTACAGTTAGACTGTAACCTGACTTTGGGGATACTGTGTCTTTTCTAAAATCAGATGCGGCAATGAACGATTCCCTTAAAAACTGTAAGTCCCCTTCAGCTAATTAGTCTGTCATGTAACTGTTTCCATGGACTTCTCTTAGAAATTGGCAGATCCTGTACATGCCTTTCAAAATAAGATGTGAAGTTACTCACTTTAACAATGAAGGTTGCAGTTACTGTTGAATTAAGAAACTGTCTCTTTCTTCTCATCATCTTTTCAACTTAGTGCTTATGGACAACTGAGACTGGGGCTGCTTGTTCAGTTGACTCAGGATACTAATTTTCAGTAGAGGATATTAATCAGTTTTCAGTAAAATGATGGGAGTCACTAAATCTCTGTTTATATCAAGTCACGTGGGCTTCTGCCACCAGAGGTCCCCTGCCCTCTTCATATGATACTCCTTATAAATCTTCTTTACAGCTGTTCATAGTCTTGAGCATGTCTGTGTTCTCCAATGCACATTTAAGATACGTTATTTTTTTAATTATTTTTCAAAATAAATTATTTCAGAAACTTGATTTGCAGTCCTCAGGCATTCGCTTAAATGTGTACACTGGATATCCTGTGTGGTAAATATAAGTATTTACCACTGAACATGCTCTCCTTTTTATTTCAAGCCCATCTTAAAAGTAAAGTGGGTAAAATGAGTAAATCTTGCAAATTATCACGGAAAGGGGGAAATTCTTTTGTGAAACCTTGTTTCTGTTTTGTAGTGCAGTGTAACAAAGTACTGTTTCAGATGCACAGCTGTTTTTAGGGAAAGCTTTTGCTTGTAAGCTGGAATTAGTTATCTTCCTCTTTGAAAATAGATACACTATTGTATATATGCTACACTTCAGTGTCTATGCCTAAGTATTGCAGTTTTTAGTGTGGTTCACAGGCGATGCCCACAGCTTCACTATAAATAATCTTCAGCATCTGACTTCACGTTTGTACAGTCTAATGATTTGAAGAAGAATACTGCCCAAATCAATGATGAAGAAGTGTGCTATTTTGTTAACTGACAGAGTATATCTTTTCCTTTCAACAGTGTACATTTGAAGGATGTGGAAAACGTTTTTCACTGGACTTCAATTTACGCACACACGTGCGAATTCATACTGGCGACAGGCCCTACGTTTGCCCATTTGACGGCTGCAATAAGAAGTTTGCGCAATCAACTAACCTGAAATCTCACATCTTAACACATGCTAAGGCCAAAAACAACCAGTGAAAGTTGGAGGAGAACATTCTTGAACTCAAAAGCGTCTTGCAGGAAAACGAATTGGAAATAAATACGCCTCCCCTTTGTATATTGTTTCTAGGAAAGAATTTTAAAAAAAAAAGAACCCTACAAACTAAAGGACGTGTTTTGATAAGTAGTAAATAAAAAGCAAAAAAAAAGAGAAATCACACAGAAAACTTTAAGGTGACATTGTTAAGATGCTCTACCTTGATATGTAACCCCGTTTCAAGAACACGGTGTTTTGTAAAGTGCGTCCCCAACTGGACGGGTCAGCTCGTGAACTTGTATCAAAAAGGACAATTCTTTATACAACAGTGCTAAAATTGGACTTCTTTTCACATTCTTATAAATATGAAGCTCACCTGTTGCTTACAATTTTTTTTAATTTTGTATTTTCCAAGTGTGCATATTGTACACTTTTTGGGGATATGCGTAGTAATGCTATGTGTGATTTTCTGGAGGGTGATAACTTGCTTGCGGTAGATTTTCTTTAAAAGAATGGGCAGTTACATGCATACTTCAAAAGTATTTTCCTGTAAAGAAAAAAAAAGTTATATAGGTTTTGTTTGCTATCTTAATTTTGGTTGTATTCTTTGATGTTAACACATTTTGTATAATTGTATCGTATAGCTGTAATGAAATCATGTAGTATCAAATATTAGATGTGATTTAATAGTGTTAATCAATTTAAACCCATTTTAGTCACTTTTTTTGGAGAAATACTGCCAGATGCTGATGTTCAGTGTAATTTCTTTGCCTGTTCAGTTACGGAAAGTGGTGCTCAGTTGTAGAATGTATTGTACAGGCACTGACCGTTTATTAACACCTGATAATATGTACATCCCCCCATGTAATAGAAAGGGCAACAATAAAACAGTGGTCCTAAAGAAAGAATCTGGCAGAAAATGATCTGTAAGCACAGTCTATTTTCTTTTGTTGTCCAGAGCAGTTCTAGTTCTTCTTGACCTCCCAGAAATTGGAAGCTAAATAAACTCAAGTTTCCTTTACTTTGCATTCAGTTACAGTGATTTGTGATGCAGTTACGTAATGCCACGTCAGGTGGTGTATCTAAACAGAATTGCTGACTGTAATTCTGGTTTTGAGTGACCTAGACTTCCATTAACTGGAATGGTGGATTTGGAGATTGGCAGTGTAGTGGGGAGTTTTCAGTGTGCCTGGACAGCAACTAGGTAAAACAGTACAGTAAATAACTAAATGGAAACCTTTGTTTAGTCAAGGTAAGGAATGTCGGAGGTTTAAATGCGGTAACAATAGAAAGTGGAAGAATGTTAGGGTTTGAGTGGTCATACCAGGAAAAAAAAAAGAGAAATTGTCTTTTTCTTTTGGCTAACTTGTTTGACTGAGTGTAATGATAAACATTCTTGGAACCTTATTTGACATTTTGCTTCAAAACAAGAACTCTTGTGTTCTAAGAGAACTTGATGGAGTTGAGTTTTAAAGGTCTAATAAGAGTGGTTACTACTCATTTGTTTAAGTGTTCAAAGAAAGACTTTAGCAGAGACTATAGTAAAATGTGACAGATTAATAAACAGAAGAAAATGCACAGAAATGCATAAGTTATTTTTTAGAGACGTGACATATTTCACTGCAGTAAAAAGTGTTGTTAATCTTTTTCTGAATTCTGTTCTTACAAGGTTCATCAAAGTTTTTATTGCTAATACTGTAAAACTTAATTTTGAGCCCAGTGTTGGTGGTAGTGGAAAAAACATGGGTAATAAAGAAACTACACTTAAGACCAAGGGAATTTTCATCCATACATAAATTAATCTGAACACTGCAACTCTAGTATGAGGTTATTAGGGGTAGAAAGAAGGTTGGGGCATTTAATTGTAAAGTATGCGTTAGAATTTTGGCAGTATTTTTTCTTTTATATATAAGCAGTTTTTGAACAGGACAATATACTGAAACTTGTATAGTTATAGTTAAATTAAATTCTGTATACAGTTAAATTAGTGTCTATTCTTTTTGGAAGGAAATAAAACTAATTCAGTCTAGTTCTAATTGACCCTACATTTTTTGTTAAACAGTGTCTATGATGGTTAAGCTTGCACAGAAGTTTACTTCCCCGTGTTGTAAAGTGGTACCTGTTTTATTGAGTTACAAGGTGTCAGTACTTCATCCTTAAACATATATTTGAGGCTAAACTATGTTAAATGCTTGTTTGAGGACCAACTGGGAACTGTAACTGTTATAACTTCTGGTATATTGCATCTGATTACAGAGAGATATTTTCATCCAGGCCTCAAATCAGTAGCACTCAATATACTCCTGAGTGTAAGTAGCAACACTTAGTAGCTTGAAAGGTCTTGCTTTGTAAGTAGTTAATTCCATATTGAGTGTGAATAAATACTTGCATTGAGCAGCTTCTATAAGTTATTTAAGCTTTTGAAGTATAATTTGCACACTTTACTCTTAAAACACCATGCTTAACTGATCCCAGAGTTTTCCTTAAAGTTTTTCAGTGAAGAAATGACAGGCTTGGAGAATAGGAAGAGTTGCCTTTGAAACCACCCTTCCCAGCCTACTATTCCTGCATTACACCACCAGTTTGTGAGCAAGTTCAGGTAAGGGGAGGAGAGTCTGAGGGGTGGTGGAAATGTAGCCAGCGGTTTTAAAACTGGCAAAGGATTTCAGTGCTTACTCATCTTACACGTTCTGCTGCTCATGATCGTACATTTACCTTACTTGGTTCTGCTGCTGTCAGACTGAAAGGAGGCAAATTTTGTGCTAAGAAACTTTTGTACTCAGACCAACTTTTTAATGGTAGAACAGACTACATTTCTCTAGCTGTGTCTCTATGATCTGTCAGTAAATACGAGACATTGAACTTAAATACATGTTGGTGGAGAGCATGTTTCAAAAGGTGGTAGGGAGGAGTGCAGGTTCAGATTTGAAGTGCTAAATGAGTGGAACATCAGGGCCTCAGCTGAACTTGCACTTAGTTGTCTTCTGTTTGAAGAGGTTCACTGTTGAATTGAGGTAGTGCATCTTGACTTCTTTTTCTTCCCCTTTGTGGCTGCAAAGTGCCAATCAACAAAGCCAAATACTAAAGACATTTTAACAGTGTAGCTTGTCAGCAGTTAATGTAGTTTAAAGGCAGGTGAGGATCCTTTCCCTTCACTAATTCCATAGTAGGTGAAAAGCAAAAGTAGCAATATTTACCAGAATGGCAAAAGTATTGAGGCTTTAAGATGTTTGAAGAAAGCCAATCCCTTCAAAGTGCAAAATGAAGAGACATGGCAGTGGTGCTAACAGGTGTTTCCACTTGCTCATCACCTCTGCCAAGGCACTCATAGAACATTTTGTCCGTGCGTGCCATGGAAAACCAGTCTGATTAGTCTTTCTGTTCAGTTAAAATGGGGAAATTTGAGGACAGTATGTGCTGAATAACATTCTTCAAAACATTTCCTTAATGCCTAGAAAAATGGAGAAAAATTGGTGTTTTTGTTGGGGCTGCTAGACAAATCCATCTAGGAAGTCTAGTTAGTCAAGTGGCAGCTGTTGCTGACATCGGTTGATGTACAATGTGTGTCTATAATGCACCATCTATAATTTTGGCACTTGGGAATAGTAAGTTTTTGATCTGTACAGCACCCTTCTAAAGTCTGCTGTGTTACAGTGGCCGGAGGAGGGAAGTAAACACTATGTCAGCACTGAGCTTTACTGCACTAATGTTCCTGCAGTGCTTAAAGCTGTTGAGAAGAACCTGGGGTGGATTTCAAAACTGAATTTTGGGTGTGAGTTTTGCAGGCAGGAATAAAAATAAGAGTTGGACTTCAGATCAGTGTGCTTCTTCATGGCTGTGTAAATGGAATAGTTAAAAAGTAGCACTTGGAAAGAATCCCAGGGCTAAAGAATGGGAGAGGGAAGTAGGGCAGAGGGTGAGTGACCTTGCTGTTGAACACATGGAGCAGAAACATCTGCAGTGTTCCATAAAGGCAAAAGCAAATTGGAGCAGAGACGTATGTGCTTGTATTATGAGATTGAATATTCCATTTGATCGTATGAATTGGTCTATTGTGAAGATGGCTTTGCAGCAGTGCTTAAATGCCAACTGGATGACTACTGGCTTGATTCTGTAATTTAATCAGTGGTCCTTTTCTCAGTTTCATTCTCTTTGCCTCAAATAAACCAGCTTAGGTAAGTTTATGTGTATTCTCAATCATCCTATATTATTAAGGCAATTTTGCTTAGATTTTTAAGTCTTTCTCTCTGGAAATAGTCTGGAGAGTATAGCATTTCCTTCTGCAGCAAGCACATCAGATTCTGTGTAAGAGTTAACATGAACTTCTCAGGTACTGGCTTCCCCTGAAGTAGCAGAGAAACAGTTTTGGTCTAGGTAAATGGATAAAATAACTTATAGCAGCAACTGTGTTTTAGACAACTTCCATTTCAGGGTTTTCCTAATCCGCTGTTACTTTTTTCTAACAGAAAACTCTACAACTGAGTGCTGGTTGGGTACCACGCCTTCTACTGCGTGCTGAGGTGTGGATGTGATAACCCTCTTGTGAGCTGATGTTCTCACCAAGTTCCTGTGAATGCTGGAAGCTCTCTTCAGGAGCAAGCCTGAAGTTCTGTCCAGTGTTGGTTTAGGGAGGGAGAGAAAGGGACAGAGAGGCAGTGGTGTCCCTTGCAGAACTTCTGTGTGCCTCTCTTGACACCACGTTTTAAGCGTTGTTGCAGGTTTAAGTGTAGTTTCTCTCTAATCGGGCTGATATTGGGTGACATCCATGTCAGTGCTTTCTCTCAGTCTGTGCAGAAACTCGCAAGTCGCAGTTTGCCAGGAGATGGCAGTGAATCACCTGTTTGCACAGCGTGACCAGCAGACACAATGGCAGTGTCAGGGTGCCCCTGCGAGGTCAAGTGTGTGTAGGGTGTCCTGGGGTGTTCAGTGGACCCTGACAGACTTGGAGCGTGCCAGTGTCAAAGAGCAGATTTCCCACACACCAGTGCAGAAGAATAAGGTGTACAATTCTGAGCTGATTTCTGACAGTCCCGGGTGTACTTGTGCATTCATCGAAAGGCCCAGCAAGGCAATGGAAGTAAAGACTGTAAATAAATACTGTTGAGTGTGACATGGGTCATATATGCATGCATATATCAAATATTAATACTAAATATCTTTTGAGAGAAATGTGGAAATCTAATGACAAGTGGTGTTAATGAATGTGCTTTCAGCTGTGAGTGGCTGTTTTGGTTAGCTGATAGACCTGTAAAACACCACTGCTTCTCTCCAGTAGTGGCTTCCTGGAAAGTCCAAGCTCCCCTGATGTAGTTGGGGCCTTTGCTGCTGTCTGTTGCTGCAAGGCAATTGCAGGGACTGTAGAACAGGACAAGATGTTGCACTGGAGTCTTGCATTGCTGCTCTTTAGGGAATCAAAGATCTTGGGTAAACTGTTTCTCTCTCTGGAGCAGAATCACAGAAAAGGTGTATTTCAGAAGAATGCTGTGAATAATAGGAGTAGTTTTGAGATAAATCACAGAGCATATAAAGACTGAGGCATAAATGTACTCCTTGTTACATAGTGGAAAAACCATACACAAAAAATCTCAGTGACCAGGTATGTCCTAATGTGCTTCATCTGAAGTTCATGCCAGCAATTGGTTGCAAGATAAATCTGTGGAAAACTACCTTGTTGGTTAGTGTTTTGATTTAAGGGCTCATAAAGTCAGGTGTCCTTCACAGCTGCAAGATACTTGTCAAGGACCTCACTAGTGTTGCCAGCTGTTTTTGGCTTGAAAAAGTTTTGACTGCCTCACACATGGGACACGGTGCAACTTATGTTTTGACTTAC
>JAWWLV010000179.1:52397217-52412108 GCA_035041135.1 Platyrinchus mystaceus
TTGCCAGCTGTTTTTGGCTTGAAAAAGTTTTGACTGCCTCACACATGGGACACGGTGCAACTTATGTTTTGACTTACTTTTCAACACATTTATTTTTTTCTCAGCAAAACAGATTTGGCCTTTTGATATAGAATCCTTCAGCTTTCAGTTTTAACTGGTGCTTTGACTGAAGCTCCAATGGATTTATATGAATCCAATGACTCCCATAGCTTCAAAGGGCATACAAATGTTCATGGTTTGAGAACAGATCGTAAGGAATAATGTCAGGTCTTCAGGTTTTCCTCTTGTGTGGTTGGTTGGTGTTTATTCTTTTTTCTTGCATAGGTTAGGGATAAGGGATTTCATTTAGAAATTTCTAGAGTGAGAAATAAAAATGTGCACAGAGTTATGAACTGGCAGGGAAGCAGTAGAAGTTACTTTTACATTTACCTCTTTTAATTGCAGTTAAAAGCTTCAACTTTATTACTGGGCTATTTGAAAAGTGCCTGTTACAGATTCTTCCTTAAGTGAAAACACCTGTTAGAGATTTTTCCTTAAGTGAAAATACCTCCCTGCACACAGAATAACATATATGGCCTGATTGATTGCAACACTTAAGTACTCCTGATCTATGCTTAAGAGAACTATCTCTGCTTAAGAGAATTAGATCAGATGCTAGAAAAAGAATACTCATTTTATTTCATACCAACATTAATTTGGCCAAGTCAAATTACTCTAGAGCACTTCTTTCTATTTTGATATATTTAGCAAATGGTGCAGACCATGAGGTTTTATCAATTGTCACATGGTTATGGCTAAAATGGTACAAGTCTATTTTACTGTGAGTAAAAAACACAGAGTGTTTCTTTCAGTGATAAAAAACAGTCATAATGAAGTGTGAGTGATATGAAGAAGCAATTTGACTGTGTTAGTTGTTAGGTTTTATGGACCGGAAGAACATTTTGTGAACATCAGAACTTGCTTTTCTTCAATTTATATCAATCTGTGGGGTATTAGTTTTCACTGCAGACCTTGCCTTGCTCTCAGTTTATTTGTTGATTTACCAGTATAGCTTTAAATCACTTTCTAAGTCGAATCAATTAAAACTGGTAATAAACTATAAGTAGAAAAGCTTTTAATGTATATCATATGTATTATTGTGCATATTATGTCACCTTTTTTTTTCTGATAGTGATAACCATTTTTGCAATTAGGACAACACTAATATAAAAATTGCAAAATAGTTGCATTGGGAAGATAAAAATGGCTTATTTTTCTCTGCTTTGCTCCCCCACTGCCCATGGACACGTATAAATTCCTGAACATTGAAAGGAACAGTTTGCTTCCTCTTGATTTCAAAGCCTGTCTGCACTAGGTTTGGCCCACTAGGCTTCCCTGCTCTCTTCTTGTGCCTCCCAGAGTCATAAAGTCCCCCAGATCCTTCATCTGTCTCCATGGCTTTGGTGTTGGGTAGGGCATGTTGCCTTGGGTAAGCTTCTATTTTCTCTGCCTGTTTTTTTGGTTTAATTGCACATTCCGCTAATCTGATGGTGTTTGGCACACTTTTGGGCTTTAAATTGTTCTTTAGCTATCCCCAGATTACAAGTCTGGCTAACAGCAGTTGTTAATACCTATTTTTCAGCATAATAATAAATATATTTAATTTCAAAGAACAAGCACATTTCTTCTTTGCAAGGTCAATTTTGTACGTTTGTAACCACTTTCCCAGTATGCCACCTGTACTGCAACTGTAATGGACAGGTTTTCATCCCTTGAATGTCTTGTTACTTTTTCATGTAAACTGTATAAAGAGCTTTATCACATAATCCTAGAATGGCTTGGAAGGAACCAACCCGAAGATCACCTAATTCCAACCTCCCTGCCATGGACTGGGACTCCTTCCACTGGACCAGGTTGCTCAGAGCTACATGCAGCTTGGCCTCAAACACTTCCAGGGATGGGGCATCCAATTCTCTGGCCAACCTGTTCCAGAGCCTCACCACCCTTATAGTATAGAATTTCTTCGTAATATCTTATCTAAACTGACCCTCTTTCAGCTCGAAGCCATTACCCCTTGTCCTATCACTCTATATATGCAGAGAAAGATTATGAGGGGACAAAAAAATGTGGTTGTGTTACAGTTGCAGGTATGATAAACTGAATTTCATACTGGTAATTCTACTACAGTAACTTCTGTAAGAAGTATTATGCATGGGTGCTTTTTTCCCTTCTAGTCCTAATTGGACGTGTTTGTGGCTGTAACTTGTAACAGTGTCGTGACCCATCCAGTTTAAGAAAGAGTAGAGCTCTTGATAGTTTTACTTTCAGTGAGTCTTACCTTCTTAATCCCTTCAATTGTTGGGGAATTAATAGAGTATCTACTGCCCAGGATCATTATGCTTGATGATGATGTGGAAGAAGTATCTTGGAAGGCAGGACATAGTTCTGTCTGAATTGTCTGACATCTCAAAAATCTAGCAGGAAGGAACTGTATAATGTTTAAAAAGGCTGTGACTATTGTCTAGCTTGATTTAAGAGTTAGGAGCTGCACAGATTCCAAGCAAGTGACATCAGATTAGGCTGTTTGTTGAGTAACATCCAATGTCTGCTACTGATTATGTCTTAGGTTCCAGATGGATGAATTTCTGAAGAGAACACTTTAGTAAACACTACAAGTAAAACATCGTATAGCCCTTTTCTGTTTTAATGACATTAGTCTTTTAGGGATACACTGTTTGCTTATTCCGAGTATTTGTGTCTGTTCCATAGTTCAGTGTTGTTGTTCCTGCTGAGAGAACAAAAACCACTTGACTAGAACTGACCCTGGTCACGGTCAGTTGCAGAGGTGTTGGCCTTTCCTTCTCTGATCTGGCAAACTGATGCTTGACAGGGTTTGTGTCTGTCACAAGAAGATGAATTAGCGGAAGCAGGACCTGAAGTAACCTCTCAACGGTGAGGCTGGAGTGGGTCCAGAGAAGGCCACAAAGATGCACAGGGGGGCTGGAGCACCTCTCCTATCAAGACAGGCTGAGAGAGTTGGAGCTGTTCACCCTGGAGCAGAGAAGGCTCTAGGGAGACCTTAGAGAACCTTCCACTACCTAAAAGGGACCTATTGTAAATCTGGAGGGGACTTCTTGCAAGGGCATGGAGTGATGAGGAATAACAGTTTAAAAGTGAAAAAGAGTAGGTTCAGATTTGATATTAGGAAGAAATTCTTGACTGTGAGGAGGGTTGTGAGGCACTGACACAGGTTGCCCAGAGAAGTTGTGGCTGCCCTATCCCTGGAAGTGTTTGAGTACAAATTGAACGGTGCTTTGACCAACCTCGTCTAGGGGAAGGTAGCCTGGCCCAGGGCAGAGGGGTTGGAACTAGATGATCTTTAAGGTCCCAACCCAAACCATCCTATGATCAGCAAAGAGAGGTCTTTTTCATAGGTTATAATACACATCACCCTGCTTTTCCTGTGTGGCTTTTTATTTGAAATACTGATGGTCTTTCTGTGCTAATTGCACTGTCTAAAACCAAAAAGCTACAACCTACAAAACTTTTTGCTAAACTGTGCATCACAGAGCCAAATATTCTTCTGAGTCAGGTAGGAACAGTCCTTGATTCTGATGTGACCCTGCAGAGACCCAAGACTTGTCTTTAACAGTTGTGCAGCCTTGGTGCTGATCAGCACTGCTTAAACCAAAGAAATGCAGAATAGGAAGGGTTTAAGCATGGCACTAACTCTTTGGCTTTAAAAGCAGGATTGTTCTCTTAGCAGCAAAAAGGTCAGTTTGAAGAAGTGAGGCCAGGCAGTTTACTTTCTTAGCTCCAGTGAACTGATCGATTCTAAGCCAGAGCAAGACCCTGCCCTTCCTGGAGATGAATGGAAGGCAGATGGGAACAAGTTTCTACCGGGAAAAGGCAGAAACCCCACCCTCTTGCAAGCTCTATTTGACACAGAGAAGCATCTGAATAAAACACAAAAAAAACTTTAGAGAACCAAAGTAAAAATTTTAAAAAATTTATTCCCTCAATTTTTTATACAATAATTACAGTCTACTGTACAAAGGTGTAAATGGTCTTTGCTGTGAGTTGTTGTGCATATGCAGCTTAGTAGATATATTTAACATTCAATTTGAATCTCAGTGCAAGTAGGCACTAGAACATCCATCATACCTCCAAGGTATAAAGAGACATACCAGTTTTACAGGTTTCTCCAGCATATTTTGTTACAGTGCAAAATGCTATGAATTAAGGTTTCTTTAGAAAATTCATATAAATTAAACACATATTGCACTTGTCCCAACCAAAAGTGTAACAAGTTGTACTTACTGAACTACTTTGATATGTTTTAAAACATTGCTCATACACATGCACTCCTTCCTTCTGGCTATTTGTGCCAAATATGTGTAGGGTTTTTTTCAAATCTTAAATAACTGTTTAAAGCTCTTTGACTAATACAATCCTTCTTGAACAGACTGCTAAAAAAAAAGAAAAAAAAAGTCACAGCAGAGTAGTGTAACAAGAAAATTCTCCAAAACCCTTTTTAGTCTTCTTTCCAGTAGCACTGTAACTAAATACATAAAATCAGTGTTGTTTCAATTCATAATGCAAGTGTATTGAACAGCAACCATTTCAGACACTTACACCTCTATTTTCTGAAAAGATATGAAACCTCTAGTTCTAAATATGTATTTCTATGGTACTTGGAGCTGCTAAGCTAACATTGCACCCACAAACATTTTGTGCAATACCACAGGCAGGACTTTGACATCTGTACATCACTGGCTGCTATGGGGCATGGTGGGAGAAGTGGTGCAAAGTTGCATTAACTTTGGAGAACAAAGTCTGCTTGGGCTGAGCTAACTTAATCCAGTCCATGCACCCACCAAAGGAGAAACAGAGGTGAAGACAAACAACATCAATCTTACTAGATTTGAGTTTCCCTAAATCCTTACAAGCCTTGAGATTTAAAGGAACAAGTGCATTTGAGTGCAGATGCTAACTTTGTGCTTAAGATATTTATTCAAAGCTGAAAGGTAAGGGAGTAGCTTAAATACAAATATTTTCTCCCTGTTTTTCTTTTTTGCAAATTAGTATGAACAAAGTTGCTACTAAAACCACTGACGTATAAAAGCAGAGGATAAGTAAAACACATGACTAGCTGAATGCTAGGCCATGTCTTAAGCAGTTCGGGGTTACCCGCAAAATGCCTCCAACATTTAATTTATTCCCCCTACTTCACCTGAAGTATACTTAACTCCTGTCACATACAAAATGAGTATTTCTTTCGTAAAACATTTCTGCATTCAACTCCATTCATTCATTCAGAACATGAGTGGAAGAAAACACAATTTCTGGTACTACGGCATTCTCTAGATCATCTTCTGGAGCCACAACAGTAACTTTCTAAAGGCAAGTCCCCATCTTACTTGAATACTACTAGATATGGAGTCCTGAATAAGGCAAGATGCTGTTTATACAAGTAGTGAGATGAAATCCTAATTTGACATTTAGGAATTCTTTATACAGGTAGCATACATCTACACTACTTGTGCCGGTCAAGTGTTCATGTTCAACAAAACCCAACCAGCCGGGTTTGGATGAGGAGAACAAACAGATTAAGTTTGCAAATTGGAAGGCTGGTGGATTACTGGATCTGGTTCACATTCAGGAATGTTGTCTTCTGACCTCATGTACATTAGGAACACAGTGACAGTAGCAAAGGTAGCTGCATTGACAGGAAAAGCACGGAGAAGTGTGGAAGTGAGACCTCTCGTGAACACCTTCCAGCCTTCTTCATGGTAACTCTTTCTGACACAGTCCATAATGCCCTTGTATTGTGTAACGCCTCCAACCCCATCAGCCTGAAGTCGGGATTTGATCACATCCATGGGGTAGGTTGAGAGCCAGGACACAATTCCCGACATTCCTCCAGAAAACAGCAGTTTGGGAATAACGTAACTGTCTTCAGCTTCACAGCCTAAATACCTAGTCATGCAGTCATAGGTCAGGAAGTAAAAGCCAAAGCTTGGAGTTTCTCTTATGAATGTAGAGACCATGCCCCTGTTGATACCCCTCAGCCCTTCCTTCTGATAGATTTTGATCAAACAATCCAGAGAATTTTTGTAGTTCTTTGTTTTCTGTTTGTATTCTCCTGTTCCTTGAAGCTGCATTCTTGTTTTTGCCAACTCCATGGGACAGCAGATGATGCACTGGATGGCTCCTGCTGCTGACCCTGCAAGGAACTGGTTTAAAGGAGTGTCTTTTCCAAGAGCACGAAGTGTGTTTCCTTGTACACCGAACACAAGCGCATTAATGAATGTAAGTCCCATCATTGGTGACCCAATGCCTTTATAGAGTCCAAAAGCCTGATGGAAAAAGGAAGGAAAAATGCTTTTTAACAGTGGTGTTGATAACCTTCTGAAACTGCAGAATATGGCCTTTCTGGCTCTCCCTTATGCCCTAACTTTCCAGCAGTGGCCAGAAGATCAGAACCACCTTGCTTCGTAATAAAAATTTCATCTCTGCCTAGGACACAAACAACTAAACAACTCAGCAGTACAAATATATAGTTGAACATATCCATAAAATAATCTTAGTCCATCCCGAGAAAAGTATTCTGGGAAATTTTATACTTTTTTTTAAAGTATCTTAAAGCCTGAAGCCACCCTTTTAGCTGAGGTCTTAAAGCTGCAGCAGAGAAAACACCTCACCAATCTCTTCACTCATTGCTCCGATTGCTTGCATTCTCAGAAAATAAGTTATTTAAAGAACTCATTATTTTATTTAAAAAATTTAATTCAAAATACAAACTTAGTAGTATTCTTCTGGCAAACTTTTGCTTACAATATCTGCCCTAGGTGAAGTTCAGAGTATGCTTTATCTCTTGATCTTCAACATCTGTAGTTGTTTTTTCTTTTCTTTTTTTTTTAAACAGCTTTTCCACCCTTCTGAGCCAAAATATACAAAGATAAAAAAATATGCAAAACTTACAGATTCTTGCTTTATGATGGACTGAAAGCAATGGAAAGTCCCACGGTAGAGAGGCTTCTCTACATTTTGAACTTGCAGACGGACCTATAAAAAAAGTTGTGTGAGATACCAATTTGTACATCAGGAGCAGCCTAGTGGGTAAACTAGTGTCTTGTACCTATGTGGAAATTTGCTATAACAATGGATATACAAGAACACAGGCTGGACACTAGATATGTGGCAAAATAATTTGAAAATCTTGTGTATTTTGATTTAATTTTGGGGGTGAAAACATGAAGGGAAGAGGATTATTAACTTCTTGTGAATATCAGAAAACCAGTATGTGGAAGGCTTCATTGTTATCTAGAATTTCAAATAGAAGTTTTCCAGTACGGGCTACAATAGGGACTTTCTTTAGCTGCCAAGAATAATTCTGTTCACATTAAAGAGTATCTGTACAAACCTGATAGAATTTTATAAAAAAAAAGAAAACTATTTGCAAGTCAATCATGAAATGAGGATAGTTTTAAAAGGATGGAAACTTTCAACAATGCCCATGGTGTTTCTGATTACCAGATTTGGGCCCTTCATCGAGATCTGAATTTTTTTTTTTTCCAGAGGGTAGCTGGGCAGTGACTCTTAAGATGTTTGTCTTTGCATAAGAGAAGGAATAAAAAGCCACTAGTCCTTTTAAATTTTAGTCTGTTTTTTTAAAAAAACCTGCTGAATACAATCAATTGATGAGGGTGTGGCTGCTTCAAACCTTTAATGTTAGTAATCAATTAACTTTTCCAAAGCTGAAATAGTATGTTTTCCTGGACAGATGGATGCTGCTGTAACTGGTGGTCTTAGGAGACAGGCCCTTTTCTGGATGTTTTTAAACCTTTAATGGAAAAGTCCAATTCTGTTTTTTTCGTGCTAATTTGCCCTAACTACTGTTAAAAAAGTGTCAGTTGTACTTAGCTTATGCAAAGCCCTACAATGCAATAAACTCAATAGATTAGTTTCACTGGATTGATAACGTTATAAATCTGTCTTTGATCTCCAGCATGGAGGGCTGCAATGCTCTTCAGAAAAGATGCTTATCAATCATTTAATGCTGCTGCAACTCCAGGGCAAAAAAACTTCAAGACTCTTTATTCTGAGCAAAAGAAAATATTATCATGTCTATGTGAAAGATTCCTGAACTTAAGCTATTTTTATCTGGTTTTGCCTAAGGTAATAAAAACCTCCACCACAACAACAGAGGACCTTTAAGATGTGAGTCTAGAAAAGGATTTGTGGAGGTGGTTTGTCAGAATGCTATATTTGTGTTAGCTTTCTTCAAAGGAAAAATAAGCATTTTGGTTTTAGTTTGTTTGGGTTTTTTTAATATTCTTACAACATGTCATTTTATGCTTTGTAAATCAAAACTTTAGTTTTCAGTATCTTTTTAGTATACACATTATTGTATGCTAGCATACTGGGAGGCTGAGATCACCTCAGGTCTTACAACATCTTAGGGTTAAAAGCAGTCTTATGGTAGGACTCAAAGAAAATAAATCCTTTGTTATTTAAAATGAGTTTTGGGGGATGGGCAGATTGTCAAAATTGTTAAAGAAGCAGGTCCACAAACAAAGTCATAAATCTTAACAAGCTGCCACAATTGCACAAATGAAGGTTTTACTCCACTTATAATTTACTACTATTGTTTCAAACCCCACCTATGAAGTTAGTGGACTTCCACATGGATGTCCTCGGGGAGATTTGCAGCTTAGGAACCTTCTTCATCTTTTCTACACACTTGTGTTTAGTAGTTTAGAATTAGTCATATTCTTTATATGGCTTGAATTTCCTAGTGGCATATAGCTCCCACTTTTGCCCAAATAATTTGTGAAATATTAACGAGTTAAGTCCTGTTGTAGGATGAAATATTTAGAGAGTACTGACTCTCCAGGTCTAAGAATGAAAAACGTCTCTTTCCCTTGAGCACAGTGCTGGTCACATCGGGGTACCTGCATTAGCAAACTGCTGCGTAAGGCAGTGAGTGCACATAAAACTTTATTTCATGCATATTAATGCCATATTCAACAAGCTCTTTAGTGTGTACAACTATAGGAAGGATGAACCATGTGCAATGTTTAGCCTTCTATTCCATTCATTGCCTAATATTCTTGCTTGCTTCTAATTGGAAACCACCATTTCTAAGGTTTTAGGTTGAATAGTAACACATAGTAATTTCACATTACTTAAGACTTGCATAAAGGTACTGAAGACTAAACAAAAAACCCCCAAACCACTACATCCCCCACACAGTCCAAGTGTTTAATAATGTGGGAAATAAGTGACTTTAGAAGTGTTTTAGCAATGAAAATATCCTCCAAGAATATGTAGTGGGTAAGACCTCAACAACAGTGTGCCTGAGATTCAGTTTTAGAGGCACTTTGTGTGGAACTGTATACAGCCAGAAATGCACAGCAGAAAGAAGATTCAGAATAAAACTACATTAAAATAAAAAAAGGATATTCAAACCCCACTCCCTCCATGCCATAGCTGTAGAAGAGGGACACATCAGTTTAAAACCAAGAAGGGAAAAATCTTCATAACTCTTTCAGATCTTTACTTGAACTAATACATTTGGGAATAAATTAAGACTGAGAGAAACAGAAGTGTTCACCTGGGCTATACTTACTAGGTAACTCTCCCGTGATGAGGCTTATCTGTCATCTACAACAAAGTAACACTTTTGCTGTTAATGAAGACAGCCCCTAGCTCAGAAAGTAAAGGCAGTTAAAAGCAAAAAAGCAATTTTATACATTACATCAACAAACCAGGGATAAGCAGTTTGCCAGTTCTGAGATCAGCTCAGTTGCAGGTTTCGCAGGGTGACTTCACCGGCTTAATTTTCTCCCTGTGTGTCCCACCATCCCCCTCCCCGCTCTGTGAAACATGAGCACCAGCCAAAAAAAAACAACAAAAAAGAGCTTAAATGCCAAGACAGAAGTAAAATTCTGGCTTATATAAGCAGCTTTCCCATTGTTCAGTTATATTAAAAATTCACAGTCTAAGGTGACTACCAGCTAGCCCTTTAAACACTGCAGAACTATAACAAGAGTTAATTCTTAACACATACACAAGTTATGCAATGTTTTGGGTTCGTTTTTTTTTTTTTTTTTTTTTGCCTTAAAGGCTAGTTAATTTTCCCACATACAGTGGTGACAAATAACTAATAGCTAATAACACAAACATTAGTATTTGCTCTAACAAAAAATAGATTGCTTATAGTACCTTCAAATGGATATGAAAATATCATGTGCCACACTAGATTTCACGAAACATGGAGAGTCACCCAGAAACAAACTATTTGCTCTATTGTAAAGCAAGATGATTTTTTCCAAAGCCAGTACAGCTATTCTGCAAAAATACAACTGCTAAAACTAGCACGGGAGCCACAGTTTTTGCAGACAGTTAAATGTTTAGTTTCATGCAGTAGAAGCTGTTCCACTTCAAAAACAAAAAAATCCCCCAAAAACAAAACCACCAAAAAACCCTACACATAATTAACTTTAATCTGAGCATAGAATTTTAGCAGTTTTGCAGGATTCAGTGAAATGACCCATCACCTTCAGTTAAGCATGTGAAACTTAGCAGGTTGGGGGTGAGAGAAAAACACAGTTGGCCTTGTACCATCGTAAGAAAAATTGTGCAAGTCTGAATAATACTATTCCTGAAAATGTATACTAGAATTCAACTGAACTACTTAACAGCCAAATTTGCCATATTCTGAGTGACAAAAAGACAGACTTTATTATTTGAGCAACTTCCACTGCAAACTTGCAAAGAGAACTAATGACCAGTAGCTTGGAAATTCTGTATTGAATTAACCATGTGCTAGGATACAGAACATGGTGATGGCTTTCATCAGCCCACAACTTTCACACATCTAAATTCAGCAGGGTAAAGGTATTCCAAATCTGGGTCTAGTGCACAGCAGGTTGTCTGCTGCAGTCAAGTGATCAGGTATATTAATTTAGCAGGGAATATATTGATATCCCTTCTTCTATTCTTCCAGCATGGAACTTTGGACAAGGCCACAAAATGGTGACTTAAATTGTCATTCCATTCTGAAAGACGACTTTGGACTCCTGGGAGCCCTAGTTGGAAGACCCTCCAGATCATCTCAAATCTTATTTGAGGTAGCTGAAGTATGCTTAACACACACAACTAACAGACCATCAGAAAACCAATTTGAACTTGGAAAGTTATAAAAATAATACTTGGAGGAAAAAGCCCCCAGACAAGCTTCATACTTGGATTTTTATTCACTTACACCCTTTGGTTAGTGCTACAAATTAAGGAGTAAGTAGCAGAGCTTGAGGGGAAAACAAAATACAATCTTTCAACCCAGTAAAGTGGGTTTGAGTTACTAATGCAGGCAGAGGCAGTTTTAGCAGTTAGTGTTGAACAGCTGCAGAGAAGCAAGCTTAGAACAAAACTTGGTTAAATGTAAGATTGTATTTCCAAATACAATATTGTTACTGCACTGATGAACTTGCAGTTTAGGTCAAGGTTTGTCATGTTACTGGGTTTTCATTTCTGCGGAGCTATAGATTGAAAAATCTATAAACAGGTTGTGGAGGCTTGTTCTAAGCTCTCCCACACAGATTTATGCTTCTACAGTGTCTGGGGAATTTATTTTCCTCCCCCACTCCTTGGAGAAAATTTTTCTACTTAAAGGCAAAGATATTTCATAATCAACCCACCTTAACAGTGTCAAAGGGGTGTCCTACCAGCACTCCAGCAGCACCTGAAACAAAGCAAATGACATGGTTATTACTCTGTGTTTTCTTCCTGTGTCTGGGGCTACAGTAACACAAGCAGGACCACCAGCCTGAGCTGTGAGTGCACAACATTGTTGTTGACAGACCAGGTAAAGAATATTCTATCTAGTCAGAAGACAAGAAATCTACAATTCAGTCCTTCAGGCCAGTACTAGGTGCCTTTATGCTTCTCTTCAAGCTTCTGAGCCCCAGGCAGGGGTTGAGGTGTGTGACTACAGAGCATGCCACATCACAGGAATGCACAGCTGTGACTCCTGGCCTCAGCCCAAGGCAAGTTCAGCAGGCAGAAAATGCAGGTTTCCTCTAAAGCACAATGTTTCAGGTACATGTCACTCTTTGCAGGCACAGAAAACATGTAAGCTTCTCTAAAGGCAGAAGAACATTCCTGCTCTCAGCCTTTCCAGATGTGATAGCAGCACCTGAAGCAGGACTAAGCATTACCAAAACCCTTTGCTTTATTCTAGCATTAAAGGACTTTACAGAAGTCACATGCAGGTCTATTAGTTACACCAATCTGAATACAGGCATTTTGCACAGGCTGAAGCATTGAATCCTCTTGCTCCGTATTTCTGTGACCCAGCAATCCTTAATGACTGCTGACAACAGCGAGAACTACAAGAGCTTCAGTGCGCCTTCCCACGTTTGCAGAAAAATAGCTGCCATCCCTCACCCGAGGAAGATGTGGCAGCAATACAGTGCCCACACCAGGACGGTGTAGTCCAGGTTGCTCAAGGCCAACACAGCGGCAAGATAGCCCGAGACAGAAAAACAGCGCTGTGCACTCTGTTCGGCATGGAAAGGCCAGTGGTACAACTGACCCCGCAGGATCCCCGGCAAGGCAAGGATCACTAGGATGAAGTCAGAGGGAGGCTAAAAAAAGAAATCAAAACCCAAAAATCTCTTCGCCAGGTTGGCAAGGAGAACAGCAAGCGCAAAGACCCGAAAAGAAGCGAGAATAAATCTCCTGAACACAATTTAACAGCTGCTAAAAATAGCAGGCGGCAGGCCGGCAGCAGATGCACTGGGAAGCGCAGAACGCGCCGTACGCGCTCTCTCCTCCTCTCCATCTTAAAGCTCCCCGCTGTCCGTGTGTCCAGGTCAGGGCTCCCGACCGCGCGGCTGCCCCTGCGCTCACCCCAGGCCCCCCTTCCCACCCCCGCTCCTTCCAGTTCCTTCGGGCAAATGCCGGTGCTGCGGGGCGGCCGCGGAGGGGACGGCCTGCACCCTCCCGGCCACAGGGGAACCACAGGGGAGTCCCCAAGACCTTCCCCGCCCGTGCTCAGCCCCACCTGCCGCGGGGCGGCCGCGCTCATCGCCCCCGCGCCCGGCACCGTCCTCCGCTCCCAAAATAACAGCGCCGCGCCCAGCCCTCCCCTCCAACCTGCCTCCTTTTCTTCCGCATTAAAGAAAAAAAATTCTCTTTTTCCCCATTCTCCGCCTTTTCTCCCTTTGCCACCTATTTTTCGCACCATACTCCCCTTTTCCTTTTGCGCTCATTTTTATTTTCTTCACCCCCTTCTTTTCCCTTTCTTTTGCTTTTTAATCCCTTTTCCCTCTTTCCCATAATTTTTTTCCCCCCGCAGCTCTCCCACCGCTACTCACCGCCGACGCATCCCGCCAGGAAATCCAGAGCCATGCCGGCGCGGTGTGTCCCGGCAGGGTCCAGCCGTGCGCGCCGCCACTCCGCGCTCTGCCGCCGCTCGCCCGCCGCCAGCCCTTTCTACCGTCGGCCCCCCCCGCCCGAGAGGGGCCGGGCCGCGCCAGCGGGGGCGGGGGCGATGGGACAACTCCCCCCCCGCCGCCCCCATCCACTGGCGGCCTCGAGGGGGCGGCTCCGACCAAAGGGCGGGACGGGGATGAGGCTGCAGGGAACGCGGGGGGGGTCCAGCGCTGCGCCCCCCTTCTGTATTTCTGACCCCTTCAGCCTACAATCTGTCACATCTTTTTCAGCAGCAGCTGCATTACTAACCAGAAGTAAAGGCTGGAAAAAATTTAGGAGGCTGCAGAGGTGGTGGTTGGGGGGTGGAGGAGACAGAGTATCCCTCCTGCGGAGCATCAGTATCTCCAGAGTTGATTTGGGTAGTCTAGGGAGGCATCTTGCTTTCTAGGGGAAGCACCCCTGAGCGCTGGTGGTTGGAAAGCCTGTGGAGCTGATGTCATGAGGACTTTGGACGGGGTGACCTTTTAATAAGGGTATAATGCCTGTAGCATCTCTGCTATGAGGAAAGGATGAGAGAGTCAGGGCTGTTCAGAAGAGAAGGCTCTTGGGGAGACCTTGTTCACAGAATCACATAATGGGTCAGGCTGGAAGGAACCACTGTGGGTCATCTGGTCCAACCTTCCTGCTCAGGCAGGGTCATCCCAGAGCACATGGCACAGAACTCTGTACAGACGGTTCTTGGAAATCTCCAGTGAGGGAAACCCCACACCCTCTCTGGTCAGTCTGTTCCAATGCGTGGTCACCCACCCGGTAAAGAAATTCTTCCTCATATTCAGGAGGAACTTCCTGTGCATCAGTTTCTGCCCATTGACTTGACCTATTTCTTGTGACCACCAAGAAGAGCCTGATTCCATTTACTTGACACCCTCCCTTCAGATAATACAGACACTAATGAGGTCCCCTATCAGTTGTCTCAAGACTGAACAGGCCCAGCTCCCTCAGCTTTCCTCATATGAGAGATGCTCCAGTCCTTTGATCAACTTTGTAGCACTTAGGTGGACCCACTCCAGGAGCTCCATGTCTCTCTTGTACTGAGGAGCCTAGAACTGGACACAGTAATCCAGATGTGGTATCATCAGGGCTGAGTAGAGGGGCAGGATCACCTCCTTCAACATGATGGCAATGCTCTTTGTAATGCATCCCATTTATTGTGGCCTTTCAACACTTAAAGGGGGTTTATAAAGGTGGAGAGAGACTTGCTACCCAGAGCCTGTTGTGATAGAACAAGGAGTAACCATTTAAACTAGAAGAGGGCAGGTTTAGGTTAGATATTAAGAAGAAATCATTTACTGGGAAGGTAGGGAGGTGCTAGAACAGGTTGCCCAGAGAAGTTGTGGTTGCCCTATCCCTGGCAGTGTTCAAGGCCAAATTGAATGGTGCTTTGACCAACCTTGTCTAGTGAGAGGTGT
>JAWWLV010000179.1:52412208-52422666 GCA_035041135.1 Platyrinchus mystaceus
CACAATGGGAAGTGTGGGCATGAGACCCTATCTCTGGTAGTCAAAGCCACAAATCAGTATCTTGCTGCCTGTGGAGCTTGGCAGAGCTCTGGATCTTGGTCTTATACATCACTGCTGCACTTCACTCTGCAGAAGAGGCCTCTCCCCTTCCCGCAGGCTTTTCTTGTTCTTCATTAACTCTGTTTTCCTGCTAACATTGCCTGGGCTTCAGGGTGCCCCAGTGCCAGAGCCTTTAAATGGGGAACTCAAGCTGTTGACAGTTTCGAAAAGGGAGTCCTGTTTAAGCTGCTCGTTATTTCTGCAGGCAATGTCTGAGAAAGGGGAATACCAGTGGCCTAGAACAATAAGTAGCCTATTCCAGCTCTGCTTAGAGTAACACAATCTTCAGGGCCTGCACAGTCACCTTTTAGAGGGTAAATTCCAGAAGCAGAATGAAAAAGCAGATGTATTTTTTTTAATTGCTTCCCATGGCATGGCAGTTATTTTCTAGGTGTAGCAGCTCAATACAAAGTCAATAAAATTTTGCAGAGGAATAGGATATTAAAAATCAAGCCAGCTTTTACCTTCTGTGCAACGATGGCACACAAACAAATGAACAAAGACAAGGAAGCTTACAAAGTGGTCTGAAACTATCACAGAAAAAAACCCTGAGAACCTGTTTCATATTTAGCAGAGTTGGACCATCATTACAATAATTAAGCAGGCAAGATGAAAATGCAAAGCACTCAATGAATCTCTGACCTGTCCCATATCTTCTTCCAACCCAGTGCTCCTTTAGGTTCCTTCTCATCCCTAAAAGCTGTCAAACCAAATCAAGAACCAAGGTGTCTCCAGGATACTTTGGGTCTCCTGATTCACACACATGTCCTACCTGGGAACATCCAGCTGGTATCAGAGACCAGGCAGGCAGGCTGGTCCTGCACTTTGGCACAGCCAAATGCCCTCAAATGCCCACTCCTAACTGATTATCCACTTCCTAACAGGAACCTTAGATCTCACCAAACTCATACACCTGCAGCCAGTACTTCAGATCAGACAAGAAATCCTCATCAATCTGTTTTCCTTAAACATTTTATCCAAGTAAAAGTGGAAGCGACTTTCTCTCACTGAATCTTGTCCACTCTGGCATCCATGGGAGGAACTACTACCTCCCACGTGCAGAGCCCTACAGGTGAAAATCCGGATATTATATGCATCTGCCTTGCAGCACAAGTCTCGGAAGGATCATCTTGGACTAAAACATTCCTGGACAAAGTGTTTTTAATCTGTTGTTCAAATCCTCTGAACTCACAAGCAATCTGCCTCAGAGGAATTATCTTCTCCACCAGAAGTGTTTTTGTAATCAGTGTTTGCCCACAATGGTCAGGGAAAACATTTCCTCACTCTTTGTAGGCACTTCTTAGGTTATCTGAAGATAGTTTCAATCTCAGTATTTTTTTCTTTGAATGATATTAATTAATATCCTTTGATCTCTCAGTCCTCTTACCCCTCTCTTTCTTCAGCTGGAGTTCCTTGAATTGAGCCCTAAGGCCTTGTTAAGTGAGTGCTGGGAGATTACCCCAGGTATTTGCAGATAACACTGAATATGAGATCAGATATTTGCAGGAGTCATAACATAACAACATAACATAACATAACAAGTTATTGTTCGCTTACGGGCTGCCTGACACGTGATGTGCTCCAGATCCTTTCCAGTAGATCAGCTGTGTGCCTCAATGTTCCCTATTTTGACCTTTCAGCTTTTTTCTACAGTCATTCCTAGCTGTTCATGCTAAATTGCTTTTTCCAGATTGTATTTCCAGTTTGTCAAGATCACTTGAATTCTAATCCTGCTGTTGATGTTTGTGCAGCCCCTCCCAGGTTGCTGCAATCTCCTAAGGCCTGTCTTCTTCCTGTATGCTTGAGCTGTTCCTAATAAGCTTTATTCAGTGTTATGAAATGTTTTTTTTCAATGCTACTGAGCATTGGAGCACTTCAGACAGGGTGGGGGGCACTTTATATACTAGTGCAGAGAACATCAAGAGCTCATTGGTATAAAGTCTGAGATGTCCAGGGCTGGTTCACTGACAAATGAGCATGGCTTTAGTCTCACTGGGGAGCGTTTCTCTTTTGTTCATTTTTTCTTGCTTGGGGTTTTGTTTTGCTTTCAGTTCAAGTTACTCTTGTGAGGCAATTTTGTGTAAATGTGGAGGAGCTTATTAAGTTTGTGTGTGGGGTGGGACAGTGAGTCAATATAGATGTTTGTATTTATGTGTGGCTTCCATAGGAGCTTTGTGATTAAGGAAAGGAAGTCATAGAGCTCTTACAGTTTGGCAGTATTTCTCAGACCAGGCATTTTGCCTATTGATCCAAGGCCTTATGTGTGCAGTACAGATATACTTTTGGAGAGAGGACATCTATCCTGACACTGAAGGAAACACAGATTTAATGGTTCTTCTCTTCACGGAGACTGTCTTTTCTAGATATTTCAAAAGCTGTGCCTGCTCTTGTGTCCACTCTGTTGATGTGTGATGTCTCTGTCTCAGAGTGTGATTCAGATGCCTGTTGGGACTCTTGTGCCCTTCAGGCTCCATAGATTTGGCTCAGCTGTGACTGCCTTTCTTTTCATTCTGCTGAGGCTGTTCCAAATACAGCTGCTGAGATGTATCCCCTAGAGTGGTGGAGTGTGGGGTTGTGCTTTCCCTGCTTTCTTCTTCTTTGGGAGCATTTAGCTTCCCTGCTGGATGGTGAAATGTGTGGGCTTCTCAAATAAAGAAGGCAGAGAAGAAAGAGCTAATGGCATCTTGGGAAAATGTAGAGTCTACCAGCACGTACAGCAGCTGCACTGCCACACGTCTGAGAGAAAAGCTTATAACTTAATATTATCCTTCAAAGAACCTCTTTCTTTTGTCCCCTTGTATTTTAGGTCTGAGACGTGGCAATTCAGCTGAAAGAGGCTTTGCAGAGGATGCTGGAGGGGTGAGATAGCAGAGAAGGTTTCACTTCATTCCTGTGGCAGGAAGTGAACCTGTCAGCTGTCTGCTGTCCTTGATGGCACCTAGAAAAGATGTGGGAGAGGGTAACCCCAAACAGAATACTGGGAAAGATAATCAGGAGACTAAGGAAGGGAGCATAATCAGGCAGAGAATAAGCAGCAGGGCAGAATAAACACTGCAGGTAAACTAAACATGAAGTGAAAGGGCAAAGGCAGAATGAAGTAGGAAGGGAACAGAAATGTGAAGTTGTGATAAACTCAGAAAATCTGTTGGCAATGGCATGCAATCAGATATACATTGTTGGCTCAGGTGTTTCAAAATCTTTCTATTTGCTTGTGAATTTGGCATCAACAATTGTCCATGTCCTAGTAGAAATATCCCAGTAGAATGTGGAGCAGGGTGGATGAGGGAGTTTCCCCTTTGCTCCCTGGAGCTTCACTGGGGCTTGGCCAGATCTGGGACTACCCTGCAGGAGAATTCTCTTTCATATAGTCTTCTGCCCACAGCCCCTTCCTTATCTTCTAAGGTAATGCACGGCTGCATCATCACAACTTCAGTACTCACCATGTTACCCAGAGAAATGCATCAGTTTCTCTTTCTGTTTTGATCTGTGACTGCATTTTGAGCACTGCTACATCATCACAACTTCAGTACTCACCGCATTACCCAGAAAAACGCATCAGTTTATCTTTCTATTTTGAGCTGTGACTGGATTTTGAACTTCTCCTTCCTATCACCTGCTTTGGCTTCCTGAATCACTCTTCAAAGACTCTGGAGCAGCAGCTTTCTCTCTATGCCCTGTCTATTATGTGAACCTGGGTGACATTCAGACCACATGCATGCAGCCACATGAACACTGCATTTACAGCAGCAAACTCCTTGCAAGGAAAACATCACATTTTCCAGAGACTGCAGTCCAGCACGACTAGGCTTGATGATCATCTAGTGCTTTACAGAACAGCTGACATCTAAAGCAGTGACTAATGAATCCAAATGGTGAAATGAGAGGAATGGTGGGACACAATGTACATAAGGATGAACTAGGTGCTGCACTGCTCTATGAAAACACCCCTTTGTCTGAAAAATAATCTTCTCTAGGTGAATTCACTGAGTACCTTTGCATGGATTTGGGTCCATTTTCTTTGTTTTTCTAAACACTGCTGTATTTGCTGCCCTGCTTGCTGTATGCATTGTCCCACTGTTATTGAGTCAGGTTAATGGGATACTCCAGATCCTCAGGATGCAGCTGTAAGTGAAGACAGAGCAGCTAAGGCATTATTCTTAGGGGAGTAGATGCCTTTATTATCCATTAACTTTATGACCTTGGGTGGCTTTAGGGTATTCTCTGACGTCATTATCCCACTGGCTTCAAAGGTACTGTATATCAAGTGTTGAAACTTCCCAGCCTGATAAAATCCCATGATAAGACTAGTGTTTCAAAGCATGAAATGTAACTGATGCAGTTGTACAAGAGTGGAGTGCTGCTGAAACAGAGCTGCCTTGCTTACAGATCTGCTGATGGGTAGGGCCTTTGTGATCCCCCAAAATGTCCTGGTCAGGATCCTGGGATGTGAGATCCCTTCTGTTCCCAGGCAAATCAATGCAGATGAACAACTGCCCAAGCTAGTATCTGAAATGCTGAGCTTGTGAGAGGTGTTGCAGAAAGGGAGTGGCTTAGTGTGTTCTAAATTGTGAAGTGCCCTGAAAAGTTTGGTGTAGCTCCAACTTTCCATAGCTTACCCTGGTAAAATGGAAACATTTTTATTACTGGGCAAACATATCTTCTGGAAAGCTTGCCCCTTGCTATTTTAAGCAGAAGTGGCCAAGTTCTGACATGCACCTTCTGCTATTTGTCTCAGCCTCTGTTCCACGTGATATCATGTATGTGTTTAGCTTGGGTTACTGGTCTGTTGGAGAAGGCAGCATAAGAGAAAGAGAAAGAAGAATAACCTGCACAGTAAAAGGTCCACAACATTTATGTTCACTCTGAGGAAGAATCTATGCCTGCTCATAGTCAGTTGTCTTGTGCTTTGTTTGAAATACAATACATAGCCAACCCCTGGGTGCTTCCCTGGAAGCAGATGAGAAATGAACAGACTAAAAAAATCATAAAAAGCTGCCTAAAGGCATTAGTCCAAAGTCTCTTCCTTGCATTGTCTTTAATTTCAAAGTTCATATATACTTTGGGTTTTTTTAACTAAACCATTGAGTCTTTTCCTTTTCTATCCTCTTTCTTGTCAGCAAGAAGCCTAAGACAGAGCAGACCTACACAAACATACCCCCATGCTGGGTCTTGTCTTCTCTTATCATAGGTCCCATCTTTATCTCCGGCCTGTGCTTATACTATACGGCTAAGAAATGATAATGCCTCTTTTTTGTATATTTGGGGAAGGAGCTTTGAATCCAAAGTACCTGAGATACAAGGGCTATGTTCTCTTATGTTTGCTGCAGATGGAGCAAGTTTCTCTGCTGCTGGCCTTACTTGGAGAAGACCAGAAGGCTTTGCATGCACATGCAGTCAGCAATATGGAGAGCAGGTCTCCAGCAGAACATAAATGCTATTTAAAAACACATTTTTAAGATGCCAGGGACCACAAAGAGGCAAGCTGAGACAAGAGGGTGGACACTGAATCCAGTTACCTGCATTAATAACTATCTATCAGCCCAGCAGTTTTACCCATCTTTCCCTCTGCACGTTACTGACTCACTCAAAAAATACATTTGTGACCCTGAGATTAGCTCAGTTGGTTAGATCATGGTGCTAATTAGGCCAAGGTTATGGGTCTGATCCCTGCATGGGCCATTCACCGAAGAGTTGGACTTGATGATTCTGGTAGGTCCCTTCCAGCTCAGACTATTCTGTGATTCTAATTCTGTGATTGGTGACAGTGAGCAAAAACTGTTGGGAAATCATTCAGGAAAGGAAGATAAAAGCTCAGTAGCTGGCATCTTTATAACATTTTTCCAGTCTAAATTTGCGGACAATATACCTAAGCCTCGGGCTGTTTTCATGAAGTAAAAAGGTGCAATTATGCCTGTTTTATAGATAAGGAAACTGGTAACACTGATTTGTCCTTGGGGAACAGGAGGCAGAACTAGGAGGACAACCTCCTCTGCCTGCCTTGTGGCTTTGTCTTTAAGCTACCGTGTTCTTACAGCAATATTTCTGTGAGGCTAATGGTTTTTCACTGCCAACAGGTATACAAATACACTATCAACACCATGTACTTGGAATCCTCTGGCACAATTTGTATTCACAGGCCAAGTTAATGCCTGGGAGACCAGATCTCCAGCCAAATATAAATGCTAAGCTATTTTAACAGCATAGACACACAGCGTTATGCACCAGTCAGTAATGAATGAGAGACAGCAAAAAAAAAAAAAAAAGGTAATATGTTGTGAGGCAATGCCACTAAGGTTTATGTACAGACTTTGAGGCATCTTCCTGGCAGGTTATATGTGGGTTTCCAGCTGTCACGTGGAATTTCTGTTGTTGCAACAGTCTTATGGTAAAGATACTCATTCTTTAGAAACCGAAACAGGCTAAGCAGGATGACTAATGTGCCTCTGCAGAAACTTCCCAAGAAATCTGTGAGATGGATGCTCATATGACTCCTGAACTAATGCCAGGGAAAAGACAAGAGTGACAAGTGAGCCTGTGGACCTCATATGATATTCAGAGACTGGCACTGTTAGTACTAATGTCTGAGTATTCTTTGCTAAGGCTGGGGATGCTCCTGAAAAAGCTATGGAAACTTCTGGCTTTCACCTCTATTTTTCTCCATTTTAAGCCAATGGAAGAAGTCAGGTTAATGTTGAAGGCACAGGAATGAACACTTGCTGCTGAATTGGGTGTGTATTTGCATTAGGACAGCACACACTGCTTGTAGAGATTTTTGGCAGAGATCCCTGAATTAGTATTGATCAAGATAGGATGGGTATCAGAGGCTCTCTGCCCCCAAACAACATGGGGTTCTCCTCCTGCATTAAACTCACTTTGTAGATGAAATTTGAAGGGAGATTCTTTGGTTTTGTTTGAAGCCTTTAATTAATTCACTGTAGTTTCACTTGTTTTCCACTTCTGCAAGATAAAAAGTTTTAAATTCCTTTGTATATATCCCCTCTTAACATAAGCTCATAATAATGCTGGTATTTAGAAAACGTTCTCTTTTCTGAACTTGTTGGTGCCAGGTTTGTCAGTTAAGTAACTTTCCCATGTGATTTTAGCAGCTGATATCAAAGTCCCAAATAATAACTCCTCAATTGCCCCTTCTGAAAAGGTTGAGGCTTGCACATTAACATCATCATGACAAATAAAGAGTACATTATTGTTTGGTGGTAGAGAAAAGGAGGCCAGGAAGGTGAGTGCCTCCCTCTGCTCCAAGCCTGCTGCCAAGTCACTGACTACATCTTCTGTTCATTAAAGTGCCAAAAATGTGCAAGAGGTTGGAAAGCAGCTCAAAGTGCAATCAGGAAGTCAATAACAGTCCTGACATCCCCTCCCTCCATCACAGCCAGGACTCCTTCTGAAGTGCTAGCGATGCAGGCTGGCATAAAAACCTTTCCCAGAGCTCGCTGTGGTGGTGCACTGTCAGATTTTCTCTTTCTTATTGTAAAGATCAGGATCTAATTGTGGCCTTCCAGTGTCTGCAGGGAGTTTACAAGAAAGATGGAGAGGGACTTTTTACAAGAACATGTAGTGACAGGACAAAGGGGAATGGCTTCAAACTAAAAGAGAGTAAGTTTAGATTAGATATTAGGAGAAAGTTCTTTGCTGTGAGAGTGGTGAGGCACTGGAACAGATTGTGCAGTGAGGTTATGGATGCCCCAGCCCTGGAGGTTTTTAAAGCCAGGCTGGATGGAGCTCTGAGCAACCTGGTCTAGTGGAAGGTGTCTTTGACCATGACAAGGGGATTGGAACTAGATGATCTTAGGGTCCCTTTCAACCCAAACCATTCTATGACTCTATGATTTTGCAGAAAGTTTTATGTAACAGTCTAAATTTTTTATTTATACATATTTTCAGAGGGGTGTTTGTGTATGGTGGGTGCTAGTGTTGCTACTTCCACGTTTTCCTGTGATTTACTCCTGAACAGAGGCTTGTGGCTCTCTGAGAAGTGTCTGGATTCTTGCAATGGCTTCATGGCAGTGGACGTGCCGGTTGTGCTGGTGAGAAGATTAGGTATAGGTAGATTGAGTGACTTGCCCCAAGCCAGAAAATCTGTCACTTCTTAAATTATTGGAATAATTTTCAGTCGTCTTGGAAATATATTCTTTTCTTCTCCCTTGGGAATGTCTGTAGAAACATCAGCTTTCCAGTGGTGAAATCACTGATCATTACACCTGGCTAAAGCTGATGCTGTTGTCAATGCTCAAAGTGATTTCCTTTCTGCTTCTGTTTGTGAAATTCCTGCTGCGAATATTTAAGTCCGTGTAATTATTGGTTTTTCATTAGTACCTCAGAGAAAGGACAATGAGCTGCTTTGATTTGAAAATCCGTAACACAGCTGGAGTCAGGAGGCTCCGCCCCTGCTTCCACCCCCTACCACACAAGCCAAGTGCCAAGCTCTGCCAGCTCAGCATTGCTGGTGTCACTCTTTCCTGTTCTGCAATGTGCAAACAGCCCGGTGACATAGGGGCTGTTTGAACGGTCTCTTCAGTCAAGGATTTTTCCAAAATAAATTGGATAGAAATTAATGGTTATGCATGTGAGTGTGATATAGCCTAATGCTAGTGGGATAGAAAATGCAGAAAGTTATGGCAGGAAATGAGGAAGGATTGTTTTCTCAGCAAATCTGGAATGACGAGCCAGCAGGTGGTTGCAGGGTCAAAAGAGGATGGGCTTCTGTTCTGCTTTGCAGGACGTATGGAGTTGGTAATATCCTTGGAAAGAGCTGTGGAAGAAGAGGGGTAAAGGGATGCCCCTGCTGTTTTGTTTCATCTAAATGATGTTATTTAACACTGATTAACTACCTAAATTCTCCCTCTCCACCTTTCCTTTTGCTCCATCACTTGTACCAGTCCTCTGGACCTACTGCCACTTTACTATGGAGCAGTTCTCTCTGCCTGGGTGGGTAGACAGCTGCTTCCTCCTGTGAAGCAAATAGAGTGTTTCATCCATCACACGCTGTGCAAAATTAAGGCCTTCCTCAATTTTTATCACTCGGTGCCATGATTTCCTGTAGATTGCTTCATATAGTCAGATCTGTCTTTTTCTCTGACAGCACCTTCCATGCTCTGCTTTCTCAAAATCACCCATGAAGTTCACCCATTTTGAACAAATCACTCTTAAACAGTTTGCTGCTGGGTAAAAGGACTTGTGAGTTATTTCTTGTGGAATGCTAACCCTGTGGAGCCTCAAAACATGTGTTTTCTGTGTCGTTTCTTAGGGCATGCTCTGAGAAGACCACCTGGGTTGAGACCAGGCACTTTCTCTCACCCGTGCATAGATGGTGTTTATTTGCAAGCTGGGCTAGCAGTGATCTCTGGATCTGCAGTACTTGGACATTGTGTCAAAGGGTGACAGAAGTGACTCACATTTCATCAAAATCTTCCTGATAACTCAAGATTTCTTTGGGATGGATTTTTTTACTGTCTCTATTGACCTGTAATATTGCGGGGCTGGATTCTAGTAAGTTAACAGGATACCTCTGAAACCTAGGGAAGAGGGGATGAAGGAGAAAGCTCCTTCAGCAAAGTGTGGAGAAAAATGAGACCTCAATGACTCCATATCTCTGGGATGACTCCTGGTAAGGGAGGCTGAATTGCTGCCTTGAGGCATGGAGTTGGTCTGTGCTGTCTGGAGTGTGCCAGCAAGTAACAGCAAACACAGCAACACAGGCTTCATTTCTCACAGGGGGTTTCCTTCATGCAGAATTACACTTTCCTCAGTACATGCTCCTGTGTGAACACTTGAACTTGTGTGGGGCTCATCTTCCAGAAAGCTCTTGCCTTGCTGCCATCACATGACGTCTGGGCTGAGTGTGGCAGTGGATCCTATTTTCCCCTAAGTCCTGACCAGACATCAGGAGCAAAGAACTAGAGAACACCACAGTGGCGACTGTGTTGCTTGGGGCCCATGCTACTCTACTAGGCCCCCTTTGGGGCAGAAGTCCCTAAAGCAGTGGTGTGCATTCCTCCAGAGATGGCTGTCCCACTGATACCTTCATGGGACAAGGTGAAACATTTCAAGACGCCTTCTGAATGACCTCTGTTTGCAGAGGAACTCCAGTGAAATAGAAAACCCAGTATACCTCATTGAAGGGACCAAAACTATTATCAGAAGGTTATCAAAATGTCTGAACGTGGAGTCAGCCTTCTGTTTTGTAAAGCAAACTAACATTTTGATAAAAGCGTTATTGTGAATGGAGGTTAAAATAATAAATACAGGATTACTTTTCTGGTGCAAAGTGGGGGATTTGGGTTGCTTTTTTTTTTTTTTTTTTTTGCAAAGTCTAAAAAATTTAATTAAGAAGATTTCCAA
>JAWWLV010000179.1:52422676-52442258 GCA_035041135.1 Platyrinchus mystaceus
TTTTTTTTTTTTTTTTTTTTTTTTTTTTTTTTTTTTTCCCCACAGTCTCAAAAATTTCATGAAGAAGATTCCCTCTGAGCTGTTCAGCTCAGCTAAAAATGGTAGGAATTTTGTTTGATCTTGTGATATTTCATGGGAAATACTTACTAGCCCTGATGCTTTAGTTAGCCAGTGTGACATGACAGCCAGCCTCTATTTTCTTGCTGGCAGCACTTACTGCAATATGTAGAAAAATTTCCCCCCACGTGACACCCTCATCCACGATGTGACTTTCATTTTGAGAATATAGTGAATCTCGTCACTTTGCCTGGAAGCAGTTCCCAGAAGAACAATATCAAACAATGGTGTCCCAACACTGACTCCAAATGTGGCTATGGCTGTGGCAGCTTGGGCTGAAGCAGGTCAGCAGGTTGCCTGATCCCTGCAGGAACCAGGAGGCTGTAGGCTCCTGGGCTGCTCTTCCACAGAGGACTGTGTCCTTGTCCCTCTGTGTCACCAACACAGCAGGTCCCACTCCCGGTTCCACTGCTGGAGGGGTCCTGCAAGGACAGAAGCAGAAATGGATGATGGGGGAAGAGAAAACAGCACCTTTCTCCACATTTGGCATGTGCAGACTGTTGATGAACCATTAATAACTCCCCTATGGACACCAGGTGTAACAAGGAAGAGCTACTGAATAACCCAGTGTGTTTTAGCCGCTACATCGCTATCTCTCTAGATAATATTTTACTTCTGGTTTCAAGTATTTGCTGCCCTTGCAGGATGTTACACTGGAATAATCTGTTCTCTCCAGCACAATAAACATTCAGGGAACAAAGCATAGGAAATTAGTGGGAAGCAATTTAATAAAAATCCTTTCATTTTCAGTTCCCAGAAACTCTGAGCCCTCACACCGACCTGTGCTATGTGTCACTGGCACATCAGACCCCAAACAGGAACTTCAGTGAGAAATAGCTTCTTATGAAATGTGCAGGAAACAGCACTGGGTACTGAAGTCCTCAGCTCCCCTGTAAAGCTGATCCCAGAGGGGCAGCAGCCATGAAATTTTCTTTTCACTTTGCTGCCAATATGCCTTGGCTCTGACCCGGGGAAACCTCTTCAAGAGGAGTACAATTCAGGTCACGGCTTGGCAAGCCCTTCACTGCATCAGGACTTCGATTTCCAGGTTCACTCTGGAGAAAGATTAACCTCTCACGCATAGATGTGGCACTCTCTGGTAATGGGACTGTTCTTCAAAAATAGCCAATATGACATTTTCTTGAGCTCTTGATTCCCCTTGACCAGTAGGTCTTTCTCTGTTCTTTCCTCTTTCCCCTGATGAGTTCACCACCCTGCACTGGGGGTGTACTGGGAAGGAAAAAAATAGGTTCTGGACTAGTCTCCTGGCAAAATCCATCTCCCATCTCCCCAGCAACGTTGTCCCTATTGCAGGTGGCAACACCCACCTTACTACACGAGTAGTCCCTATGGGCATAATCTACAATATTCCAACCCTCCCATACAGGGAGAGTTAGTGGAGGGTGCTGACAACCAGGGTGCAGGAGACGGCAGACCAGTCAGGCAGAACATGTACCGGGGTTACAGACCACGATTTCACAGGGGTCCTCCTCATCAAAGGTATCCTAGAGAGAATGAAGAAGGTAAACAGAACCAAGGGGATGAGACCCGAAGTCAGCAACCACCTCAACATCGGTACCGCCGTAACTTCAACTACCGACGCAGACGCCTGGAGAACAATAAACCACAAGGTGGAAAAGAGATGAAGCCAGCTGAGAACATGTCTGCTCCTGAGGCCGAGCAGGCTGGTGGCCACGGAAGTCGGAATCTGCTAAGGAGTGTGTAACAACTCACCTGCTGAATCAACTAGCCCTGGAAATGGACGGTGCTGGAGCATTGGGCCCACACCTGGCTGTCGCCAGCAGCGCCAAGGCCATGGGAGCCGGGCCGCGACGAGTAGGAAGGCTGCTGCTGTGAGCCTTGAAGTCTGGGGAGCAGGCCCGGGTGAAGCTGCCACAGGTGCAGATATTGGTGTTTGTAGCAAATATTGAAAGGAGAGCTTTGAAGGCTGAAGTGGAGCAGGTTTCCATGCGAACAGCAGTTGAACGTGGGTCAGGTGGTCTGCCGTGGGTTGAGCCACCTCCTGTCCCAGTCCCTGCCTCTTGGAACCCCCTCGATACTCTTAGCTGAGAGTCCCACAGAGCCTGAAGCATTTATTTTGAGAAAATTGGAGTGTTCAAAGCAGGCTGGCTGCCAGCATACTGCAGCCAGGAATAATGGAATAGGACTCCGTTTCTATTGGTTTTTGGAAACAGGTCCATGATTAAGAGGGACAGCCAGGGGCATTCCTATTGTGCTGCTACAGGCATCACCCCGCCAGGGCAAAACACTGGAGTGTGGTCAGCAGCAATTGTGATTCCTGCTCTGCCACTGAAGTCAGTAAGGAGCTAACATTGGAAAAGGGATTGGAAAACTGAGCAGAAAGTGAAGAAGCAGAGCTGCTCCAGGGGCTGGGAAAACTATGCTGTTGTCTGAAATAGAAGCAAATACTCTACATGTGGTTGGATTAATTTCTGGGCTTCACCACATGTATACATAATGAGCAGGTAATAATCCATGAGGATCTGGTCAGAGGTTTGGGGTCAGCTTTGTGGGTTAGGAAAGTTAAGAAAAATTGCTTGGGAAAGGCACAAGGAATTTTCATTGATGGAAAAGGTGCCATGAAATTCTCTGTGGTGCAGGGCAAGAATGTCCTGTGGAAAACAAGTGTGCAAAGCTGTCTTCTGGAGCTAATAAATACAGCGGGGAATGGCCCCTTCACAGCCAGTGTTACCCTGCCAATCACCACCCCTCGTGACTTTCCAAGCAGAAGGGCACTGGGAACAGCAGCCTTGGCACAGCATTTCAGGGCTTCATGGGATTACTTATTCACTGTGTTCCTGGATCATTTCCAGGCTACCCGGCTCTGCCTCCAGTGTACAGATTCATCAAGTATCCAGAAGGCTAACAATCCCCAGAGGCAAGAGAAGACTGTAGGAAGGTTATTCATATTGCAAATCACACTGTCTCCGAAGGACCTGCGGGGCTCTGGGAAGATAGAACTCCTTCCTTCTACCTCCCTAACACTACTTCAGGGTGATTAAGGCAGCAGACGCACTCTGGATGGATTTCATTGCTGGGGCCATTGGAGGTAAATACATAAATTAGTGCTTGTTGATGAGAGCAGATTGCTGTGTTTCCCTCTTGTTCAGCTAAAGGGCAAAGTCTCAATAGCAGAGCTGAGAGTCTTTCAATGGGGGCTGCTTGTTAACAGTGCGTTCTTCCTTATTAAATGGAAAATGTCATCGGAGCAGGTTCACAGAACTGCTGGAGAGGCAGTCCTGCAGCTTGGTCATCTGAGGTCACTGCTTGCAATCTCCTCTGGTCTGATTGCAGTGGGACACGGTAAAACTCTAATAGGAAGAGACAGTAACTGTAATACGTTGTGTGCAGATACAACCCGGCTCGTACTGCCTGGACAGCAAACCCTCACTTGCCTGGTGTCTGGGGGTCCCAGCAACCTCCTGCAGTCATGGCTCTGGGGGGCTGAGGATGCGATCTGTGAGACAGGAGGGGAAGAACCATGGTGTTGTTCCAGTGAAGAATGTCTGAATGAACGATGTTTGCATTATCTGAGGTTAAGATATATTTGCAGTTGTGAGGGTGATCTCAGCGCAGGCGTGCTACGTAACAGGCTCTGATCTGGGAGAAAGTAGGTTAGCTGTATATAAAAAAAGTAACAGGAGAGAAGTGTGATTAAATTCTAGATATTTTTAGAGCATGTACTGCTCAAACCCAGCTTTGTATTAAACAACAAAATATACGCATCGGTCTAATTTCTTTGCTGAAATCTTATCAGATTTAGTGAAGTATCCAAGATAATATATACCCATAAATAGCAAGAGAAAAGCCTTGGGGTCACCACTGACAGAAAGGCTGGGTAAACCTGTCAGGTGGCTGAGATATCCAGCCCAAGCCTGCATATCAGGTCTCATTTTGAGATTTGCTGAAATTTGGCATTTTCCCTCACCAGGAGTGCCCTGTGGCACCACTGCAGATGTGCTTGTCCTGGGGAGGGCTATGATGAGTTTTACGCTGCACCCTTTAATTGCTCATCATGCAAAATGTGCAAGTGAGGCAAGGTTTGGCATCTCAGCAGCATCCAGCTGGACCAGGAGGTGCCTGTTTCTTGCAGTGTTGGTTTTCCTGGGGTGTTGAGAGACCCTGCTTGGAAAAGACCCTTCATGGGAGAGGAGGGTGTAACCAACCCTCCATGACAGCTCATTTTTCTCCTCCTCTTTCCCACCTGTAGAGAAGAGGCCTTGTCCTGGGGCTCGGAATAGGATGTCCATCCCATTGGATTCACCAAACCTCCTCTGAGACTGCATGTTAATGGTGGGGCAGAGATGACTGCATTTGTTGCTTGGACTCCTTTGCTTTTTTGGCATAGTTTGAGATAGGCCACTTAAGGACAAACTTCTTTTGCAAGAGAAAATGAAGAGCTGAAAACACAGTTTCAACATGACTGTTCCCCTCAGTATTCTGCCCTGGCTCCTATGAAAAGCCATGGTTTGTGTTGTGACCCCCTTGTCCAGGCACCAGCACTGTGAGCTGTCGTGAAGGAAGAATCTCCCATGGGTGCCCTGGATACAGGCTCAGCCTGGATCCATCTCGGACCATAAAAGTCTTTGTTTTAAGGCACTTTACTGACCTCACGGTGGCAGAGAGCAAGATTTTCCATCCTGTAATCTATGGCCATCTCAGGGCTTTATCTAGAAGGGATCATGCAAATTCTCACTGGCTGACAGAGGTGTGTTCTGGCACTGCTGGAGGCTTGCACATAGAGATGTGCAAGGTACCTGGGTAGGGCTTCAGGGCCATTATCCTTACCCTTGCACAAGACAGCTTCCAGGATGGGACAGCTTTTCTGCAAGAACTGGATGGTTTTCTGTGCTGAGCTTATTTTTGTTAAGGAGACTTATGTTTCTTAGAGCTGAAGCAGTGTTCATGTTCCTAAGGAGGCTACAAACCCAGCTGAAGAGCATCAAGTAACTCAAGAGGCAACATAAAAACCAACAGAATTTCTGTTTAGTAAATTACATTCTTGTAACCTTGATCTGTTTTCAGAGTGTTTTGGAGAAAGCATGGCTTAAGCACCTCTGAAAAACAGCAGAGGTGCTGCCCATTTGAATTCCATGTAATGATCCATCCTCAGGCTGCCTCAGGCAGCTGCAGATATTGTGCATCACCTCTGGGCTATGGCTTCTGTGGCCATGGGGTAAGCTCATCATCTTCAGCCCAGGAAACAGTGATCTGCTGAGACTCCAGATGGAAAAAACATGAGAGAAACATGTTTAATGACTGTGGAGACTTTCAATAACCACAAAATGTGGCTGGATGATTTGGGAAGTAGCTCATCAGTAAGGACGTCTTTCCTGACCAGTAAATCTGAGCAGGAGGTTGGACTAGAGACCTTCTGAGGTCCCTTGCAACTTGAATTTTCCTGTGATCCCATGTATACTTTCCAGTCCTGCTACAGCAGCAGCCTGGGCCATGGCAGGAGATGGGGATTGATGATTAGGGCTATTGATGACTGGGGGATGACTTGACTCTTACATAGATTTGGGAAGGGAGGTTGAGGTTCACCCAGCAGGGGTAGAGCAGCAGGGTCTGCAGCATGCCTGGGCTTTTCCACTACTGTGAGATCACAGACACTCCAGGGGTAGATAAAATAGTCCCTCTACAAAAGGAACATGCTGTCAACTTGTTCTCACAGATAAAGCAGCTCCTGCTGACCAGTGCCAGGGTCGTTACTGAATAAAGCACAGCTTGTTTAGGGGATGTGATACTGCACAAAACAAAGGTCTTCAGAAGTTGTTGTCTACTCACCCAGTGTACAGATAATGATGCCTGCTTCTCCCTGGGTCTCTCAGCCAAGGGTTTGTCAACAGCTCTGACCTGTTGCAGCCTGTTGGGCTCCATACAGCTTGCTCTTTGGTGATTATCACCCCACCAGCATCCCTCCTTATTTAAATTACCTGGTCAGAGTGCCCTAACTTGTGAAGAGACTGTGAGTAATTCCTTTTTTACCTGCACTCTGTGTGTGTGTGTAGGAGGCGATGCTGCAACCTCTGCACAATACTTGGGAATATCTCAGATAAAGTAGGCATAAAGAACGGCTCACTAAAATCAAAAAAAGGACATTTAGCTGGTTTTGTTATTTATTTTTGTCACAACTGATTCAGTGTTACTCAGCAGGAGTCCCACAGGAACCCTCTCCTGTGTGCATGCTATACATTGCTGGTCTTAGATTCTGCTGTGCAAACAGGGCATGTGTGGGTCATGCTATCTTAGTCCCAGGCTATTTATATTGTGTGACAGTGTACCCTTCCTCCTCAGCCTTTGAGGGACTTGGCTGAGCTCCTCAGCTCTGACAACTGCTCAGAGTGCTTTGGCTCCGAAGGAGTGCAGTTCATGGTAGGCTGTGCTTATCTGGAAGTTCGGGGGATTCACATCTCTGGTGGGAGCAGTGAAAAATTTACCTTTATGGCCCCCTACCAAGTGGAGATGCTTGGTCCTTGCTGGAATCAAGTTGATTGGGAGCCCTCAGGACTGAAAAAATGTGGGAAACAGTCTGTCTTGGAGCAATATGCTATTCTGTTGTCTTTGCATCTAAATGTGTGAACAGGGCGATTTTTCCAGAAGGGAGGTCAGTTCTTGTCAAACACTGACCCAAATGAGCCTTGGTGCATGATTTGCATGAGCTCCTACCTTCCTGAGCTGGTGGAGCAAGCCAGGACTTACCTGTGCATGCTGCCCCCGCTGTGTCGCTAGCATCCGGTCAGCCTATGGCCACTGCCTCTAAGGTTCAGGAATTCTGAAACTGATGCAATGACAAATCCTCCCAAGTGGGATGGGGTTCTTGGGACAGGAGACTGCAGCTCCGAGGTCAGCACTGTCATGTTGGCATTGACTTACATGTTGCTCTTCTCTGTCTGGCAGTTTACTCTGGCCGGTGGCCAGGACAGTGCAGGTGTCCCCAGGTGACTTTGTGCATCGTCACGCTCTGCTTGGACCAAAGGCATTGCTTCTTCAAGCCATAATATTGCCCTCTCTCTTCCATCCTTCCATCTTGACCCATTTTTCACCTTAATTTCTGTTTAGCTGATGTCAGATTATATATATATTTTTGAGGAACAAACCTCATTTTTCTGCAAGCAAGATGCTATTGGTTGTTTTCTTCTGAGTAACACACTTTGGGATTGTCTCCTGGTCAATCACAGCAGCAGCTGCTGCTTTTCTGCAGAACATAGGAGAGCTTTCCAGAGCTCCCAAGCAGCCATGTAATCATGGGTGAACATGCCCATAACAACTAATTCATATTTAAGTTGCTTGGTTTTAAAGTCTTTTTTTTAAAGGAGGACTCAACGAGAGTCAGTTTCCAACCTGTGAGCCACCAGATGTGCCCTGTACCTCTGACTGCCTGGCTCCCTGAAAGGCTCATCCAGCACTTGCATGAACTCAGTCTCTGTCTAAATAACTCACACAGATACAGCTCCATGATCCTCCAGCATGATTTCCTCTCAGGTGACTTGGCAGTAGATGTACTGGGAGGAAGTTAGCTGGTCAGCACCTTTATCACTTGCTGTATCTGCCACCATTTGTATCAGAGCTGAGAAATGCAGTGAGGTGAGGACAGGCATGGGACAGATCTATTTACTGCAACTAACAGAAATTCTTGTTGGAGCTCTTTAGCCCTCCTTACATGACATTAAGGCAGTAACTGCCTCATAGGATTATTACGTTTCCAACTCCAGTGGCTATTTTAAGGTCTTTGAGTGAGTCTGAGAGAGGATTGGGAGCTCCCCCCACACTCTGGACATGCCGTCACAGCAGCAGGCAGGGAGTCACAGTCAGCTGGTGTGTGGGGAGGGCTGTGGAGCCTTGGCTCTGAGCACACCCAGCAATAAATCCCTCACTTCCCCCAAATCCTGCTATGCCCTGAGGGGCAGCAGGAGGGTGGTCTCACTGCAGAGCAGTGTTGCTGGTTGTGCCGTGCCCCAGCATCACACCAACCTGCCAGAACTGGTTGTGCCGTGCACCAGCATCACACCAGCCTGCCAGGACTCAAAGATTCCTATGCTTTCACTCCTTACCCTGATTTTGCAGCAGTGCTTGATGCAGGTAGGAAATGCACTTCAGAGGCTTAGTCCAGCATGGTGCTGTGGACGTAAATGCCTCAATAATTCCTCACCCATGTAGAGGTGCTTTGCAAGATTTAGCCAGGACATGTTAGTCTCTGGAGGCAGCAGGAGCACCTCTCCTGTCTTCAAGATGGATTGCTGAGAACCTGTAAAGTGTGAGGACCACTCGTATAGATATCCTTGTGAGTGCTGTTTTTATTCCTTAATATTTCCAAGTCAAGCATGGAGAACCAAAATTGCTCCAGAGAATCACTTATGTGAGTGGGGTTGCTTACACAACACATGAGGGTGCTTGGTCATAGTCCAAAAATGCTTTACTGCCTAAGCTGAGAGGGGAAAAAAACCCAGTCCAATATCATCCCTTCAATCTTCCTGGAGCAGTGCTCTCAATGTTTCTCCCTGTCTCATCTTGCACTGTGGTGTTATTCCTCCCTGGTAAGTTTCTCGTGATGTTATGATTCCTCCTCTGAGTGTGTCTTGGTAACACAGAGGAATGTGCATGTTTTTCTCTGTCATTCTTGGCTCAAATGTCATTACTGGAGCTCGAGAGGTTTGGTGCCATGCATGGCAGGGCCCTGAGGCCGTGTTTTCTGCTATTCTCCCATGCCCTTTTGTGATGTGTGAAAACTTTCTGTTGTGACGTGTTGTAACCATTTCCAATGCATTCTCTGTTTCAGGTGGCCTAAGCACAGCTGTGGGTTATCCACTGGACACAGTGAAGGTACCTGTTGGAGTTTTATTTCTTGACTATGGAACAAAAACAAATAGACCATTTTGCTTTCCCCCTCCTTTCCAGAAAACTTAGTCCCATGAGAATGCTTTATCTTCATTACATCTACATATTTTGCTGTATTTGGTTGTGTTGTCTCCTTCAAGAAAAAAAAAATTAAATTGTTTGGTGATGCTCTTTTATGATTAATTTCGGGTTTACTGTTATGGCACTTGTTGATTTCTTTTCTATTTAATCTGATATCTGATTTTAAAGTTGCTCCTGTATTTCTAGGTGAGAATTCAGACTGAGAAGCATTACAAAGGGTTTTGGCACTGTGTTCAAGAAACATACAGGACAGAAAAAGTAGGTACCTCTCATCAGAATTGCTCATACCCATTGTGGATGCCTTGTTTCAGGGAAGCAGAGCTGCCTCTGCCAGTTTGGGGAGGGTGGGCACCAGTTGCACACAACCATTTGTTGGGAGAGGCTGAAATTTAGCTTTTCTGACGAGCTCTAAGACGGAAATGATGCTGCCTGGCAAACACGCAGGTGAGGCAAACAGGGAGGCGAGGCTGAACTCAGAAGCAGTTTCCCACAAGCCAGTGCTTTCAAGCAAATGCTTTTCCATGCCATTCACTCTTAAAAGTTTTTTCTCCTCTGTTTCTCACTAGATCTGGGGATTTTACAAAGGTGTGTCTGCATCAGTCCTTGCCGTATCAGCAGTTTCTTCTGTTTCCTTTGGCACATACAAGAACTTCCTCTGTACAATCTGCAAGCTGCGATATGGGGCTGCAGATGCAAAGCCATCCAAGCTGGATGTTTCCATTGCTGGAGCTGTTGCTGGTGCTGTCCGGGTAGGTAAACAGCCATCAGGGAAAGCACAACAAGAGATCTTGTTCACAAACACAGGAGGCTGGAAAAGCTGGGAATGTTTTTGGTCTGTGAGGCCACAGGGGAACATGCAACAAGTCTGGTGAGTTTGTTTTTGCAGGGGAGGTCATGCTTTGCCCACGCTGCCCCCTCACTGGTTGGTCCATGGGATGGCCAAGTCCTGCTGGGCAGCTGATGCTGGATTTGGTTTAGCAGATCAAAATACTTGAGAACATGCTCTTAGCATGACATGGACCTTGGCAGCAAACACAGAATAAGGAAAACAACTTAGGCAGTAAACTCCCCAAGTGGCTCTGATGGTATGTTTATGTAAGAAAGAGATAACTCTGAGTTAAAGCACAGGTCGGTCCTTTCCCAGCAGCCACACAAGCCCGGCATGGTCACTGCAGGAATGGGCAGTGCACAGTGTTGCTTTGCCAGGACTTAAAACTCAACAGGGCACCACTGAGAAGTGGTGCTGCCTGGCAATCGTGTGTGATCCTGGGACGGGGAGGTAAGGCTGAATCCAGGAGCAGTTTCCCACAAGCGGATGGATCTCTGTGAGCATCCAAAGGTGCTGTGAATGTGGTAGAGCTCACCCCATCACCCCAATGGCATGCTGGGCAGAAACATGTGCTGGATCACAATCTTCTTACAGAGCAGTCTAGATGGTCAAGTTTTTAGGTGTTTCCCAGCAGTCAGTGACTCAACACAGGCTAATTTTTTTAAAGTCTTTATGGTCTTGGTTCAAATGCATATACAAACAGGAGCCCTGATTATGCTTCCCCATAGCAGAGGACATACCCTTTTCATGCCCTTCTGGTTTAGCAAGTAGTTACAGGTATTTTATATTCAGTGTTGATTTCTGCCTTGCGTTCCACTCTGCCCAGTGCAGCTCACACATGTGTCCTGCTGCTGCTGGGTAGAATGGCACAGGCAGAGGGGAGGAGGCTGGAACTTTCTAGAACTTGCAGGCAATATTACTGCCTGGAAAGCTGAGAGACAACAAGTTTTCAGGAGGGCGATCAATATGCTGTTTAAATGTGAAGGGTTAAAACACCACCCTCTTATGTTACAGGTTGTGTTGACAAACCCTAGTGAAGTGGCTAAAGTTCGGATGCAGACTCAGAGAAACCCACACCCTTCTGTCACATCTCAGACTGTCTCCAAACCAAAGTACCAAGGGTCTCTGCACTGTCTGAAGGTGATCACCAAGGAGGAAGGTTTTGGGGGTCTCTACAAGGGCTGCTCTGCATTACTCTGCAGGGATTGCTCTGCTTCTGCAATATATTTCCTTTCCTATTCTGCTCTGTGTGACTGGCTCACACCAGCTGGGAAAAATAAACCAGGTAGGTATCGGAAAGCATCTGGCACTACCACGCTAAGAGGGAAACGACTCTTGGCAAACATCATCCAGTACCTATAAAACCTCACCCAGATCTGATCCTCAAGCAGAGTTTTGGTGCGTGTGTTTTCTGGTGCTACAGGGCTGGTTTTGGGCCCCAGGTGTGGGTGCCAGCAGCCTCCATGTGAAGGCTTCAGTGGCACAACCTTGTCCCTGAGCAGCTACTCCTCCTCCTGCAGGAGGGGTTTTTACAGCATGCTCTGGTGCCTCATATGTGGATATGAAATCCTGTTAATGCAGAAACAGGATATGTAAGTAGAAATGAAACATGGACAAGCCTCCTGGGAGCCATCATGGAGCACAGTCCAGAGCTTGAAAATGAAATTCAGTTGCAGAACATAAAGACATTTCAAGTTCTTAGTTGTGATTTGGCTCTAAAAAGCAACTATTCTCTTTGAGAAAAGATTGAATAGGTAACATTCAGCAAAGAGCATCTCCTTGAGAATTATAAAAATAAGCAGATCCATCTGGAGAGGGTGTAAGTGCTCTCAGGCTGCACCACATCTAGTTCGCATGGTGTTCAAAGTGTCATGTGTGCAAAAATAAGTATTTTGTGTGATCACTGGAAACACACAAATGCAAGAGCTGGACAAAACAACTTCTGAAAAAAACATGAAAGTTACCCAAGTTCATTGACAAATCTGAGATGCTTGTAGCTATGTGAGACTCAAGTGAACTGCTCCTCCCTTCACTCTCTCCTGCAGGTTTCCTTGTTGTGCTGCTTTCTGGTGGTTTTGCTGGAGTGCTGGCCTGGGGATTAGCTACTCCCATGGATGTCATCAAATCACGGATGCAAATAGATGAATCCGACCAGCACAAGTACAAAGGCCTGATCCACTGTGTTAGGGAAAGTGTGAGAAAGGAGGGTGCAAAAGTGCTTTTCAAAGGACTGGGTTTAAACTGCATTCGTGCCTTTCCTGTGAACATGGTAGTGTTTGTAACGTATGAAGCTGTACTAAGATTTACAGATCATTATATAAGCAAAAAATAGTTCATTCTACTCTTCTCAGAGGTGTATTTTTTTTTTTTTGTAATACAACAAATCAACTGCTGAATTGATGGACAGCATAACAAACATGGACATTTCAGCACAAAGCTGACGATTCACGGCTTTGTTTCATTCTAATAGGATTACAAACTCATCAGGGAGTCTTGGATTCATATACAACCTTCCTTTTATCTCGTTAAAGTATTTAGACTGTAGCTGCTGCTTTGGCTCTTGAAACACTTGCGAATATTTATGTTCTAACACGCTGCTTGTCTGATCAGCGGTTTTGGTAAAGCACTTAATTTTGTTTTCTGCTGGCACGGAAAATGATCCTCACAACCAAAGCAAGAGCTGGGGGGCGCTTGTGTAAGATTTAACACTATCCAGCCTGTGCTTTTTACATGTAATGCCTGCACTGCATTCACTGAGTGACTTACATATTTGTGCTTCAGGCTGTAACTTCTCTTTCCCAGCTGTAATTTTCTCAGAGTACTCTACAGTTATATCCCCTTGGCAGCAGCTGAAATATGAATGTCCTTGCTTTTCCCTGTTGCTGTTTAATGAGTGGCAGGCATGGTCTGTTTACATAACCAGCTAATGGCCTCACTGCAGTGACGCCAGGCACGGGTTCCTGCCAGCCACGTGATTTTCTCCCAGAGCCCTACGCAGCATCAGGCCTCTCCCGGAGGCCTATGGAACAGCGTCTCTCTGAGCTTGGCACAGCTTTGGAGGCAATCTGTTCTCATCCTGCAGGGAGGGTGGGAATAGATGCAAAGCCTCTTTGCTTTCTCAAAGGAAAGGGTGCTGTAAAATGTGTGCACTAGTGGGGTTAGGCAAGTTAAAGGAGAGTTGCAAAGTTGTAGAGCATAATTAAAATTTACAGCTTTCAAAAGTGCATACTCTTCTCCCTTTAAAGGATGCTGTTAGGAGCAGCCAAATGTTATTTTGTCATAGGTATATTTTCAAGGAATTTATTACTTCTTTCTCATCTTCCTATTACTTCTTTTTCATTACTTTTTCCTATTTTTCATTAACATGCCAATTGAAAAAAACAACATCATGCTATTGCTTCAGAAAGAAAACCCCTAAATCCAGAAATACTCTAGTTTACTCATCCTTTCTCAGAGGTCACAAAACCAACACCCATGCTATTGCTTCAGAAGGAAACCCCCTAATCCCAGAAATACTTTAGTTTGCTAATCCTGCCTCAGGGGCCACATACATGCTTTCTCTCTCTGTTTTAATCCCTGGATGATGACACTTGGAGTGGACTGGATTCAACCCCTCTCACATTCAGCTAAAAATGTGTTTCCTGGAGAGGAAGAGGAATGCTGTATTTTAAAAGGGGTTCTCATATTCAGGACCCTTCTGGTCCACAGCCACTTTCACCAGTTGATGGCACGGCTTTGACTACTGACTAATTTTGCAGCAGACTTGTCAGCTGTCCTGGACACATAGAAAACGATCTTGTACTAGAATGACAAATATAAAAATTTCAGGTGCTACTAGACAAGAATAAAGGGGACCTCTTCCACTCCAGACAGAGACCACTAAAAAGCTCCGCAACTGTACTCCTGAAATCTAAGCCTTCAACTGGCCTTTTAAACATGTTTACAACCTTGCTATCCAACAAGCACCATAATTCTTCTCTCAAGTCTACCCAGCTCTTGCAGTTGGTCCAAGAGCAGAGTTATAAGACCAGGCAGGTGCACAATATGTTGCCTTAAGGGGGAGCGAAATTAAAGACCCAGCACTGGACTGGATTCTCTCCACAGCGTTTACAGCCCCAGCAACCTACCACCCCTGGTTACAGCTTTGAGTGTCAGCACCAAACTTCCTTTAGTCAGAACGCCCTTACAACTGAAGGTTTAATTAAGTCTCAAGGTCTGGAATTCCTCTTAAGATAGCTCTTAAGAGTCTACTACCCTCACCTTTTTATATGAGGGATGCATTTAACTGAGTGCTGTTCCAGCTGGGCAGTGATTTATCCCAGCTCTGCCTGAATGTTTGGAATCAAACTCCTTTATGCTGCTTTATTCTCAGCCGATCTTGTTCTCAGACATTACATCCCCTGAGCAGAGACAGTAAAAGAATGCCTGCAAAACAGACTAAACAACCACTTATTGTTAGGCAGCAATGATACCACCCATGGCCAGCCCAAGGTTGGAATATTAACTAGCTCATCTTTCTCGACAGGCTCATGCATTCAAATGACTAAAAATGTTTCCTCCTGTGAGTGGAACTTAAATGCAGCTGATTTTGAGACAAGAATTACAGATGAGTTGTAAATATGAGAGGGAATAACTGTGAAAGCCAGCACGAGGCGCTGAGAACTGTAAGCCTTGGGGCATTCAGCAACATATGTAAGCAGCGTCTCATGGGGCCTGAACAAATGCTACATGAGAAGCAAATTGCATCTCCAGCTTATTTCAGGAAGGTAAGGCCTTTGTAATCCATCCTGTTCACAACCCTTTACTGGGAAAAATATCTGTACAGTGCATGGGTGAAAACCTACCCTAGAGCAAGAACTCACTCTCAGCTAATTCACGCTGATACAAACACCACCAGCTACAGGAAGTGACTGCAAGTGCTGTAAACACAGGCACACAAATATCAAACAATTTGTGTTTTCTGACATGACACACATTATGTACTTCACTATATACACAGACACCAAGCTGGGTGTTTGGCTTCTGGTTTTCATCACTTGACTGCTTTATTTTCTGATTTCTTTGTATTTTTGTGACCCTTAGCTACTCTAACAATCACAGAACTATTTATTCTGATAAATTAGCCAGCTGAAGGCCAGCTAACACAAAGAAGGCACCACATTTGCCGTGCTGATATTGGGTTTACTTTGCAATAGGGACTGCAGCTTGTTGTATAGGTGATTTCTTTCAGTAACAAAATGGGTGGCCTTGAAAAAAATGCGAATTTTCTTAGAAGACACATTCTGCTTCAAGTTTTCACGTTACTGACAGTTCCTGTTTCCTCTGACAACATTTATGACTATCCAAGTAGGTTTCAGCATGCCTTTTCGTGACTGTGGAAGAGCTGTGGGAACCTATTCAGAATCTGTGCTTTTGCACAGCAATTGTGGAGCACCACAATTCCACTGAAGCACCAGTTTTACACCAAACCTACCTGTAAAGAGGTCACATTGACCTTCCCCTATTTCAGAGCTGGCTGCTGTACACAGGGACATTAAACATCCAGTCTGACTGGCAAACAGGTAATTTTGGACAACTGACCCTTACTGGCTCACTCTGGGAGCACTCTGAAGTCTACCTGGAAGGGGGTTATAAGGCACCTTGTTTCAGTACTTGAAAGGCACTGGACATCAAAACAAGGACCAGCCACATCAGATGATTTAAGCTGACACCTAAAAGGGGCGGAAGAGAAGTCAAAAAAAAAGTTTCAGTTAAGGCTTTAGAAGATAATAATAAAAAAGTAAAACCAAAGAAGTTTGATACAGACTTTTATCTACATTTTTATTACAGTGAGATGAACAAAATAAGCAAATTGAGGAAAATGTAATGAACATCGCCCGATAACATTCTTAGACATTTCACACGTGCTTTTGACAATTGCCTTCTTCTAAATGTCTCTGGGACACAAATTGTAATTACAACAGATTTTGGAATTCACCAGGCTCTTCTGAGAAACAGTGTCATTTCAGGAGCATAATGGTATGAATTCATCAGAGTACTTGAAAACAGTGCTTGCTCTGTAAACAAATACTAAATAGTTTTGCTATCACTTTCCTTTTTAGAACTTTCAAAACAGATTTTAATTGTTGTTATAAAATTAATCCATCTGCTTAGAATAGAATAGAGTACTGTTTCTCCTACAGCATATTTTCCTTTCCTGAATAACTAAATTAATTCTTAGTTAATGAAATAAATCTTGCAGGAGAAATCTGCATATAATATTTTAAACAAGAAATTTGCATTATGAGTTTGTAAAAGCCCTTTTAAATTCAATTTAAGTCTTATCTTTTATTTATGCCTAAAAGACAGCAAAGAACAGACTGCAAGGACAGGAAGGTCATCAAAGTAAAGAGTTAGCTTATTTAATACTGGATTTAAGAAGCTATTTTTTCCCTAAGAATTGCTCCACTAATTTTAAAAAATAATTTTTTTTCTACTGGTTGTTAAGCCCTTTCTGGCACTGAGATGATTTGCCTGTGAGAGACAGTCTTTGTGAATAATTTTCATTTAATACATTAAAGTCAATGGCATTAGTGATGCCAGCTCACATAAACTGTAAAGAAAAAGACAAAACCTAAGCCTTGCTGTTTTCAGCGCAAGTTTGAAACTAAATTTGCCTTCATCTTTTTTTGCACTTTCATCTTTCCTTGGTTCCTTGCACAAACATAAATGAACAGGTTTACTTCATGTACAGCTTGGCACTTCCATCTCAGCAGGCAGGGTCACGCTGCAGAGGGTGTGTGCTGTGTGACAGAACCACCACCCAGGGGAAGGCAGCGGCACCAGCACAAACACCCGGCACGTTCTGCCCTGATCCAAGGGCTACTGAAGTCAGTGACAAGTCTCACCCTTGAAACATCTCCCTCAACTCAAGTGCAATCAGCTGACTTCAAAGATTTGCAGTGAAATTAGAAGCTGTTCTATTTGTTTTTATTTTTTTTTTAGGAATAATACAGTCAATTTATGTTCACTACGCTCCACCATAGAGAACCTGTTCAGTTGAAATCTCTGACACCTCATTCAAGAGCCTTCTTTGTATTTTTAAAGGATTTACAAATACCACACATCAATACCCATGTGTGCTATCTGCTTTAAATAAAAATTCCCTTGATAAGACTGTGTCTGGGCTAGGAACTTTCTGTTCTGTATAAACATAAGACAGATCTGACGGTTTGCATTCAGCACTGAACATATGAAACCAAGCTAATAATTGGAATTTTTCTTCCATAAATAGTACCAAAGAGATTTAAGGTCTTTTGAAGAAAGGATATAATTAAATATTATATGTGGTATTTTAACAAAATATATTTTCTCACTGGAATAAATCCTAAAATAATTATCCCTAGCTTGAAGAACCTGGTGCAGTAAAAGAGAACAGACAGTACTAGAAGTATCCCTGTGTTCAGTGTAACTTAATTTTCACAGCATGATTTAACACTTGGCATTTATAACTAAAAACTAAAATTTGCATTTCTATACTATCTTCCACCTGAGAATATGAAGGAACTTTGCAACCTCATGATAACCTCCTCCCTCCAGGGGCACTCAGATCAGTAAACAGCAGCAGAAACAAAAGTAAAGTGAGATTTCTGCAACTTGCCCAAGGTCAAACAGGATGATAACAGCAAAACAAGACTAATATTCTTTCTCCTGTATTCAACTCCCAGATGTCAATTCTTTCTGCATTGATCCCACTTTGTAACATTAACTACCCTTTTGTGTGCAACATGTTCCCAGTAGCCCAAAAGAACATGCAGTCTAGTAAGCCAAGGTACACAGTACAAAAAAAATGGAGCTACTACTTATTAGTTTGAGATATGACCTCTTACTAACATATTTAAAACAATTTCCAAGTTAGCCTTTATCATCAAATGGAAATTTTATTTATATTTTCAACATGAAATACATTTAAATACAATGCTTGTGCTGACATACATGCTTTTCTGCAAGACTGATCAATTCTGTCTTGTATATTCTGATTTTAAATAGGTACAATTGTCAACTTTTTCTGTACTTTGCTGTTCATGATAATTAACTCATTAAAAGCAGTATTTATAACACTGATTACAGGCTGTACATAACTAGGGGGTCATGACATAAACAGAAGACAACAATTACTTTGTTTTGCATTATCAAGTCCTGAACTACATACACACTTCTTCAAAATTCAAAGGCTAACTTCCGTGGAGTCATGAATTGCTTCACAACTTCATCTGTGACCTGCTTCCTTCTTTCTTGATGAGCTGCTACCAAGGGCTGCATTGTTTCAATAAGTACCTTCTTCAGCTCCCCTGTGAGCAATTCCCCACTGGTGTAGGCCTGTCAAGAAAGTATTGGTGGCTAAACATGGTGCTATTCACAAAAAGACTCAGTGACCAATACTTCTTTAAAAGCCTCATCCTAGCACATACAGATTTGAATGTCTTAAAAATAAGCACATGCCTTAGAAGATTATGTGCTATCACTCTGAAGATAAAACTTGCAAAATTGCTTGTTGCCTTTTAAAAGATTAAGGCAGCTGGGCATTTTCATATGTTATTATATGGACTGAATAAGCTTCTTTCACAAGTTTAACTCGGAAATCCTGTAATTACTTGCAGGAAACTGCTTATTTTCCTCCCCAGAATCCCAGTTCAAATAAACAGTCACTCTAAGCTGTTTTTTTGCAATAAGAGCTACAAATTCTTATATTTTTTTTTTCTCATTGCATTTGGGTAAGAGATTAGATGTGATTGAAATATCCTTTTTACAGCAAAGACACTCAGAATCTATATTCACACCAGTAGTCATATTCACAGCTGGTAATTCATTCCAAAGCTCTGATATTGAAATGCTTTAGCTAGAAGCACAGACTAAGAGCAAGAAACCATGGCTGAGACTGTTCAACCATGATTTGAAATGACAATAAACATGATAATGTTACATCCTCATGTCATCAAGTAATTTGCAACACCTATTCAAGGTGCTACTCAGCAACAGTAAAGTATGTTAACAAGAATTAACTGAATTGCAATTTCAGTGGTGTGGTTTTGGTTTTTAGTTTTTGTTTGTTACTTTGTTACAAAAACACCAACGTTGCTTTCTCTGAAAGCTTCCCCTGGTGCCATAACTGAAACTGCTCCACTAATGCCACTATAATCAGCGGGTTCACATTTTCTGATCAGGTTCTGAGGCACCACTGCAGTGAGCTGCAAGCAAGGTTTTGTGCTCTGCAGCAGAGTTAGGCTGATACTGTTGCAGTGGCTGGAGACTAATGAAAGGAAGCTCATTAAGTCAGATGTGCTCCAGATTTCCATAAGGAATTTACAACAGTCTGCATGGGAACTAGCACCTATTCAACCCTGCTCTTGTGTGGGAAAGAGGATGGGGCTGGAGAAGAATCTGCAGCTCTAAACTTTGTTGCAGCTTTTCCCAGCAGGACAAAGCTGATAAACCAATGTGACATGGGTGTTACCTCCTGCAGCTACTGCCTTCCAGAGAACACACGTCACCTAGTATTGGTGATGAAGAGAAGTGAAATGTCTTGCTATCAACCCCAGGGACAGAAGTCTGCCAGGCAGGTTTAAGGAAAATGCAACTTATATGAAACAGTTTTTTCTTGGGACCAATGAATCAATTCCTCAGAGCTATTACATTTCCTGTGATGATAAGAAAAAA
>JAWWLV010000179.1:52454211-52486097 GCA_035041135.1 Platyrinchus mystaceus
ACGAGCTCCATCTACCCGGGGGACCGGGATTCGAACCTGCGGCCTTGGCGCTGAGAGACCAGCATCTTAACCGCTAGGCCACCGGGGGTCCCCTTCAGCACAATAGCAACTGTGCTAAGAGGCTAATCTTACAGAAACAGAAAACATGAGAATACTCCAGATTAACTGGGACTAGCCATCCTAAAAATCTTCATGTACTGTTGTAAAGAGCAATTAAAAGCTCTCTGATATACAGACACTTCACTGGAAATGCCTAAATATCTTTATTAAACGTTCCCAGATTGCACAACTCCCTTTTCTTTGCCCATCTTCATCTTTCCTGTTAAAAAAATGGGTAGTTTTCCCCTACCTATTTCCTCCTATTTGAGGCTCTCTATTCACAAAGAATCTGCCTTTCTAAACAGCTTCTGACAAGGACACAGTCTCCACTACTTAACAAGCTTTTAAAAAATTCCTAGTGTGCTTTTCATCACTGGTGTTCCAGCTTTTACCAGAAGACAGCCTTGAAGTCCCTGTACATAAGAAGCCCTGAGAAATGCCATTTTCAAAAACACATTTGCATTTGCTGAAAATTCATTGTGTATTTTTCCTCTTTGCCATTGGCATGTTATATTTGCATACAGAAAATGAATACCCAGGCCATTCTTTGATGACCTCTGAACAGTCATGATAACTGGGAAAGGTTTTTGAAAGCTGGAAGAAAGCAAATGCCAATTCTACCTTGAAGAAAGGCTAGAAGAAGGAATTATGGATTATGATGATATGACTAGTAGCTCAGGCAAGAACGGTGAATATTATTTATCTCAGCTTTAGGAAGGCTTTTGACACTGTCTCCCATCTCATCTCATCGATAAGCTGACGGCATTGCAAAACCTCCTCAATGATTTTTTAGCAGTCTTGGGCATCCAGACAGGTCACAGCTGACTGGAAGCTACTGAATGTTGTCCTGATTTCAGGGGAGGTTTAGGTTGGATATTAGAAAAAGGTTCTTCACTCAGAGGGAGGCTGGGCACTGGAACTGGCTCCCCAGGGAAGTGGTCACAGCACCAAGCCTGACAGAGTTCAAGAGGTATTTGGATGATACTCTTGGGCACATGATGCGACTCTTGGGGATGGTCCTGTGCAGGGCTAAGGGTTGGACTCGATCCTTGTGGGTCCCTTCCATCTTGGCATATTCTGTGATTCTGTGATAACTGAAGTCTGGACTAGATAAGTAGACAGCAAGGTGAACTGAAAACTGACTGAACTGCCAAGCTCAAAGCGTTGTGACCAGTGGCACAAAGTCTGGCTGGAGCCCAGAGTACAGCCTGAGCTTGTTCACCACTGAAACAATCCTGGGAGGGGTGGCTGAGACAACAGATGACTGTGGTGCTATTCAGGGGGATCTCTACAGGCTGGAGAAATGGGCTGACAAGAATCTCATGAAGTTCAACAAAAGGGAATGCAAAGTCCTGAACTTGGGGAGGAATAACCCTGTACACTGGTACAGGCAGGGGGCCAACTGGCAGGAAAGAAGAAGGACCTTGGGGTCCCAGTTGTGGCATTGGATGGTCAAAGGTTTTATGGGTTGAATAAGGAACAGTGCTGCCAGAATGTCAAGGGAAGTGATCCATTCCCTTTATTACGCACTGAGGAGCATTGGATCAAGTCCTGGGCTCAGCATAACAAGGACATGGACATATGTGTGAATTCAGCAAAGGGCCACAAAGATGAAGAGTTTAGAGCACCTATCATAGGAGGAGAGGATGAGAGAGCTGGGATTGCTGAGCTTGGGGAAGAGAAGGCTCAGGTGGGATCTTATCAATGTATATAAATGTGATTAGGGAAGGTGAGGGAGAAATAAAGACAGCACCAAACTTTTCTCACTGATGCCCAGGGAAAGGACAAGAGGCAATGGGCACAACTTGTAAGAAAGAGGAAATTCCATTTAAATATGCAAAAAACCTTCATAGTGTGCACCTGGTCAAATACTGGAACATGCTGCCCAGCAAGGTCATGTAATCTCAATCCTTGCAGATAAAGAAATCCTACTGGACAAGGTCCTGAGGAACCTGCTCTAGTTGACTTGTTTGAGGAGGGGGCTGACTACATGATTTGCAAAAATGCCCACCAACTTCAATCATTTTCTATCTCTTGCAATATTCAGCTTACTGAATTATCAGCATGGTTAGCATGCAAAGCTCTTTCTCACTCATCCCTCTGCTCATGCTCAAAAAAAAGACAAAAATTTCTGGGGATGTTCATGTCTACTACTCACCTAACAAAACCTTTCTTCCCAGAATATCTTCAGGCTGTTTTGTTGTATTACCATACATTTAACAACCATTTGAGGACATCTCTTTCAATTAGAACAGTGCTTTTAGCACTTTCCCTTCTGTTTTAATTAAACACAAGCACACTGGCAGCTTGTCTGGTACCCCTAGTAAATAAACAGATTAGGGGTTGCACAAAAATTTCCTTTATGTTAGGAACTATGAGATGTTGAGTTCCCGGACAAGATTTTTTTGTTATGATTTTTAAAATGGGGAAGGAAGAGGAGGAACTTTATGAATAACAGGCAGCAACTGCTTCACTTTGTGAAGTGGTTAGGCTAGCATTCTACTCTGAAAAATTTCCAACACATCACTTAGAAGAAGCAAAATGACTCATCCACCGAATTCCCCAAATAAGCAAAAAATAAGTAAAACCCCTTTAGGCTAACCCACCACTCTAGGGAATATCAAAATACATACACACATATTAAAAGTTAAAAAAGTTAAAAAAGGGCATGAACTGATTTACAGTGAAGTCATGTTAGCCATTCGCAGGAAGATCGTGACATTGTGCCAACACAAGTATTCTACTCTTCCTCCTTTTCTAAAAGACTCAGAACCCTTCTCCCAAGAAAACAAAAACCCTTCTCTATAACTACTATGCATGTAGCAAGATGATGACAGATCTTGTCCACTTCTAGATTCTAATAATTATATTTTTTTCTTTCTCTCTCACTGACCCGTATTTTTCTTTGCACACTTCTCCCTTTCCAACTTTTTCTTTCTCCTGTTACCTTCTGCAGACTAAGCCAACACGCACATACATTTGATATGATCTTACAATAAACATCAGTTAAAGGAATGCTGACACAAGCAACTGTGCTCCCAAAAGCAAATATATGGTTACTGCCACATAAGGGTGTATACTCTGTTTGCAGAAACAAGCTACTAAGCAGACCTCAGCAACATACAACTGAGATACTGAATGTGAAGACTGACAATAATGAAAAAAAAAAGGAAAAAATAGAAAAAAAATGAATAGTTCTCTCACTTGTTTCTATGCTAGACTCAAACAAGCTATTAAAATAGCAAACCAATATGGAAATTAAATAAACCTCTGTTTTAAAATTACAAAACTTTGCAAGTTTTGTAACACCCCTGTCCAAAACATTTTCCATTATACTGCGTGTTTTTCAATGAGCTGCAACTCCTCCACTCCAGCCAGCACTTGGCTGCTTGCTAATGTGTCTTCTGAAGAAGTCATTATACTTAATAAACTTCTGCATTAGTTTTGGATCATTCCTGCATTCGCTAATTCATAAGGGATATGAAGAGATGGCAGAAAGAATCCTACAGCCTGGCTAAAATGCTCTAGGCTCTAGCTCTACTGCATCACAGCCACTGCAGATGCAGATAGTCACAGTGAGTATCTTCATTAACACAACTTCTAATAACAGTCCTTATGCCAAAAAGCCAACTGCAAGTAAAACATTATTTTGAATTTAAAAGTTCTTTGCAAAGTTTTTAAGTCTTGCATAGGAAATCCCCACCGGGGACATTTTCATCTTCTACAGCAAATTCTTCAGACATGGGAATGCTAAGATTACACATAAATTAAATGTTACCTATGATGGTATTGATCAGGATGTGTTATGATGCCTTGCTGTTTCTGTGGTCATTAGGATCACTTTATATAAATTCCTTAGTAGCACTGAAGGAAGAGTTATACCTATAAGCTTGTCATAATCCACGCCTTTAGCATTTGATGTCTGCACATTCCAGGGATCTACCAAATCCTCATCCTCTTCTTTAGTTGTACCATTGTTTATTAATTCAAGATCTTTTGGAGGCAAGCCTGCCCGATAATCTTGTCCTGTTGTTGTTTTATATGACAGTTTTAATGATAATAGCATCCTTACTGCTGCATCAATTTCATCCTGAATAAAGGAAAAAAAAATCTGTTTATCATACTTAAAATAGACAATTATATTAATATCTTAACTTTTCAAAATCCTGCATCCATGCTTTGACTTGAATTGCAACACTCACAGACTCAAAGTCTTTATTTAAATGTTTTCATCTTAACATTTTAAGCACAAACTTCTAAGATATATAAATAAAATATAAATTATTATCTACTTTACTTTACAATGCTTTTAGTAGTTCACCTAGAAATAATTTCTTCATTACAATTTTTAATATAAAGGTATTGTAAAATCTCATGCAAGCAATAAACAGAGCAACACTTTATTTGACTCCCACTTTTTCAAGGCTTACTCCCTCAGGCAATAACACTAAGAGAGCCCATATTAACTGAGCTCTCTTTGCCAACACAGTGAGGACACAATAGGGAACTTGAAATTAGTGGCAAATTACTAAATTTAAGGGAGATTAACCGGAGACTGTCAGTGCAGCTACAGGAAGTCATATTTGCTGATGTCTAAAATAATGCCTGGAGAAAAAGATTTGTGTGAAGCATCTAAAACCAGGGAAAAATGGAAGTGATATAAACTCACTTGAAAAACAAATACCTTTGATCCTGTCACATAGCATGGCAACTGGCTGAAGAAGACTTCTAAGCCTATGACTCACTGTTCTTACTAGAAGAGTAAAGACTGCTCTTGCTCGTGACTACCCTGCTCCAGGTATGCCACAGTTCACAAAATGGACATAAATAATTTTTAACATGAGTTTTTCTTATCACAGTGGAAAACAGATCTCAGAATAATCATATTCTTCAGCACTCAAAGACAGAACTAAACTGAAAAAGAACGAGTTCAAAACATGAAATGGAAATACCTTTGGTGCTTTTCCTGCTTTCAGTGCTCTGACTTTCTCTCCTTGTTCAGTTACTCTTTCAAACAGCTGAAGAGGACTCAGAGACTTCAAATCACAGTTCAGACTATCAGCCATTGTGCCAGACTGCACAAAGATCTGTTTAGTTACAATTAAATGTATCCGATTCTTTGGCTTGTAGATTCAAAACAGCAGCAACAACAAGGAGAACTGTAGGGCAAAAAGTATTGTGTTTTATTCTTTCGTGTAAGTCTTCAAGATCAGATGAACAGAATAAGAATATAAACACTATACTGACCCCATACCAAATTCTATTCACATTGGATTGATAAATATGGAGATATTAACACAGTGAGCTTCAGTTTCATACAGAAGTGGACTGAGACTAACAGGAGTAACAAATAAATTTAGAGATCACTGTTCATGTTGTTTGTCTACATATTTAACACTAGAACACCTTGTTGAAGTCAAAAAAAGTAATTAAATATATGTACGATTCAGAGCATCCCAAAACAATTGGTAGAGGTTATCTGATTCCTGATTAGTTAATGTTCCTGCACTGATACCCTGTCAAATTCTGAATGATGAGATTTTTATAGCTATGATACAGAATTTTGTCTTAGTACATGTAATAGAGTATTTCAGCCCAAAGAAGGATATACAAGAGAAAAGCTTAGTCATCTTCTGTATGGCTTTCCTCCACAGGTTACAAACACACTGACGATTAGTGAGAAATGCTGCTTTCTAAAGAATCCTTGGGTCAGTAAAAGGCTGTAAATTTGCAAACTATGTGTTTCTCAGAAATATGCAGGAAAAATAATAGGAGAAGGCTTAAAATGAGGAGTTGTATGAGACTAGTAACACACCAGTCTCCCTATGTCCAACATACTCCTTGATCACTGCAACTTCCTAGCACAGAGCATGCCCATGCTTCCACAAACGGGCTTCTCTCCCAGACTAACAACTATAATGTTCTACAGATTAACAATAACATCATCTGAAAGTTTCTTAGCAGTCTATCAATTATCAGTGACTGAGACTTTGCAAAACTACAACTTCATAGTTTACAGTAAACTAACACAGTAAAATAATGCTGTTAAAATGTTAGATAAGCATAGTTGCGATTACCAAATGCATTACAATAATTTTCTCTACAGCAGAAAAATCTTGATCTTTGGCTTATCAGTTATATTCTAAAATGTTATAAATAAACTCTGCTGTACTTAATTTTAATGGATACATTGAACATCTCAGTAATTAGCAAGACAGGAAACCTGTAACACCGATTGTGTTGAATTACCTAATACCTTACTACACATACCTCCCATAAAGGTGTCACAGCAATTAATGGTATCACAGCAATTTCTCCCTCTGATTTTTCTAAAATTACCTGATAAATTGTCTTCAGATAACCGCTGAAAAAACCCCAGAGTTTTATTTATATCTAACAAATCCGGTGAACCTGTTATCAACCTGCCACGTGTGAACACTCATTTCAACTGCAGAGGCGTAATTCCTTATTTTAAAAAATCCTTATTTTCAAAAATTATCCATGCTCAGCAGATCTCTATACAAAATGATGAGGTCTTTAAAGTTATATATGCTCTGAATATTCTTTTGGTAAAAACTTAAGCATCATGCTGCTTAAATATTAAGAACTAAGGACAAACAAGCATTAACTTGAAATGGGAAGGGAGTTTTTACGGCTGTGGTTATAGTGAACTTGTCATATTTACATAGAAGAAAATAAGCGTTAAAAATATGTAAGGAGGACACCATCTGTCAGAAAAATAACACTAAGTGGAACTGCAACTAAATCGATTCCATTTGGGATGAACATATCACAATAACAAGGTACAAAGGGAAGCATAGAGAGAATTATAGAAGAATATCATAAAGCCTGTAGCTGTTAAAATGAGGCAACAGAAAAAAAAAGAAACAGAAGCCTGCAATAGTTGCTTTAGCTGTTCCACAGTATTTCAAAGCCTTCCTTCTACAAAATAATCAGCCTAATCACAACCTTGGTTATATTTACACAGCATATATTTAAACTGCCACCGTAAAAAGCCTTCAGCTGCCTAGTTAACTTAGGAAGGTCAGTTTGGTAACTTGCTGGTTACCAAAACACACTTATGATTAAGGCTTTGTTTGTCAGTCAGCTGCAATATTCCCATATTTCAGCTTCAGCTGAATACCTAGAGAAAACTGAGAAGTGTATACATCCACTTGCTAACGTGATTTGCTTAGCCTATTAACTTTGATAACATATTTAGATTACATAATTGACTAAAATAAGACTAATGTGTCACCAGTAATACTTAAATTTTTAACCTGATCTCAATCCCTTCAAGCTTGACTTTTTGCAGTTTGACAGTGTAATTTAAAAAAAACCTAATTTGAAGCAGATCAAACAATTCTTTGATGCATTCCTACAGTTTAATAACATTTTTTTTTGGATATAAGTGCATTCCACTTTTTCATAAGCACAAGATATTTAAGTGGAAAAGAAAGTGTAGAATAAACATATATTAGAAAATGTTTAGGAAGATTAACACACACCCTTTCTGTAAGAACATGCCAGTTATATTTACTGACTTCAAAATTTAAAAAATAGAAAATATATAAATAGGAGTTTTCTTTGGTGTAGAGCAGACTGTGATTTGGTGTTTTAACTTAACCCTGAAAGTACATTCTTACTGACAGATTGTCTCCACCCAGAAAGGCTGAAATGACAGCTGAGATCGAGCACATATACTGGAAAGCATTAACCAGAAAGAACTCTTTAAAAGGTTTGGAATATTATGGATTTAAGATGAGCAAAGAATCTCAAATGAAGATGCATTTTCATTAGGAAGTAACAAAAGTAGTTTGCTACAAGAAGACATGAAGATATTATAACTGTAAAATGCAAAACATACTGACTGCTACATAAAAGTTATCTCTATTTACTTCAGTACTGTCCCTATTCAAGCCAGGAATTCAGTAATGTGGAACACAGATCTTTATCTTTTGAAATTCATAAATGCAACTGTGAAGCATTTAAAAGAAATGTTTGGATATTCAGCATTCTATCAGGAATTTTTTTCTCCCTTTCTTACTGACATTATGAAAACTGAAAGTCCCAGACACATCAGGTACCATGGGCAAACAGATCTGGAGGAAAAAAATGATACATGAGAATTTGAGAATGGGCTATTAGGATATTTGGGACCAGAGTCCAGAATGAACATAAAAGCCTCAGTTTCATGGAGTGAACTTGAAAGCCAAGATTTGTGTGCCTTTTCTACATATGCAACGCAGGTAACCTGTAATGGGTATGGCTCCTGTGCCTGTTTCAGAACATTAAATCGTCGTGAGACAAAGCTCAAAAATAATTCTTGGCAAAGTTATCAGAAAAGTGCTCTCTTTCCCACTGGATGACCATCACAGAATTATGATCATTTCCACTGTTTGCAATCTGATTTGGTAAGTTAGAGACCTGAGTATTAAAGAGCAGGGTTTCACATTATGTTAAGAACAGCTCTTTCATGACAAACATCCCATGAAGGTACATCAAGACTTCCAAAGACAACAGTAACACAGCAGTCCACAAAAAGTTTTCATGAGCAAAGGAAAGAATGTGGAAATAAATCTAACAGCACTTACATTCCTGGAAACTGTTTTGCCTCCTGCAAATAAAACAAAAAAGTGAAATTAAAGTAGGTAATATCCACACAGAAGCACACCTTGAGAACTACTCCAGCACAGGCTGCATTTTATAGAAGACCTACCTTCCCAGTCATGACAAACACCAATGAAAATATAATGAAAGAGTGCAAGATGATTCCCCAAGATGACAAGAGGACCACTCAACCACTGTCAGCTGAAGAAAGCCCACTGTGAATCTTTACTATACACCAGCTGTTACGAGCAAAGCTGCAGTGCAGGAACGGCTCTGCACCAAATCAGCCAGCACGCCAATGATCCCTGAGCCCGGCGCCCTGCAGCATTCCCTGACACAGCCTGCCCGGGCAGGGCCGGCTCTGCCCTTCCCGCGGTGGGACGCGTTTTCCAGTGGCCTGGACATCCCGCCCTGCCCTGCCCTGCCGTTCCCAGGGCATTTTCTCCTGATGCGTTGGCGATGTAGCCCCGGGGGCCGCAGGGAGTGGAGGAAAAGCCCTCCAGCCCATCCACGCCTCGCACAGGGAGGGAGTGAGGGAACGTGCCCAGCAGAGACCCCCGTGCCAAGCGCCGCGGACCGCTCACGGGGGCGGCAATGACCGCCCAGCCAGCACCCCTCCCGCTCGCGAGGGTCCGTCCCCAAGGTCCCATCCCAGTATATCCCATTATATCCCAGTATATCCCATTATATCCCATTATATCCCATTATATCCCATTATATCCCATTCTCTCCCGTCCCTCCTCACCCTCCGCTCCTCGCTCTCCACCATTGCATCACCCCCACGCGGCACGGCTCCCATGGCTCCCGGCTAGGAAACACATCCCACCGGAACCATTGCCTCCCACTGCCTTCCCTCATCCTCCAGCCCCCAGCCCAAGGAAGCGTTTTCCCCGCCGATCACAGAGGTGGAATAAGGGCTCCTGCTCGCTCAGCGAGCCGTGGGTTCACTCCAGCCCTTCCCAAAAACGGGGGCCCGGAGAGGAGGATACGGCGCGCGGAACTGTTTGAGTGGGGAGGCTTGTTTCCACCCGGCGCGCCTTTAAAAGTGGTGCGGCGGCGGCCTGGCAGGTGAGTTGTGGGCGCGGCGGCGGCGGGAGCGGAGGGGCCGCGGGGTCCGGGAGCTGCCCTGGCCCGGAGCGGGCCCGGGATGGAGCTGTCCCGGCCCGGAGCGGGCCGGGGATGGAGCTGTCCCGGCCTGGAGCGGTTCCGGGATGGAGCTGTCCCGATGTCGGGCTCTCCCGGCCCCACGAGTGGCCTCGGCGCCTGGGGCTGCGGGGACAGTGCGCGCGGGTGTGTGTGTGGAGGTTACGGCTCCGCGGGAGAGCGCAAGGAGGCGGCCGCGGTGCCCAGACCCGCTGCCTCGGGCAGGGCTGCTCCGGGGGCACCGGGGAGGGCCGGGTGGTGTTCACAGAATCACAGAGTCCGTAGGGCTGGAAGGGACCTCTGGAGATCATCCAGTCTAATCCCTCCTGCTAAAGCAGGGTCAGCTGGAGCGAGTGACACAGGATCGCGTCCAGGTGGGTTTGGAATGTCTCCCGAGAGGGAGACTCCACGACCTCCCTGGGCAGCCTGTTACACTGCTCCACCACCGTCGGTGTAAAGAAGTTCTTCCTCGTGTTGAGGTGAAAGTTCTTGTGTTTTAGTTTGTGGCCATTGCTCCTTGTCCTGTCGCTGAGCACCACCGAAAAGAGCCTGGCACCATCCTCTTGGCACCCACCTTTGAGATATTTATGTGCATTAATGAGGTGCCATCTCAGTCGCCAGACTAAAAAGGCCCATCTTCTGCAGTCTCTCCTCATAAGGGAGATGCTCCAGACCCCTCGTCATCTCTGTGGCCTCTGCCGGGCCCTCTCCGGTACTTTGTTCTTCCCCTCTGGAGTCTGTGGGGCATTGGGAGTGAGAAAGGAGCCCCGGGGGGGCGGCGATGCCTCCCGTGTGACCGCACCGGGGCCGGCGGGAGGGACCTGCGGTGCTGTCGCTGCTCCCGTGTCATCCTCTGGCATCCACGGTCGCCCAATGGGTGGGGGGTGTTGTGCATGACGGACTGAACGCTCCTGGTTCAATGTGTTCAGGTAAATCAGCCGTGTGGAAGATCAACTGAAATTCTGTAAACTTCTCTATTAGCTCAGCACATTGTAAATCATGTCGTTAATAAATTCACAGTCTAGTTATAGTGTTCCAATCAAGTACCTTTTGGTTTCCATCTCCCCCCATTTTTCTTTAATTAGGGCAAGGTAAGAATCTTTGGGTGGTGTTTCTTTAAAAGCAGATGTTGATGGGAAGTCTTTAGATGAGAGAAATGCTTTGGTTTTACAAAAGTACTGACACATATGGGTGATGTGTGTGGTGGGATGGATTTGTGCTGGCCTGATGTAATGGGAGAGTTTCTTTCCTGTATCTCATGGGAAAAGTTTTTAACCTGGTGTTTGCACAGCACTATGTTGCACTTAGTTCTGAATCTCAGCTTGAGTTTTTTTGTGTTGAAACAAACTAAAGTAGCTTTGCAAGTTTAACCCAGCCAACTTGTGTATCTTAGTTTATAGTTTTAAGCCAGAGGCCAGCTTCTTACTGTATTTGTTCTTTGGATATGGTGCATTTGGCTGGGACCTGTTTTTAGCACTGCAGTATAAATAGTAACCACTCAATACAATTATTCAAAGCTACTATTTATTTGATAAGATGTTTCAATTTGCTGCTAAAACCTTCAATTTACTGTTTTTGAATTGATTTCTTGGTTAAGTTTACTTGATATGCTACTTATTTTTTTTCCTTGACACTATATAAATGAAATGTTTTTGTAATAAATGAAGCTGTATTACTAAAAAAAGAATTTTTCCTTGCTCTTCTTTGCTGTCACTTATAGCTGTCTTAAACATCAAATAAGGACACAATGTCCTCTAGAGGGAGATCTTGTTGCTTTTATGTGCTAAAATGTTGGTCACCTTGTTCCAGTTAAATGTCTTGATCACCTATCTTGAAAAGGATATGCGATGATGAATGTGGGTATCTTAATTAGTAACTGTGTTCTGGATCTGTGCTTAGAAATTTCATAACAGGATGCAGAATATAATATCCTGTCATGTAACACTTCTTTAGGTTAAGTGAAACATAGTTGTTTTAATTCATTCTGAAGTTAAATGAATAACCTTTACAAGTTCCAGAGCACTACTCCTTCAGGAGAATTTGTAGGACCTACATTTATGGCATCAATTCTGCAAATCCTTACAAAGATACTGACTTTTGTGCGTCACTCTCTTTTTCATCAATATGCTTTTGAGGGCAGTTTCTTTACTGACTTAAACCAAGAATTTCAGTAGCTGCTCTGAAAGTGTTGTGGGTTAAATCTCTTCAGCATAATGAGTGCTAACAGCTGGGCAAGGAAACAAAGCAGAAATAAAATGTTCCATTTGATTGATCTTGGCAATACTTTCTGCCTATAAACAGCAGAGGTTGAAATATTACTTTGCAGACACATCAATTGCTTGAATGTAGTTAACTCTATATGCCACATGCTCAATACAAATTATTGGAAGAATCTTGGTGGGGTTATTGTGAGGGTGAGTTATTCTGCATGTTACATATGCAGTCTCAGCATGAGATTTTTCTCACCAACACACTGAAAAACGTTATTCAACAGTAAAGGCATCTATGCTCTTATTCTTCTGTGAGTAAATGCAAATAGTGAATTTGATGTAGTTTCTGTTATGTCTGTTGTGTAAAACTAAAAGCTGTGTGGAATTTGCTCAATGGATGTGGTTGGAAAATTTCCTCATACTGCAAGGACTGCTGGATGGGTCAAAATTGTGTTTATGTTTTCAGTTGCCTGTTGAACCCCTACACACTTCTTTCAAGTCCCCTGTACTGTTAAGAAATAGATATTGTCAGGCTGACTCCAAAATAGTTGTAGTATTGTATTCTTATAAATGTATATACCAAACCATTACATAATTAATTTCTTTTGTGTTTGTGTGGGGAGAAGTAATACTGCAAGTAAGGTGATTTGCATTATTTATATCGTAAGATTGTTTTCCTTTTTCATGCTCATTTTCATTGTTTTATGGTATGCAAATACACTTCTGCAGTGCATTAAAAATGTATGCAAAGGGCTTGGAGGCAAATGGTGTTGTGTAATTGAAGGTACAGGTGTGTTCTAATAGAGGAACAAATTCCATTGATGAACAGGAACAAAAGTTTGACATTTTATGTTAAGAAAGGCATATTTAAATCCCTAAGTTACTCATACTGTAGACTCTTTAATTAATTGTGCTCTGAATAATCAATTCTTTATTTTAGATCAGAATTTTGGAGGATTGCAGCACTGAGATCTCTGGAGTCTGCTGTGTGTAGCCATAATGAGTTTGTCACTGGTTGCTTATGAGGATTCAGACTCTGAGACAGAAACTGAGAAGACTGAAGTCCCCCAAGCTTTTGGCACACGAAAAAACTCTCAGAGTTCTTCTATGAGTTGTGGTCAGCACTTTGCACCTGGTAGTTTGGGTACAAAATCTACATATGAAATGCACCCTGCGGAGAACAGTGGCAGTTCTGGCACAAGCACTGTTTGTGAAGATCCTCCTGAGCTTTATGCACAGACTAATAACACTGACTTGACATCTCCTTATTCTAGGAGGGTGTACTCTGGCCATGCTGCATTACCTGTGGCTTACAGAAACTATGAACAGACCTCAGGCTTTTCAGCAAACTCTGGAACTGGCATTTCTCAGAAGAGAATACATAAAGACAGTGCTACTACCATAAAAGGAATTAGACCATATATCCCCAAACGATTGCGTCAAGAAAATTCCAGTATGCCTGAAACAAAAGAATCTGATCAGAGAGGTAGCCCAGATTGTGATGTTAAACCAGGAGAGCAGACTTCGAGAAAGATCTCTGAATTAATTAAGCCATATTTGGGATCCAAATATAAATCAACTGAAGTCCCCAAAAGCTTAATATTTTACATGTCTAAACACAATGGCCCCGTTAATGAAATCCAGTGGTGTCCTGTACGGGAACAGAGTCACATGCTTCTCTCAGCTTCTATGGACAAAACAGTCAAGGTAATGTAAAACAAGATGCTTTGTGGCTCAATCATCAAACTTAAAAGTACTGTATTAAATAATGCTCTTCTGGAAATAACATCCTTGCTTGTGTGTGTTTCCAATGTATTCAGAATTCGAGGAGATGCTTTGAAGTATAAGACTCTATTATGAACTTGTAGCCTAATTCTTCGCTATACCCACAGTTTGGGTATTTGGAATTTTGTTTATTTTTTTGTTTTGTTTTTTTTTTTTTTTTTTTTTTTTTAATTAGTCATCTGAGTGTTTTAGACCTTAAAAAGTTAGATTTCTACCAGGTCATTTCTCATGATCTGTACCAGTGTTTCGTCACAATGGCCATAAGCATTATGGTCTGCATACAGATCCTTCCTGAAGTCAGTGAACAACTGACTGCCAACACTGGAATAATATTTTGAGGAGCTTTACTTTTCTGACAGGCCTACATGACTACTGCCAGAGGAGGTCAGATGGATTTTCCATCTGAACTAGTGTGGCAAGTAAGTCTTCCATCCCAGAAAGGTGTTCTATCATGATCTGAGTCTTTCCACTTTAAATTTGTTTCAAGGGTTAATTGCTCCAGTACTCAAAATGTATTTTCCTTCTATTTTTCATGTTTTGTTTGTTAATGTAGTCAGTCCAGTGAGTCTTTTATTTTTAAAATGGGTAATAAAAGTGTTGTATTTTTATGCTTTCCCATACATAGGGCTAATCGTGCCTCTGGTTTCAAATAATAATCCTCTGAAATGGGTTTACACAGAAACATAGTTTTGAAAAGAGTGCACAGCAAGTGTCCTTTCTGGTGGAAGGTGTGCTTTGTTGCATCTAAGATGTATTTACCATAGCAGCCACAATTATTTTAAAACTTGCTTCAAAAATTTAGGCCTTTAAGTAAATCCTACTAAATAGAGACTTAACAGCAGAACACCCCTTGTACCAGCATACTTCTAAAACCAAAGGATAGAACTTAAAATGAATTTGAATTCTGATTTAATGTAGGAAAAAATAGTCTTAAATTCTCTTATTCAAATTGAGAATTTTTTCTTTAACTATTTTGCTGTTTAATTTGCAGTGGAGAATTGAGTTTCATTTAGTTTGTTTTTTTAACATTTTTTTTCTTATCTTAAAATTTTTTTTTCTTTCCTTTCCTCTTTTCCCAGTTTTGCCATGGGGCCCTGTGAAATATATGCTGCCTTTGCATCTTTGAAGCAGCAGTGCTCTTGAGTCTTGGTCAGAGATTTTGCTTTTGTCTCCAGATATCTACTAAAGCACTTGGTGGTCACAAAAAGGAAAACCCCAGATCTATAGCATGCATAAAATTTTCTCTTCCCAGTTGCTTATCTTTCATTCCTCTAAATTATAATGACTTCCCTGGTTCTGCAGTCAGCATAATGTATCAAACCATCAAAGTCTGAATATTTTGAACTTTTGGGAAAGATAGAATTCCTCCATCTTTCCCAAGCTTTTTAAACCTCTTTGTCTTACACGTTAACTTGGAAAAAAAAGTACCTTTGTTTTTACTTGCAAGTGTTTCTTAATACGTTGAATAAGTTAAATCTTGGCTGTTACCTGAAGAAAAGATTTAGAAGGAAAAGACTAAGATATGCAAGAAGTGCTGATGGATGTTTTAGGTAAACAGGAATTTAAATTTGGATTGTACAAACCCTCTGAATTTAAATATATTTGACTTTTTAAAAGTAAAGTTGTAACACAATATGATTAATGCTTGTTTACTGTCCCATAGCCTCATTTTATTGATGAGTAAAATTATGTATGTGTTGAATGTAAAATAATCTAAAATCTAAGTTGTTATTGCAATATAAAACTATTAAAAAATGAAAGTAATGACGTCTGTTGTGTTTTCTAAGCAGAAAGAAAGAAAGATTGTTTTTGTGAAGTAGTGTTACCACCCCTGCTTGGAAGTAGTCATTAACCAGTAAGGGTGGTTTTTGAAGAAATCTAACTGTTTTAGGTTCCCCAAACATTGGAAATTCAATATAAATAGAATATATTAATGTTGTCAATACTTCAGAGCATGCAAGTGTAAAAAAATTACTAAAGTAATAATGTAACTGTTAAGAAGTATATGATAACACACTTCTTTATTTTGAAGGTAGCCTGTAGAGAGGTATCTATGGGTGCTTCTTACTGTTCTTTCTTAGTGAATCTTTTAATTATTGTGCTGTGACACACAGACCGTCCCAGCCAGCAGAGGGCGTGATGACATCGAGGATTGACGGGATGTTGGGATCCTGAGCCCATAAATCTCTGGTGACTGTGACAGCAGTGCTTTATCTTTTGGGGATTTATTTGCTGTCTGTCGCTGCCTGAAGTTGTCCATTTTCTGGTATAAGCATAAAACAACTGATTGAAAATGCAGATGTACTGTTTTTTTCCCCTTCATCCTTTAACTTCCCACAGCTTACCTTTTTTGTTGTTTTCTCCCCAAAACACCTGCTTGGAATTACTATTTAAGTCCAGGCAGTGGATGCATGTTGTCTTTACTCTGGTGGGAATATGCAGACACTCAGGATGTTTGCAACATTTACTTTCAACATTTGATTAGGGCAAAACTCAAAGCACAGTTAGCAGCTTAAAATCCCTATATGATCAGAAACAGTAGGCAATCCAGAGCCTCAAAACTCTGTGCTTTCAGTTAGTCATATGAATAGCTGTGACTGAATATTTTTGTGGGTAAATGGATTCAGTCCTTACATTCAGCTTATGCATTAAGACATTTATCCTTTGAAGAGTCCAACATTAGTGAAGATTTCTCAGAACTGAGAGTTCTAAGTTGATATGACTGTGATAGTTTGTGCTTAAATCAGTTGTGTGCAATTTGTGTAGTGTTTAGCCAGTTTTGTATATTTTATCTGTTTTTATGTGTTTAAGTATTTTCCTCTTAAATTTTCATCCCTTCATGAGAAAGTATTTTCCTTCCCCCCCTCCTCAGCATAGAGAAGGAAGAAACACTTGCTTTAGTTACCTTACTTTGGTGATTTTAATTTTTTTATCCCATGTTAATTACTTTGGCTAAGTCACTAATATCACACAGATAGGTATCTAAAATGTATATATGAAGCTGATTGTATGGTTTCTTTTTAAGTTTCTTTTTTGCTTATCCTGTTTAAATCAGAAGAAAAGAACAATTTTCCATTTATGTTCTCTCAGGTTAACCAATGTGCACTTTAACATCACCTTTATGAATCAATGTAAGTCATACTAAAATTTTTACAATAAATAGGTCGATGTCTGCAGTTTCTGTTGACTGAATAATAGCCTAGAGTCAGGGAAGATCATCCGAAGCATTTTGTATAAATGTTTTGCATATTTAGGAATGAATGGACTGTTTTAGAGGACTTTGTAGTTTCCTTTTAAAAGTATTTGGTCTGAATTTTTTGTGTATTGCTGCATTTGAAAAACCTCAAACAGTTATCGAGTGGTTGAGTTGAAAAAATTATCAGTTATCAGCTCAGGGCTGTGACTCTCTCGAGTAACACTTCCACCAGCAGATGGGGCGCCTCGGCTTATTAGAAAGGGATGGGAACTAAACTGTGCCTCTGAAGACTGGAAGACTTTAATATTTGCCTCTATGTTGTGTGTTGAAAGACCAAAGTTACAAGTTTATGCATGTGTTGCTAAACATATAAGGAAACAACTGGGTTTTCTTGGAGACCTGAAAATGTGATAGAACTTCATACATATTGCTTCATGTGGGAAGCGATATGTATTGCAGATTAATTACCCACAGTTCTTCAAATCTGGAGCATTAATAGAAGAATATTTCATGCTAAATTTCAAATTTGTAAGGGATGGGGAAAAAAGAAAAAGCCTAGTTGTGTAGGCTTTGTCAGATTTTTTACCCTGTGTTTTTGTAGAATTTTTAGCTTCCCTTTTGGAAGCTCCAGCCTAGGTAGCTGGAGAAAGGTACAGAAACCCTGATTCAGGGTAGGGAAAGGTACTGTTGGGAGGTACTGTGGCAGTGCTATTCTTCAGAGTTGCATTCCAGCTGTGGATTATGTTTTTAGCTTAGGTATGTATTTTAAGGACTGTGAAACATTATTGTCTGAACTGATTACATTTGCTTTGTTTGAGTAACGCTTCTGTTTGAATGGCTGCTATAAATGAAATTTAGGTTACTACTGCCATTTTTTTGGGTTTTCCTACTTAAACACCAAAATAGTCTTTGTGATTTTAGTCACAAAAATCACTATTTTTGTGTGAATGTTGAGACTCAACACCATTATTAAAGGTGCCTGGTTCCTGTAGTGTGGATATACAATGCTTTGTATGTCAGACCTTGTTTAGATATTTCTGGCTTAGAACCCCAAATACAGAATCCAGAATCACAGGTTACCACTGAATACAGCTGCTTGCCTTCGGTAGCAGGGAACATTAAGTAGTTGTGTCTTGAAAGATGTGTTTACCAATTGCAGAAATGACAATACTGTTCATTCACGTTGCCAGTGTCTTTTATTTGGAAGAACTTGTCATTACGTAGAGCTACTTAGACATTAATGTTTTCACTATTTACTGATTCTGGACTTAGTTTTTTAAAAATTGTTCATAACTTCAAGCCTCCTATGCCTTTATTCTGTATTTCCTATTTTTGTCTTAAAATTAACTCCAGGTAACATCTTTATATAATCATCTGTTAGCTTTTAATTTTGTGTTCCTGGTTTTTTATTTAGAGCATCACAGCAGGGATTATGTTTGTTGCAAAGTATTTCTTAATTTTCAGCACTTTCGCTCTCTGTTGTTAAACAGGATCAAGGAAAGAAAGTGGTGAGATTCTTGAGCGTGCAAAATATATATTAATAGCACTTTGATGGGATGTCTTGTGTTGTAATATATTGCTGGAAGTTTTTCTTATATAATTTTTCCCTACTTGCCTAGTTGAACGTTATCTCCATTTAGTCTCAGCTGAATCTATACAAATAAAGCAAAAGCTTTTAAAATGAGTGTGGTGGGTTGACCTTGGCTGGATGCCAGGTGCCCACCAAGCCTCTCTATCACTCCCCTTCACAGCTGGACAGGGGAGAGAGAGTAAAGTGAGAAAAGACTCATAGGTTGAGATAAGACAGTTTACTAAAGCAAAAGTTTGCAAGCACACAAACAAAACGGAAAATAAGAAGGTTTATTCTCTACTTCCATTACCTTTTACATCTGAGCTGGTGTCATATGGTATGGAATATTCCTTTGGTTTGGGTCAGCTGTCTGGGTCGTGTACACTCCCAGGATCTTGTCATTAATATGGGAGGGGAGGAACGTTGAGACAGTGCTGATGCTGTCCCAGCCCTGCTCAGCAGTAGGCAAAACACTGGTGTGTTATCAACACCTTTCCAGCTAACAATGCAAAGCACAGCACAGTGAGGACTGCTATGGGGAAATGAACTCCATCTCAGCCAGACTCAATACAATGAGTTTATTAATATCAGCCTGTTGAACAGAGGCATTGCTGACTTCCCATAATTAAGAACACAAGAACCATACTTGTTCAGACCAAGGCTCTGTCTAGCCTGGGATTCAGTCTCTAGTAAGGTCCATGAGTAGATGTGTAGAAAAGATCAAATGTCAAAGGTTTGTAGTGCTCTTTAGTCCTCTTCTGATTTCTGGCTGTTTTCAAGTCAGAGGATTTCTGAGCTCCAAAGTAGTTCACCTTTGTAACATGCTACTCAAGAGATTTCTACATAATTCTCAAGTCTTCTGAGATGCTTGTGATCATTAAATCTAGAGTGGTATGTTACTCATACTTCGAAGTTAATAGACACATTTTGCTTCCTGGTGAGTGTCAAATCTACAAGAAATACCACTTTTAATCATATTTTCAAAATATTTTATTGTTTTGCGGTTGTGTGTCTGCTAGGAGAATGATAGCACAGCAGTATATCCCAGGAATTCTGTTATTCTTGATACTGTTGTATTGGACTGAATAGAAGATGATAGCCTCCATCCATCCATAAACTCTGTGTAGCACAGATGGTATCAATACAAATTTCCTAGGTAGTGCTGCTACCCTGCCCCAGAGTAGCAAAATCTCATATTTCTGCTTTCAACCATTCTGCACATAATTCACTTGGAATAGGCAATGGTTCTTGTTGTTCTGTCACACCCGTGTCTGTTTATGAAGGAATGAATTTAAGCTGCCAGCCTATTTCCTGTACACTCAGGCATAGCTGTCAGATGGCTGTAGCCCTGTCACTGCTAGGCTGGATTCAAACTGTTCACTAAGCAGCATTACCTATTGTGCTGCTAGTACTTCAAGTATTGCAATTCTTAAATAATTTTTTAAAACCTAACTGTGGCAATGTTCCTTTAACTCTAGGTGATGAAGAGAATTTGGGAAGTCATCCTATTTAATACATATATTCTTTATTTGAAATGTTTTAAGAAGATCTCTCTGATGTTGGTATATTTTAATGCCATATTTTAAAAATAACAAGAAGTTCTCCCCATTATCTCGGAAGTGGCAAGGAGATGCTCGTATTCTGGAGACTGTGTGCTGCTTACCTAGATGTGCGAAAAAAGAATTGTTTTTCTTGTTGGAGAGGCTACTGAAGAGGCTGTTCTGAAATACTGAAGCTGGCTTTTCTTTATGAAGGTTCTGACTTTCTTTCCTTGTTTATTTAGAGCTATGTGTAGTTCTTCCAGTGACTTTAAGCTTCCTGATTATTAAGATGAAAGTACAGTTACATGATCAATACCTTCAGAGTAATACCAGTTTCCTGAGCACTGAAAGGGCTTTTTTTTGTATACCTCAACCTTTTTCTAGCAAAATTATTTCATACACTTCAATGAGAAGTATTTCCCATTTTGCTTATTTTGTAAGAGAAAAAAGGAACGTACTTGACCATCAGTGAAAGCTTCTGACTGCGCTTATGGCTGGATGATAATCCAGGTCAGGGTGCAATAGATAGCTCTCACAATTGTTCTGCAAAAGCTGGTGACACATGTCAGCAAAGAACAGTTCATGAAAGTGGTGGATTTTGGTCTCTTCATCCCAAAGGTTTGTGTGGGTAAGAGTTGCTTCACATTTGGTATGTTAATACCTCGACAGTGTTTAGAGATCACTGTTAGAGAGATATATTTTTTTAATTATTTTCTTGTTTCGAGCGATGCTGTTGTCAAGGAAACAGAAATCCTTGTAATGCTTTTGTTCACTTGTTCAGAGTCCGCAGCTGGAGATGACTTGTATAGTTTTTATTATATTCTTAGTGGTTGACACACTTTAGGCCTCAAAGGATTTTTTTCAAAGGAGTATGTTTCTTTGAGTATAAATAGCACCATTCTGATCTCTGTATGTTTTGATAGGCCATTGTTTCTTTCCTTCTGCACTGACAAGAACTAAATTCAGTGCTGCTTTGGATTAGAATTTATCTAAACACTTGTATGAAAACTGACATTTAAAAAAGGGAGTAAAAATGCAGTGAACCTCTCAGCTTTTGGGTGAGGTTTTCAGCTCTGTAATGGCATTAGTTTTTTTTCAATTGGAAATGTCTCCTGACTTAGGATCTCTATAAAGAATGCAGGAATGATATCCCAAGTGGTCTTGCAAAGCATTTTGATCACTTTTTGGCTGTGTTAGAGGGTTGGCTGTGGGGAAGAAGAGTGGATATTTCGTGATGTAGCTAATACACCTGTGTTCCCCACACATGCCTCCCTCTGCCCCGCCCCCCAATACTTAGGGAATTATTTAAAGAAACATTTAGAAAATAAAAGTTCCTCCAAGAGCAGTAGTTAAGGAAGCCTGTTGGAATCTTGAGTCTGACAATAGATCCCCTTCAATTCTTTCTCCTTTGGGGCTTCTGCAGTGTCTTCAACTTTTATTCAGCTGCTTAGCTTGATAAAGCCTTGAGGGAAAATTACTGAGGCTTCTTGTAAAATTTGGTTGGCATTGACCAATAAGTGCAAAGTGGTCACAGGTGAAATGCACAGGGTAACATGGACAGTGTTATTTCACAAATCTTTTTTCTATGGAAATCCAAAAGGATAGAGAGTGACTTTTGGATATCCTTAACAGTGCTGTGGAAGGAAGGATTCCGTTTCCTTTTGTTACCTAGAAAGAATTTTGGTTACTTGTATGATGACTTACAGAAATATCAAGAATTTAAAGTGTTTATCTGACTTTTTTTCCTAGAAACCCATCTGTCCTGAAGGGCTGAGCTCTGCTCTTCCTTTCTGCTGGGAGCTCTACCGGTTGTTTACTAAGTGTCTCTGAAGTAGCCTGTAGCAGAGAAATAAGCAACCTTGTCTCTTCCCGGCATAGCCAGCCTACTTGGGAAGAAACAGTCAGGGCTAGAGATGTCAATGAAGTAGTGTTTCTAATGCAATTTAACTGATAATGCCATAAATTAAGCTCTCCAATTATACATAGGATCTGTGTGGGCTGCTGTGCAGTCTGATGTCAGAATGTCATCTGAGGTGGGAGAAATGTGTGGTGGTGTTATCCCCCTTCTGGGTGCATCAGTAAGACTCCTGGTGAAAAGTCAAAATTTTGATGCCTGGGAAAAATGAGTTAGGGTAGTTCTAAGTTCTTAAGTGACTTTAATACATTATGGAAGTCTCTCTCTCTCTTTTTTTTTTTTTTTTTTTTTTTTTTTTTTAAAAACAGTTAAGAAACTGAATATTTTTGCTGTTTAAAAATATAAATAAAACCAGTCTAAGTTTGCCTGTTTTCTAGAAGTCTGGCTTTATAGCTGCATCTCGCATACTGCTGTATATTAAAAAAAAAAAAAACAAACCCGCTAACAAAGCCACAAGGCATCTTATGACTTTGATTCCTTACCCTTCTTGGTCTGTCAATGTTGTCAAGGAAACAACTTTTTCAGAAATTTTGCTCTACTTTTTCAGGTTCTATAGAGAGATTACTTGTGTAGGATTTATCTGGCATCAGGAGTCGAAAGAGTTTTTCTGAAGTTTCTATTCTTTTCAGTATGCTCATGTCCTTGCTTTTTTTAAAGCAGATTTTATTTTTAGTCTGTGTCATGTAGCTGCATCTTTAAGGTCATAATATTAGTTGATGTGCTAAGGATTGTTGACACTTGATCTTTTGCTAAACATTTATTCTAGAAAGACAACTGTTAGTTATGAATTCCCTTTAAATTAAAGGATTAAAAAAACATTAAAAGCCCCGTTGCTCTTTAGAGAAGTTGCCTCATTACTATGGAACTAATGGATTACTGTCCTTTATCATACATAACTTGTTTCATTGCATCCCCATTCATTGTATTCATTTCATCCCTCTTCAAAGAAGCAGCATTTTGTGGTTAGTGTGGAATTGCGTTTCGTTTGTCTTTCAGTCTGTGTATACTGACTGACCAGCTGGTTAGGATATTATGACTGAGCTTTACCTTCATTGTGCTTCTGGGGGCACCTTTTTTTTTTTAAAAAAAAAAAAAAAACTGCTGGGTTTCTTCTAAGACATATGTCATAATGTAGTTATAGAAAAGTTTACCTTTCTGAGATGTTCCCGTTGGTTGGTGGATTAAGAATACTGGGCATGATAGTGAAGACCGCATATGCTTGTGTGTTGTGCATGTGACAGCTGTGTAACACCTTGCTTTCTGAAGTCAGATTTTGGAATCTGTCCTTTTCTCTGGTCTCCTTGTCTCTTTCCATATTGTAATTTCCTCATTAAAAGAATTTTTCTCATTCTGAACACTGTGACTAGTGGCTGGAATTTTGCATTTTTATCTTCTAGGAAAGGGACATGGCTGGTTCTCTATGGAAAGGATGGCAGTTAGGGATGCAGGTGGTTAGGGTTGACACAGTCATATAAACATGTTAAAGCTAGCACTATGTTAACAATACAAAAGAAATTAAAATTAATTAGGTAGTTCAGTCTTACTCTGCTTGCTAGTACTGAATTCATGATAGTTAAAGTGTCCTCATTGCTAGCAAAACACATAGCTGCTTGACATAATTAATAGTTTATTTCCATGATTAAATAACTAGTTCTGCTCATGTTCAATACTGGATTATGCCACTGACATCAGTGGGTTTCGGATCGCATCCGTATTTTCCATAGAAAAGGATCTCTGATATTTTGTTTTTCTTTTTTGTTTTTTTCTCTTTGTTTTTGTCCCGGGTCCCCCCCCCCCCCCCCAGTCATTAACATTCTCAATAGCCTTGGGAATAATAAATGATTTATTTTTTAGTTGGAAGAATAAAATTGTAAAGAAAACATAACTTGCGCGGGCTGACTGATAAAAGCTAGATTCATTAAAGTTCAGGTTTTCAAATAGCTGTTCTAAATCACTAGCTGTGTACTGCCTCTCATAGTTAGATATTACTTCAAATCAGTGTGGACAATAAGACTGCAATAACTACTTCTTAAAATGAGAAAACCTCATGGTTAGCATGGGGGAGGTACAGAATTTGCCTGTAAATTGGCATTAGGTAATTTCTTACAAATATCAATTTGTACCTAACTACAACTCTCTACCACTGTTTTTGGAACTGTTGTAGTAATGTGTTACTTTGTGCTATTGCACAAATACAGTATCAGCAGGTGCACGATTGGCAGCCTCCAGCTGTGTTGTGCCACACATCTGATGGCTGGGTCGGGAAAGCTCGTCCATAGCTGTTGCTTCTGCTCAGTCAGACTCTCCCAGTGGATCATGTGCAAGAACGAGACGGGTTAAATTGCTCATTTTATTTGTTGTGTTTGTACTTATTTGTTTCTTGACTGTATGAACAGATGTCTTCTGATTTTATATATATATATGTAGATCAATATAAAGCTGTAAAACACATGAATGGCCTTAGCTGATTCGCAATTTTATATGAAAAAAGTATGAATAATATTGAAGTACAATACAAATAGATATGGTTTTGAATTTTATTAGCTACTATTCAACTGAAGCTTGAGGGGAAAAAAACAAACAAATTAAGAGTTGGTCAATGGTGTTTTCTCTGTCCCATTTTCAGAAGTAAGTAATAGGTCAGCAGACACAGTGTTTCAGAAGCTTGGAAGTAGAGTTTCTAAGACTGTACTTATGTTCTGAATAGAACAGTGTTTCTTGCTCTAGTAGTGGATGTTCAAAATCTGTGGCATGCAAGTATCTGTGGGATATATGTTTGTGAATATATCTAGTCCTTCCTTATCTGTAGGAATTGAGGACTCTTAAGACAATTTGCCTGCAAAGAAGTCTGAAATTGAGGTGTCTAACACTTATGTGGAATCCCCACTTTTAATAGAGCATAAATGTATATGACTTGAGGAAGTGATTGATGCTAATGAATATGATTCATAGAGATGAAGGGAAAACCAGATTATTTGATAAATGGCTATAGTAATTTAGTTAATTATCTCTTGGAGGATTGCAATACATTTGAAGTTCTTCTCCTTTACCCTCTGGTAAGATCTTTATTGCTGAAGTGTTTCCTGGGAAGGAATACTGACTGATAGTAACCACTACTGTGGTTGTGCTTTTGGGTGTTCTGAGCCCATTTATATCAATCTTAACACACTACTACACATATTACACTGCATTCTGAAGTTGATGAGAAGCTGCCAAATTTATGCCATATTCTTTTCCCATATAGGGTTGGCAGTAGAAAATTTAGTGGTTTTAAAGTAATTCTTAATAGCTACCTGTCATTAAATGTTGGTTTCTCTTGAATTACTTACCTAATATGTGCATCAAACTGCTTTGCATGAACCATGTCATCCCAAATATGCGTAACACTGTGTGTGAAGCTGCAAATTTATCTGAAGTAAATTTCTGTGGATATGTAATATACAGTGGGGGTGGGGATTTAAGTATCTTTGCCATATTTAACTTTGACCTATGCTAAAATAATTCCAATTTTTCATATTCTACAATAAATCGTAGCTTGAATCACTAGCTGATTTACAAGTAAGTTCTTTTCACTTCTGCATTTTCCAGGACCTTACCATTTGAGGAACATCCACAAGGTTAGCCATATTACAATGATTAGTCACAAAACACTTGAAGGTTAGCTGCAAACTAGGTGCGAATTCTTCCCTTTATTTTGGTGTGTGTGGGAAGTTACTCTCTTGCACTGTCTGCCCAGCAGGAATGTACAATTGCTATTTTGTAGCTACAAAAAATCCTAGTCACGCTCGTAACTTTTAGCTGGCTGAGAATGTGATCTGTGGGAGCATATTCCTTGCAGTCAATGGTTTATGGAGAATTTGTGATTAGCTCCAGGCACAGTGATCCCAGAATCTCTCCGCACAGTACAGAACACGCTGTGTTAAAAGATGACGATCTATGGCACAGCAAAACCGCTTCGTTGTTGCAAAGGATGGAGTCGCTGATAACTGATGATTTTAAATATCCTTTACTGGATATATATATATATGTACTTATTTACAAATTGCTTTTTGGTGAGCTTTGCTTATAGTGTAAAGGTTGCCTGCTCTCAGACTAAAAAAAAATATTCTTTTTTTTTATAGGTAGGTCTCTTTTTCTTGTTTTCTCTCCTTTCTTTGTCAGCTTGCCATATTTTTCAGCATTCGGTAAGCATATCTCTCTTGTAAATAGTGGGAGTTAGCTAAAAAGATTGATGGGTGCAGATGACTAAAATATGAAATGAAGTTTCTGATAGAACGAATCTTGCTCTTTGGTCTGATTTCCCTCAACTGTTCTTGAGACTCTTACTTGATGTTTTGGCTGAGAATTTCTGATGTTTCACTTGGACTCCCTTGTACGTATGATGTTAATTTCTAGGTTCCTTTAGTACAAATATCTGCAATAATTCAGAGGATACTTAATTTGGATTTTAAAATGGTTTGAGAAAACAACATGCATAAATATATGGTCTAATAAGTATATGGTCTAGTACCATCATACTATCTCTGTAAAGCAAATTAATTCAGTTGAAAAACATGTTTTCAAATGTTGCTTTCCTCTTATTTTTCTGTAAATTCAGTGATGAGCATCAGAAACATACACATTTATTCCCCTGAAATATCAAAAGATATTATCTTCTCGTATTTCCACAGAAATAAAACACAACAAAATACTAATGCTATAGTTTTGCTTCTTATTTATTCCTTCTATTCCCTGGTTGCATTGTTCTAAAAAGCAGTAACCCACTGCTCTGGGAGATGACAAATGTGAAGTAGCTTTGAAGACATGTAGCAGTTGGCCTTCAATTAGTGCCTGTTAGGCAACCTGTCTTGCTTTGGGGCTAATCTATTACGTTCTCTAGTGGTAATGTTAGTGTAGTAGTAGTTAGTGTAATGTAGCCTCCAGTGGCCTGTCTTATTCTGCTGACCACTTTATATGGGAACAGACTAATTTATCATGAAACTTGCCAAAAGTGATTATTCATGACTGAAAGGAAGTGTTTCAACAATATTTTTGGTGTTCTTACACAGAATAAAGAGAGGGACAAGAAAGATCTCTAGTAAGTTTTATTCCTCCTCTGTATTCTTCTTTTGGATAAGCCTAAGTAGGTTGGTTTTCTCTGAAACATGCTTTGAGCACTTTTTTGAGAGCTACAGTTAAGATTTTGTTGACTAGTTTTATTAAAGATCACTTTTATCTGAATTAGTGTCCTTAGTAGGAGTGCAGCAAGATGGTCTTAATTCTCACTGTTGTTCATCTCTAGAGACTTTAGAACATGTGTTTTCATCTCACTTTCCTGATCTATTTACAGCTGAAGAAAACAGATATTGTGGGAAGGTAAGTGACATGTTGACCTTTTGAGGAAGTTCTTCCCGACCCTGGAATTGGCACTATGAGATGTGTACCCTGTTTGGGGTCAGATGTTCTCCTTTCACTGATGAGAAATGGACCAACGCTTTGTTGGAGGGTGACACCCTCCGGAGCAAAGTCCAGCTCCCTGCTGCTATAAGCAGGGTACTGACCCGGGGGTTAATGACCTACAGCACAGAGTGTCTCATCCCCTTCTCTGTTCTCTGGGCAGTTGGCATTGCCAGTGCTTGCAATGAACCTTTGAAGCAGAACATTAAATGTGCACTTAATGAAGGTATGCGGCAGCAGGAACTGGCTTTTAGACTAGGTCAGGTGTTTCTTGGCACTGTGCACTTTAAGAACATTTCATTTTTTTTTTTTTGAAAGATATGGCTTTATTTTTCTCTCCAAACATAGTCCTTGAGAGAACTTTGATCAGGAGAGAGTTTTCAGGTATGGAATAAAATTGCTGTGCAAACTGGGCTGAGAGGTACAGGTCAGCCTTATAGTGTATAATTATTCACACTGTTGTTTTGACTGATTAAAAATTCTCTATGTCCAATAATCGAAGAACAATAGAGTAAACTTAACATTTTGTACTATAGAAGTCTGTCCAAATGTTTCTTCTCTATCTGGGAGCGCATTATTCATTAATTTCTTTTCTAGTGGAAAGAATCTCTCTTTACTCTTAAAAGAATAAAAGACAAAACACCAAGGCATGACTTGTTTGACACTCTGTTCTTGGGGTCATTTTTTTCCTATTTTCAGGGATTATTTCTCCAAGAAGGTCTGGATCAAGACCAAGATCAGAGTTGACAATCAAAGACTTCTTCTGTCTCTGAAGACAGTAATGGTTATAACTTTTTCCAACAGAATCAGGTCAATGCATTTTGTGATTTTCACATTTTTACATTATACGTTGTATTTCATCCCTGAATTTGGTTGAATTTTTCTTCTTTGTAATGAATTGGAGTTAGCTGTATACATGATGGAAGAAAGTGTACAACCTATCATGGACAGTGTCCTTAGTATGCACAGTTGTGGTACCTTTGTCTTGATGATGAGTATTTTTCATTCAAGTATCCCTCATGTCAATCTTGTGATCTTGAGTTCAGCTAAGAAAGCTCAGTCATCTTTGGTTTTGTTTCCATCTTATGGTTTAAGGAATTTGTTTTTAACTGTCCTTTCTGAGAAAACAATCAGAAGTAGTGGTTTTTTTTCTCACCTTTTGCCTGAAGGAGAATTTCTTAACAAAAGCCATGTACTTGCATTTGAACACATAACCCAGTATTTGCAGGTAAGCAAAGGTATGCAATTTTCCTGAGCAACAAAATACTTGATTACAGGTCTAATGATAGTTTAAGAGGTGTTTTCAGATGTGCTGAAATCAAGGCCTTGAAGCAGATGAACTTAATTATCTTTGTGAATATTCACAATCACATTATGTGCTTAAAATGTCACATTTGGAAATAGTGCCTCATTGCTAGTTAATTAACAATAATTGCTCCAGGTAGTACTTATGTTTCTGGAATCTCTTACCTACTGTGAAAAATGTACTTTGATTCTAAAGGTGTGTCAGTATAAAATCCAGATTTTATTTAACTCATTCTGAAAGTGTTGCTGTTGTTTAGGCCCTCTATACATTTTGCCTCTACCACTGCAGCGTGGAGAAACAGTTATTTCATTCCATTTGCTCTGCTACAGCTGGGCAGTGTTTTTAACATCTGAACCATGGTGTGTGTAATATATTTTTTTCTTTTTTAAAAAAGCAAGCAGTTAACTTTTCTTCCTTGGCAGAATAAGGAAAGAGAAGCAGTAACAAATTATACTGGCAGTCTAGATCCATCATGAGGTGTTACAAAGGTGTGTTGACATTTTCAGCTAAAGAAATATGGCTTATGATAAAACCAGAAGGGTGTTTTTCAGTCATAGCACTTATGCTCAGTATGCTTTTCTCTGTGTAAGGATATTTTTTTTCTTGGCAGAGAGCATTATACAACCCAAGATAGCTTACACTGCAAAACCCCTCGTAGATCCTAGAAAGTCCTGCCTATGTTCTCGTTTCCAAGTTCCCTCTTCCACCTTTCTTCTCTGCCTTTCATGTAGAAACTTAATTGAAATGTTCAAGGATTCTCTTCAAGTTTTTTCCCTTAAAATGAATCTTTTTTAAACAGTGAATCTTTCATTCATCTTGTTTGCAGCAAAACACTTTACATGTGCTTATATGTACACATGTATGTAAATTAAAATATATATAAATGAGCCTTAAATTAACAGAAAACTTTTATTGTCAACTTCTTATCCTTAAAACCTGCATATTATCTTTGCATGCACATCTCATTCACCAGTGTGAATGGGGTGTTGACCACATTTGGATGTGTTTCTACCTAGTTTAACCAATAATAGACATGTACCTCCTTGAATCCTCCCAAATTCCCTGCATTCCATGCCTACCAGATACATAAGCTGTCTGTGCCTGGCAATAAAGGTCCTTTTTCCTTTGTTTCCATTTTGTCTTCACCTTTGTATGATTAATACAAAGTGGATTCTACACTGGTTTTTAGAAAGCTTACAACTTGCTTTCGACAGGGTGTCCGTTGAAGTCCTGGTAAAAATGTGTAACATATTTCTTAATAATGTTTTTCTGTATAATGTATTCAATACTTTAAAGTTTTTAATTCATGACAGTACTTACAACATGCTAAAGAGATGTTTGAATTCTCAGACATCAATCTAAAGCTAATTCAGAGAACAGCAAGAAAAGCTACTAATTTTTAGAAACAGTCATGAAGATTAATTAAACTAATTATCTGTGCTTTGTGCAGTGGGAGTGGAGATAACTGCAGGTACATGAAGACATAACCAAGGGAGTGATGAATATTTTTTCGACTGATAAAAATATTCTGGTGATAGAAACACAGATGGAGAAGAAGCTGAGTAATAGGAAGCTGAAATAATAACATGCATCTGTTTGTGGAAGGGTCTTTAACATGTTATGTGAAAATAACGTTGGAAGTGGTGAGCACATCATTGGGGAAACTTCCCAATAATAATTTTGCAGTTGTAGAATGACTCAGAGAAAACAAGCTTTTCACAACCACCGGGGTTGATTTTCATTATTTGGAGAACATCATAGGCCCATTCTAATTGAGTGGTAATGGTTTGGTAATGATTTCAAAAAGCTTTCACTGTGTGTCTGCTGTGTCAAACGGGTTGAAATAAAGTAACACGTTTTGCTTAATTTTTTCTCCTGCCATTATATATGAATGGCTCTTTCCTTTGTAAAGACTTATGGGAAATCTACTTTTGGGTATCTCAGTACAGAGTTTGGATTATCAAAAACCTTGATATGCAGTTGCTGACATCATAATTATTCATTTTAGAAATTGTTCACATTTATGTGCTTAAATAGAAATTAAGTACTCCTGAAAAATATAATAAAAACTGGTCACTAATCTCCTTAAATTTTTGCTAATGTGCAGAAGCCTGCAATACTGCTAATATTTGCATTAACTTCTAATTTTGAAATTCTTCATTCTGTGGGTCTACCGTGGTAGTGAAGTAAATGCAGTGAAATTCTTCTAGTAGTGAAGTAACAGCTTCTGTAGGTGTGTCAGACTGCTGCTGCAGTGAGAACCTGATGTGAGGCTGGGTTGTTTAAATGTCTGTGTTGCAGTAGTGCCAAGGAGCTGAGCGCTCTGGGACCTGTGGTGGAACTTTGGGTTTGTGTGTGGGTTTCACACATAAACCCACATGTGTGGGTTTCAACTGCCCAGAGCAGTTGAGCCAGCCTGGCTGCGAGAAGCTGCAGAGTGGGACGGGTGTGATGCTCTCCGGAGCTGTGGAGTCATTTCTCTGGGATAAATTTAACAGTGGGATGTCTCATGGTACCATGGCGCTGATGTGATGATAGAGTAGGTTTGCACTATGTGAATGTAATCAGAGGCAGTCCCTACTGATAGAATACCATAATTATGCATTTATATCTTGCTAAAATGAAGTGTGTTTATCAGGCTTTAGAAAAAGGGGAGGGCAGAGGTGTGTATTTTTACAAGAATATAAATATTGCATTTACTTCTGTAGCTAAAAATAACTTAATTAGGTCCTATGTAAATGCCAGGCAATGTTTGCAAGTGTCACTATGTTCATATCTGCTCCTTGATAACTGTCACTAATTCATAGTTTCATGACAATGTCCAAATAGGAGAAAGCCAGCTTTTAATCTGGTTCTAGGTTTTTAGCAGGGACTATTATTTTCATTTCCAGCTTCAAAGGTATGCTCTTATACCAGCTGTAAAATAAAAGTTAGCAATACCATCTCCATCAATTATGCAAGTTTGTTACTTAATTTCTAAACTATTACTATAGAGTATATGTGGGATATTTGCAAGAGAATGGACATCTATAGTGAACAACCCATATTACCAGCTGTAGAAAGAGGCCTCAAGCT
>JAWWLV010000179.1:52486347-52509094 GCA_035041135.1 Platyrinchus mystaceus
GGGTACAAAAATGTATAAAATATACACTATGTATTCAAATAAATGATACACTGCTTAATCACATTGATTGTTCGTGGGGTATTCATGCCTCTGCCATCAACAAGTATATATGCTTTTTTTGTGTTGTATTTATAGTTGCTTCCACCCACAGTTTTGTAGCAGGACTTCTCACTTGAACTGTACTCCTACTTAAAAAAAGTCAGTTACATCTGGAAAATGGCTTTGAAACATTTGGACTGCAGTAATAATCCCTCCTTAGGGTACAGCTTCCTATACCTTAAATTGCTGTATTTTTTCTTACCGTATGATATTCAGGTAAACCAAAAACTTTTAGATGCTTATCTGCTTTAAGAAAAAAAAAAGATGTGTATTTCTTAAATGAATGTTGTGCCTGTGTTTAATGATGTTGAATCTGTTATTAAAGTAAACAGCCCCCTGATGTATTAATAAAAGAAAAGCTATTTACCAAAGTCTTGTGGAGAATGTGAAAGAAATAATTAGTCAATCTTTTAAGGTTATTTTTTTGAATCTTAAAATTTGATGCAAACTGTTGTGCTTCATATTGATGAAAAATATAATCAAAGATCTGTTGTTCAACTTCAGGTTGGCTGTATCATGGTACTACATTGTAGGAATGTAAAACAACACTGAAACCCCTCTGCTGACTAGATGTACATTAGATTTGCAAATTACGTGCCAATGCCCTTTGGGACAAAGCCCTTCATGAAATCATTGTCAATAACTTTCTGTTGGGTTGACTTATATAATAGGTTGTTCTTCAAGATTTCACAGGAGAGAGATTAAATGTTATAAAGTACAAAGTACAGAAACTCCGTAGGGCAATCTAAATGATGTTATAGGAACTGAACTATATTACAAAGAATATTAAACATATTTGCAATCTTCTGTTATTTGTCATATGAATGCCAGGCCCCTTTCTGTCTAGTGGATTGCATAGATATGCAAAGGAGAAGTAACAAAAGCTAATCAGTTTTGTTTTATGTAAAGCTGTTAATATGTAGATACTTGAGCTCCCCCCCAAAAAAAAAAATCTGAGTATTCTAATGATGCATGTTGATGTTGTGTAAATTGCTTGGAGAAGAGGAGCTGCTATAATCACTTCACTTGAAAAAGGAATGTACTTAAAAAGAGAATAGGATGACACAGCCAATGTTGTACATCTGTGCTAAAATTACTGTGAATTACTCAAGTGTCAGTTAACCTGAGACAGTTGGAGTAATGCTGGTGGGGGCCTTACCTCCTAGGGGCAGCAAACCCAAATTGTCCCCCCCGTCCCCCTCTCTTTAGTGTAGAGACCCATGGATATGAAGGGTAGGAATCAGTGCAATGGAATCAGCATGCTGGAGATAAATGTGGAAATGAAATATTTTTATTATGTGCAGTGTAACACAGGGGAGCTGAAAGGGAAGGGGAAGCTTCTGTCGGTTGTGGTAAAGTTCATGGCATGGTTACCAGTGATGGGCCAAGGCTTGGGGATGGTGATGGCTACACTGAGTTGTGGTATGTGCTTGGAGGGAAGCTTAAAAAAACCCAAAAACCAAAAAAACCAAACCTAAAATGGACAAGTTGTTTTAGAGTTGTCTTGTTTCCTAGATAGCCACTGGAGAGCAGGATTTTCTCTACTACCGTTAAGTGTCAGGAATATGCTGCCGTCCACATCTGTGATGCAGACTGCTTTGTTTGAGTCAGCAGATCATATAGGAGTCACTGAATATTTTGGGAGTCAGATGTGAACCTTGAATCCTAGTATCTTTGGAACATCTGCCTCTTACATTCCAAATACCAGAGACAGTCCTTGTGAGTGCCCAGGAAATGCTAACATCCTTCATCTAGTGATCGTTTGTATCTCACCGTGTTACTCATTCTATGATGCTCCTCAGCTTGCAGGACTTTTAACATATTTTTCACAGACTTCAATCTGGATAAAATCTGCCTTTGCCCATCCAGTGGACACCCACCTAGAGTAGGAATTTGTGCAGCAGAGAGATTTGGACCTTGTTCTGCTCTCCCTAAGAGGAATTGTCAGTGAGGATTATGGAAGGCAGCTTTGTGCTTGGAGCAGTTATCTGGAGGCTCTTTAATTTCCATAGGAAGCACGTACCTCTAATTCACATGCAACAGTTCAATGGGTGTTAGAAGGCAGAACATGCAAAACACACATAGCAGCTTGTTCAGGGGAAGCAGGAGACCAAACCTTGTACTGAGAGACCCTTGTCACTTGGACCATACACTTCTTGAATGTTTTTCCCATTACTTTCCCAAGTGCTTAGAGACACAGAAACATCATAATAGCTCAGTAATGGTATAAACAGTTGTAATAAGGCCAGATGTTTTCCTCAAGAAAAATAAGAAAAATTCTCAGTCTGGGTGACCCTAGTATAACTTGAACAAGTGGAGGTTCCTATGTTTTACCTCCATCTTGATAAATAACATCCTATGCAGAAAAATCTTGAAAAGATCTCAACCAAAGTTAATCCCTGTAGCCTTCAGGCTAGGTGTTTTCTTCAGAGCAGTTTAAAAATATCCAGTATAATTTTAAATAATCTATCCAAATAAATTACCGGTTTGGTGCTTTCTTCTTTTTCTGGCCAACCTGATTCCAGTAAAAAGCTCTCTCTGCTACAACTAAAGTTTAGTCTTATCCTCAGTGTCACTTAAATAATCAAACTGCTTCTTGTATTTATCAAAATGTATTCAGCTCTTGGAAATGAAAAAATCTGCTCTTACTTCAAGACCTTATTGCAAGAACTTAATCAAACAGTAGGATTGCAGCCATCTTTTCTCTTTACCCCTGTTTCTGAACTGCAGGATAAGGCTTTCTGGGGAAACAAATCAAGCTATTACGGTTGCACAGCTGCCAGAGTGGGCTCTGTTGTTTCTTTCTCTGGAAGTAAAGATGACTCCAGCTTGTTTCTAATTGTTTGATAAAGCTTCAGTGAAATGCTACCACAAGATGTTGTGGCCAGTCCTGCATTATTGATTCATCTGGATATTAAATTATGTAGCCAAAATCAAATATATGATAACATAGGTCTTACACCTGAATATATATTCAACTTCTTGCAGTTCCTGCTGTCTAGATTAGTGTAGTTTTCAGAGGTTGCAGCTTCCCTGCCTTTTAGAGCGATGATCAAGTGTTGTGTGCTGCAGAGTTTATGCTGAAACCAGGAGTGGAGGGAGGTATCCAGTAAAGAGGATGCTCAACTGACCTGGGGACCTGGCATCTCTGTCCAAGGGTGTTTGCTGCCAGCCACACTTCTGTCCCACAGGTGTCTTGCTGGCATTTAAAGGGCTCTTAGGCAACAGAGCTCTACTTAGAGTGGTGTGATATCAATGAAAAGTGAAGGATTTTCTCAAATCTTGGAATAGGGGAAAGGGGAAAAAATGCTGCTCTTACCTCTATTGCATCTTCATTCTTTTAGAATTTCTCCTTTTTAAGAACAAATGAGAATAAGGAAAACAAGCTGTCTATCAGAATAAAAGTCAAAAGAAGGATCAGTATATTCAGACATCTTGATCTCATTAAGTGAAGAATTTATTCTGCAAGCATCTGCATTTTTCTAGTGTCTTTTAAATGATACATGTGGTATAAAACATTCTAACAAAAAAGTCTGTGCTTTTTCAGAAAGAATCAATGTGCTTTGAAAGTCTATCAGTGTAATTTATTTCCCTGAAGTTTTAAAAGGAAAATAAAATGGTTTCAGAGAATTTTATTACTAATGATATTTGGATTTCCAGGAAGGAGGCTAGAATTGTGAAGATTTCATTTGGCAATGTAGAAAAAAACACAAGTTATGAAAATAAACATGTCACTTTACTCTCAACTTTGATACCGTCAAGAGATGTAACTAATAAAAAATGCTAGCAATTGCATGATGACTATGTCTTGAACAGTTTTATACTAAAGGTTCTAATTAACACATTAATTAAAGCTCTAATGCATGTTACCAGAAACTAGGCTGCTTTTTCACACCATTCTGTGTCTCTGCTAACCTTTATTATAGTTTAAATAGTTGATAAAATTTTATAATTCTCTGGCATGTTTATATTCCCCCTGGGATGGCAGTCATTCCTGTAGAGAAATTCAGATGATGTCTAAGGAACTTTGAATTATGTTAGTACTTCAGTTGCTCACTTTTCTGAAAGTATTTTTAATGGCAAGGTCATCTTACTGAGCTTGTTTTAATATTTTTTATTTTATTGGAAATCGAACCTCTGCTACTAGTACTGTTCATTAAACAAGTAGGAATATATAGCTCCTACTGAATTTAATTTGTTGAAACTGATTTTGTTGCTTTATAATGAACTTTTTTGCATCATAATACTAATGTGCCTTGTGTTACATTGTGATGCTAAAAACAAATGCATATTTTAAAACTTGTAACCCTCTTCTCTGTTTAAAAAACAAACTTCTTTGTCATACACACGTTATTTGAGTAAACCTTGTGCCTCAAATGTAAAGCTCTGGTGCCATATCTTAACTAGAGGTTCACTGGAAATGCTATTTAACATCAGGTATGTGCAGCACATTATGGGATACTCTTTTGTTTGTAGAATTTAGATCTGTGTATACTGTTTTATAATATTGCTGTTACTATTGGAATTCCTAATTGACTTGAAGTGCATAAGTGGTTCTAGTTATTCCAGCTATTATTTAAACAGTGCATAGATGTTTAGTACTTTGACGCTGAAACATATATTTTGGGTTGGCTGGGGAAAATTTTTTCTGCTTCTAAATGGTGTGGGATAATTTATTCTCAAGGAAGATGAATTGGTTCAGACTCTCACCCTTCTCCTGCCTTCATCCTGTAATTATCAGAGCTGAAAAATCAGCTACTGTTGAAGTTAATCAGTTTTCATTTATTTTGGGTTAAAGGTTCAAAGCTGAAGTACCTTCATAACAAATGATAGGCCAAAGCTTGCACAGTAGCAATCAACTTCAACAATGCAATGATACTCTAAAAATTTAATAGGTAGCAGTAATGTCTTAAGTCTGTGATTACTGTTTACTTGGGAACACAGTTTTCTTTTAAGGGATCCATAAAAAGTGATTTAGAGGAGTACTTGACAGTTGATATAAGGTAGCTGTGTAGTCTGTGTACTTTTACAGTTCTGGAAACTGAAACAGATTGATATACACTCTAATATTGCTATCAGTTGAGGTGCTGTGGATTATCACCACTTGATAGCACATTCTCTAACAGTATGTTTTGAAAAATGTATTTGGCAACAGAATGTCTGGTTCTTGTTCCTCTGAACCCCTCTCCCAGGTGGTGCCTGTGTTGGATTCTGCCCTGCTCACCCGTAGAAACACGTGTCTGGTCTGCATTCAGCAGCAAGTCACCCGTGTCGTGATGTGGCTGTGCTGGTGTGTGGAGAGAGGATGTTCCCCATAAACATCACATGTGCTGCAGTGTCACAACACGCCGAGGCCCAGACAGCACTCCCTGACACACCTCCTCCCTTGTAAACTATTGATCAGTCACTTTGCTGTGGCAGAGCCGTGTCAGGATAACTGCCAGATTAGCCTGGTCAGTGCATCTGAAGTAACCTGAACTTTCTGCAGGCATGACTTTTTGATTTTGAGGGAAATGGTCTTTCTAGTGGAAAGTGATGCAAAGGTTAAAGAATCTCTAGACTGAAAAGAGAAGCTATCTCCAGTGCCCAATGATGACAAATCACCTTGTATTTAATGAATGTAGAAGTAATTTTGCAATATTTTTTTCAGGCTCAGATGGTTATCAGGTGGCCATAAATATATTGTCCAATTGTTCTTAACTCCATACTTACGCATTATATGTATAAAACTGCTAATTACTTAGTCATAAATTAGTAGTGGTGTTAATAGTCCCTCAGTTAGGAGGGTAAGTTATAGTAGATACTTGAACATTGAGAGATTAAAATCCAAATTTTCAAACTCAATCAAAAGCTTAAAGCTTATTAAACCTGCATCTACATTAATGACTCTTGTAAATGACAACACATATGGAATTGGACCACTTGGACCTTAATTCTTACATTAACAAGCAGAGGGTTAATGAACTTTAAAAATTGCAAATAAAAGAGCCAAAATGAGGGTGACGTGGTTGTTGTGAGTTAGAACACGTCTTTTTGGTGAAATTGCGTTCCTCTCTTTAAAATGATGGTAAGATTTGTAATAAAGTAGCTTTGCTGTTGAAGTTAAATATTATAATAGTCTTTTAATAGCACCTTAATGGTTTCTCTGAGGACTTGCACCAAAATAATTTTCCCTTCTCATAATTGCACTTCATAGTGGACTGCAGCAGTACAATTTAAGGTCTCCTTAATTTTTTCATTTGTTTGTTAAATATAACAAACCTCATAAGTTACCATTCTGCCAAATAAAGGAAGTATTAGATTTATTTTGATTGTTTTTATTAGGTATAATCGTCTGCACCCCTGTCTGTCTTGGTGATAATATGGTAGTAACTGACTTTTGTAAAATTTTTCTGCATTGTGTAATAACAGTAATGTGTATATTGAATTGATGTGCCATCCAAGAGGAGACTTTCTCATGATATGCTCTTTATTTCACGTGTATGTGTGACTCAGAATCCTGGTGTCATGAAGAAGTAGATTATTGCATATCCACTGCTTATGTTGTTCTGTGCAAATAGCCTGAAAAAAACTGCCTGTTCAGCTTTGTTATTTTTGTGAAGCCCAGATGTTGAATGGAAATAGTTCACTATAAACCTGGCACAACTTCAGCTCAGCAAGGTCAGCTACAAATTTGCCATAATAAGAAGAAAAATTTACAATGAGTTGCTTTGTCATGATAATACCCAGATAGAACTGCTAAACTTTTAACTGTGTTTTCCAGTAAATGGTGTGGAGGGCCAGATTTCACCCTGAACTTGTTCATACTTTGACAGTATTTCAGTTCTTATCATAGAGATGTTAATTTTAGGCAAACATCCTTTATAAACAAACTAATTCTAATCTTTAGCTTCAGTTTATAAGAGCAGCAGGGCTTATTTCTGAATAATTATGTTATTAGTATTCTCATAGTTCACACTGCAGCATCTAGGCCTGTGTTACTTGTCAATGTTTGCTATCATTTCATCTGGACACCAACTGTGTGTATGTGCTATCCAACACCTGAACATGAACGCCTCCCTCTGAGAGGGTCGTGAAATGGTGGAGGATTGAGCTTGTTTGTCCAGAAACTGCATATAATTATATGCAGGGAAAGAGTATTGAAACTACCAAATAGAAATAAGGTCTTGTCCCAGCTGTTCATCTTGTCTGTGACATCCAAGAAATATGAATTCACTAGTGTCCATGTTTTCTTTACTTTATCCATTTATGAATCAAGTGGATGGAAAAAGAGTTTTTGTAGATGAGATTAGTATGTCCTGAGGACACTTTTGATACAATGGGAACATATAATTTACAAATTCTTTAATAAAAATGTCTATCAAATATTTATATCAGTCTTGTTCAGTCTTTTACTGTTACCCTTTTCAAAATATAATTTACTTCTTAGGAGTTCTGTTTGCCAGTTTTAACTTGAAAGGTTTCCACGGAGGCAATGTTAATTATTTATATTAGCAAAACCCCAGCCAATTTGTATACTCTAAAATTATTTATGTTTTCAGTTTTCACTGGTTGATTACATTTTCCTTGTGCTACAAGTTAACTTTTGAAGTAAGGAACCATTAGGTCTGTTTGACAACAAACATGCTTAGCTGAAATGTAGTAGCTCTTGTTGTTAAAGCTTTACCAAGAACATTCCTGTATTGTATTTAGTCAGATGGATAGCTCTTGTCACAGTGCTGTGGGGTTTCTGTTTTCTTTTTAGGGAATTCTATTTTGCTTCTCTTGTCTCTGCCAGCTGAAAACGTCAATGTTTTATCTTGGTCTATTAGTGTTTTCTTAAAATCATTTTATGGGATGCTGGCAGCTCCAAGTACACTTTTGATTAGATTTTTATTTTCCTGTTAATGGCAAAACCACCCAAATGAAGCTTTACAATTAACAATTATGGAGGTTTCCTTGTAGAAAGGGCTGCTGAGTTTCTGTGGGAGGGAAGATTAAAATAAAACAAACCAAATAATTGTATTTCATAGGCATGGTTGGCATGAAGCTAATGTAGTGCCTGTAGTTAACTCAACCTTTTCTGGATTCACTGGGATTAAGGCTTGTTAACATGGTTGCAAATCAGGTTTTGTACCACTGAGTGATTTCTGGTGGTAGTGCTGACTTGGTTAGTAGTATGCTGCTAGTATTATAAATTAAAATGCTTCTGCCTGGATAAAGCCCCCTACAAAATATTAAAATTTTTGATGGAAAAAATAATTAGTTTAGACCTTATGCTGGCTGTCTCGGCTACTTGAATTTATTACATTTTGCTGCTTTCCATTTCACTCGTTTCTACAGTAGTAAGGGTAGTCTAGTCATAAGCTATCCAAATGCAAACTCTCATTCAGATACTAAAGCAATAATAAAGTTGGTTCTTTGCTTTGGATTAGTAAGATAATTGTGTTTTGAGTTACAACTGCTGCAAGAAGAAAGCTAGTGGAAATCTGTAAGTGTTGTTCAAATGGCATCATTGGTATATACTTCTTACACCGTGTCTAGATTATATATAAGATGAATGTCATTTAAAATATGTTCCCTAGAACACTTTAAACATCCATGAAGCAAGAGTTCTACACATCTGAAAACATGTTAGCTTTATCTTGCTATACAGAATCCTACTGAAAGACTCTTTTTTGGCACAATTGGTTTAAAAATTAAGTTGGTATGTCCAAAATGACATCAATCATGGTATATATAACAACCTGAACATCTATTAACATCCTTCATAATTGTATGAAAATAACTTTATTGAAACTTGCAGGTTATACACAAAGCTAGACCTTGGCTCATAGTTTTTCCTGGAGCTTAGCTCTTAGTTTTTACACAATTTACTACATGTTTAGACAAAAAAGTGCAAGTGATCTCTTTTGCAATTTTTCAACAAATTTTACTTTGTACTACAACTGTAATCTTTAGCTCAATACTTTAAGAAGACATGAATTGAAACAGGAATGAATCTTTCTAAATATTCCTGTAGTTACTTTAGGAGTTTATACACATTACATTCAAGATCAGATTTTTTTATTCAATCACACAGTGGCTGGAGAGACTTAGGCACACCTACTGAATCTCATGCTTGGTTGTTTATTGCTTTTCTTCCTGGCATTATCTTGCCTCAGTTTTATGCACAAAAGAATGTACCTGTTTTTGTGAGTGACTCCTTATCCTTATTGCTGTTGGTTAGAGATACCCAAAGCTGCACCTTATCCAAGTGAGAAATCTGAAGAAGCAGTAGCAGCAGAAGGTATCTTTTTATAATTTTTCCATGAGACTATTTCTGCCCTCTGGGCCCACTGATTTTCAAAGAACCTTTTAAAGTACAGTTCTGAGCCTGCTTTGAAAACTTGAAAATACATGATTTTCTATAAATAGTGTGGGGCTTTCTTCTCTACTGTATTTCTTAGAAATCACAGTATTTAGATACTGATGAGATCAGAAAAGCAATATGGTTCATGGAGTACCATTCTCTTGAATTATGCATTTTAGCAGATATGGCATGTTCAACTTTCAGACATGAATTCAGTTCTGCAGTTAAAAAACAAAGTAGAAAAACAAAATCAATTTTGTCTTCTTGAGACACATCAGGGAGCAGTGTTCCAAAAATGGAAAGGAGAGGCTCATGTCTCTTCAGAAGTCTGTGGAGCAACCCGAGTGTGCTTTGGAAGGAAACATAATCTGTTCTAGTCAAAGCATAGTAACTCTTTATACTTTTTGTACTATCAGTACTATCCCACATCATCCTTGAACAGGGCTGTTTCTTAAATGCCATCTTTCTATTTATATTAGTTGAGAAGTTTGAAATTATTTCTTACTGTTATTTGTTAGGAGCCATTGACAGAGGAAGTTGGTAACTACTGAAGAATGGCACAACTTGGCTAAATTGAAGGGGAAGAGTTCTTTTAGTATGGATGTTATGTTGAAATTAACTTCAATCCATCCACTAAAAAGTTTTTAATTTCATTACACATGCTCCAGAAATTAATTTCTTGTTTAGTATTCTTGACTGGCTCTGCTGTAGCTCCTTTTTGCATGCAAATTGAAAATGCATACAGCTTAATTCCTCATACTTGCTTCCAACCTCTAATTTATCACAATTGAATCATTGTTCTCGGGTTCACTGTGCAATTAGTGACTGCCTGTTTGAATAGATGCACCTTTCTCTTTCTAAAAGCCAGGCTGCTAGATCCTCTTTTCTGCAATCTAATTTGCTTGAAGGCAAGTGCGTTATAGGTAACCATAGAATGGCAATGGAAGTAATGTGCTCAGTTCCTATTTTATCAGGCTTCCTATGCTTGATGAGTTCTCCTGTTACTTTGGGTGCTCTGCTTATGTTACTGTTACTTTTTTTCGAGGAATGAATTCCTAGTTTGGATGATCAGTAAGATAAAAGCCTTTCTTTTGTGTCTTATGAGCTGGTTGACAGTGAAGCAGACCTTGGAACCTTCTTGTGTGACTGCTGTTTACTTGAGTATCAAGTGCTTATCTTCTCATGCTTCCTTCTGTGGCTTACTCTTACCAAGAGAGTTTTTATTATCTTCAACCCAAACTACTTTATTTTAAAAGGTTGTTTTCCTCAAAGCTTTCAGTGAGAAAATAGGACCTGAAAACATATAATCTATAATAAATCTCATCTCTTATATTGTGTGGTTGCTTATGTGCTTTGTAAACTTTTGATCACAAGGGTGAGGAGGTCTGGTTATGTTACCTGAAATAGAGGTTACAGTATTTTCACAACATTTCTAATCTATACAGGAAAGCAGCAACTCCTAAAGCCTTTATTTCCAAATATTATGGAGAATGTGAAAGAGCAATTGAATTACTATGTGCCTCAGAGCAAATAAAAAGAAAATTACTTCTGTAAAGAAATCTCTAGTATAATTTTGTCACTTGACTGTTTGTACCTGCCATTTTGGCCCCATATATTAATCCGAGCAGATAACTATATAATCACCATACTTTCTGTAATAGGGGAGGAAATGAAATGAAAGCAATTGATGGAGAAGAAATGGAAATGCAATGTTATAAATAGTGAAGTACAAACGAGTAAGAACTAGTAGTGAAATATGAACCAGTTTGACAAATTAAAGGCAATTTTAATAAAATTGGAAAAAATGCGATTAAGGCTTTCATGATACCTTAATGCCAGAAAGACATTGAAGAAAATCTTTGAAAATAGCTATCTAATTTCAAAGCTTTGAGTCTTGGCTGTTTATTTCTTTCAAATATTGGATAATTAATTAATTGATAATTGCAGATTTAGGGGAGGTAATATGGTGATATGTATCATTTTTCTAATAATAGTTGCATATTTCACTGTTTTGGGGGATTCTTATAAGGAGAAAGGATGGACTGATTGCTGTTTATAATATTTTTAAAGTTTACATTAATTGGCAGTAAACTAAGTGAATTTCCTCAGTCAAGACTGCCTTGCCTGTGTGACTCTAATTCCAGAAAGCATTGCAACACCACCATTACCTGGGCAAAAAAGAGCTGATGGAAAGCAAAACAGTGGGGAGAAATGTGGTAATTCCTAAGTTGTCCCTTGTGAGTGGTCAATGGTCTCATCCACAAGAGTGGATCACTTGTTCGATCTCACATAATGGAGGGAAATGTGCTTTTCTGGGGATGTGCTTTTTCCATTAAAACAGCTTGTTTTATTGAAGCAGGAATTCAGAAGTGCTGTTGAACTTGCTTTACTTTGCCCTTCTTGAAAAATTGAGTTTTCATTCTTAATCACTAAAACATGACAGAAAATATCTGAAGCATGTACCACCTATTTGCCTTTCATCTAGGGTCATTCATTAGCTTCCTTAAATTAAAAGCCCTCTAAGACACAATTAACCCTTTTTTAATACTATGAAACTTGAAACAATCATTCAAACTCATTAAAGCAGAGAAACTTACTTTCAAAAGCACTTTAATAATGAATTTTTCTTGATTTCTTTTCTTGTCAATAGAGTAGAATACTAAGGGTCTGACCATCACGGTTCCCGTTTTAACTGGCTATTCAAGTAATTAATGATAATTGGTTGCTTTGCATTACAGAACTCTGCTTCGTGATAGAAAATTATTTCATCAAAGGATCTTCTATAATGGAATGTTTTCTTCTGAGTATGCATCATGTAATAATGATACTGTCAGCAAGTCCTTTTTTATCCAGTAAGAAGAAAATATATATGAAGATAAAAATGCATTACCCAAAGTCTCACTTTTTTCTCCGTCTTTACATTCTGCTGTATTGTGAATGGTGCTATTCCCACAAGAGAGCAAACATCTACTCGGGTTTTCTGATTTGCCAAGTTGTTTTTGTTTTGAACATCCTTTAAAATGCACAAACATGCAGTTAGTTGTATTTTCAGTACTAACTTCATTGCTCTTGTGTTAACATACATGAAGGTTGAATTTTATCTCAGTTTTAAAAAAAAAGTAATTTGTTGGTATTTTGTTAGTTGCCTAGTCTGTTCCTGGCATTATATAAACAATCTTAGAATGGAGAAATTGATTAGAATTGCCAAAATTCAGAGTAACCTTCCAAGCTTATTGGCAACGTTGTTTTCATTCTGCATGTTTTTGCGAGATGAAAATGACTAATTGCAAAGAGAACTACCATGAAGTAAAATGGTGACTTTTAAGCAATAAACTGCCTTGGGTTTACAGTAACTGCAATAAAATTATCATGAAGCAGTGTTGAAGTGTTGATTTATTTGTACTACTAATATTAGAAGTACTGAAATTGTAGGATTTACAGTTATGGTTATAGCATTTGCTATCTGTTTTACTATTGAACTCAACAGGTATTGTATTGTACAATCATAAGGTGTTTCATAATCCAGCTTTTACTGAAGAAGAATATTCACAGGAAAATACCTCTGATATTTAGCCTTCTATAACAGAAGTGATCACACTGGATCTTTATATGGGTCATTTTTTGCTAAATTTCTAATTTTATCTTAAAACTATGACAAAAATAAAACTAGGAAAAGGATGTGCTTTTAATTTTTGTCAACTATATTTGGTAACTAAATTCAAAGTAGTTGTATTTTCTAAAATATATGACTTGAAAACAAGTGCCTTTTTGAAATATGAGCAGGATGATTTATGTTCTGTAAGTGCTACTTTTTATATACTTAAAAAACATTGGATAACTAGTAGAACAGGATTTTCAGAATTTCTCAGCATCAACCTAATTCTGTCCAGAAGAGACTGAAAAATGAGAGAACTCAGACCCATTCTTAAAAATCTCCATGTAGCTGTGTAATAATATTCTTATCTGCTTCCTCTGCGAAGTTAAGATAAAATTCCACTTAAAATTACAAACCCAGTGAGAAATGTGATAAAAACCTATGTATAGGCAGATGTGAATGCTGTAATCTGCCACGATTCCTCTTACTTGATAGAAAGCAAGATATGATAGAGACAAAAATTTGGAAGAAAAATGATTTAAAGGTAAAATGTATTTGGATACATATTTTATAGAGATAGGAGAGCATTATGAGTGGGAAAGTATAACATGAATTGCCATTGCTGGCAATGCAGACATTTTAAGAAATAACAAAAATTATAAAAATGTATTACTGAGTTGTGCCTTGTTAATAAAATACCCTAATTCCAATCAACCGTGCAATTATTTCTAACAATCTTTTCAGCTTAGCTGATATGACTCCAGAATGCAAAGCTGTCTCAACTGCAATGATTTGCTGTAGCTACTTATCAATACATTGAAAAAAATACTGTGATTCTTTATAAAGCTGTCCTTATCCTTCTTTTTAAGGTGTGGGATGCTGTAGATACAGGCTGCTGTTTAAAAACTTACTCCTGTCACTCCTGTGCTGTTCGAGCTGCCCGGTGGTCGTCCTGTGGGAGAAGGATCCTCAGTGGGGGCTTTGATTCCACACTGCATTTAACAGATGTAGAAACAGGTAAAGGTCATGAAGAATGCATTATAGCCCTTTCTTTATTGTGTACAGATAACTTGGGATCTTGTTAGCCTTATTCTTTCTTATAAAATGTAGATAAAATCTGTACATGAAAGTAAGAGTTCTTGAAACGTGTCCTTGCTTTAAAAAATATATCTCGGCAATTAAGAGTAGTTGGAGAAATTTGAGAAAACTGGAATGTCTTTAACTTCATGATCACATGTAATTTCTGCTTCTTAAGGCTGCCTTCAGTAACATTTATACATATGGTTAATTGAAACATAGGCTTGTATCTCATTCTCAGTTGAGTTGGTTTTAAGTTGGTACCTAAAGTTTTAGTTTTTTGTTTGTTTGTTTTTTTGATTTTTTTTTTTTTCTGAACAGGACCTTAATTAGGAGTATAGAAACTTAAATTCTGGTATAAAACCTTGAGACTGAATTTGGGTTGCCTTGATGCATTTGTGGATTTGATTTGGGATTTGATTTTTGTAACCTTAACAACTAATTTCCTGAATGCTGTCTCTTCTCTTCTCCTTCACAAACTGAAGTGCTTCTGTCAGCTATATTTCTTCTCTCCTTTATGTATGTTACCAGCATTCATACAGCAGTGTTCACTGGGGCTGTGCATAATAGGACATCTGTGTGTGTGTGTAAATGAATTAGGTCCAAAATAGGACTCTGTCAAGAGAAGAGATGCAATTTTATCTTTTTCACTTAATTTATTTTTAAGTGTTTAACTCCTGCAAAGGTGCAATATTTCTTGTAAGATTACAGTAAAAATTCTTACAAACTTTACCAGCAGTTTTTGTCTAAGAGGATTTTCTCTTCCATAAAAGCAAGGACCACATTGTATTTGAATATCTGGAGAGCAGAAATCCTATTCAGATTAACTGGGAAAGTGGCCAAGGAAATTTGTGGATATTGTTCACATGAGAAAGAGATTCTTTTCCTTGATCTAAGAATTTGTTTTTCTCGACAATTGTTGTACCAGAAGTATTTAAATTCAATGATGGCTGTAAGGGAGCTGTTGTAGTGCAGGAATGTAAAATATGTTATGGAATACTGATGTTCTGAAAATATTCAGGTTTTTTAATGGGGAAAAGATCTTTATACATCTGATGGAGTAGTACATGAGGTTAATATATCAAGTCATTAATTTGTTAGACTTCTTGTCTTTTTTTTATTTTCAGTCTCAATACAGCAACCTTTCTAGTCTCACATAAAACTGAATTTAATAATCCAAGTGGATTTACTTTTGTCTGTAATGCTTAAAAATTCTAACCAGAATTGCTGTCTTTTTAATGGGATTTATAGTAGTAGTATAGATTTTATGTGTCTGAGTCATTTGAAAGGACTACTGTAGGAAAAATCTCATTTCATTAAATCATAGCACAAATTCTAAAGATACATAATTTAAATCATATATTTTTAATTTCTAGCATCTCTTTGACTTAACTATTCAGTAATGGGATAGTAGTCTGGATTAAGTTGATTGTAGTAGTTCATTGATACTGCTCTAGGAAATGACAACAGTAACAAGACATATTTACTAAGTTTCAAAGCAGATAAGTTTATAAATGGTTCTTTCCTTATTGATGGGTGACTTTATGTAGTGTGTGTAAAATGAAAGCTTATATCCTTGGAAATACCAGGTTTTCATTATTGCCTTATATAAAGAACACAGGAGCCCTTGTAGTTTCTCTGAACTGCAGTTCCCGCATTGATGTTTGGACCTGACTTTCAATGATACACACCTCATTTGGAAAAGTGTAATATGAGTGATCAGAATTTTATTCTGATTTCCTACGCATGCAAGGCAATTTCTGAGTTCCTTCCCTGTTGTAAAGTTACTCTTCTTTTCATACATTTCAGTCAGTTCCTTTCAGAGAAACAGGGTGAGCAGTTTGCCTCTGGAATTCCAATCAATTTGATATAAAAAGACTCATTTCCATTTGAAAACCACTAAGGCAACTATAAGATTTTGATTTACATTAGTTCACTGAATCATTCATTCTTCTCACTCTTCATCAGTACTGAAATGATTTCTTCTTTGATTAACTTCAGATAGATGTTAGAACTGCTCTTTCACAGAGGATTTTCAGATATCTTTTTGGACTTCAGTCTTAATTACTTTTCATTGCTAGTCTGAACTAACTACCAGCATGTTTAAATGCAATAAATGCACACCAATGGGATTTTATAAATAATAATGCTCTCCTTAAGGCTCTATGCTCTTGTATCTTGTAAATTTTGTTCTTGTTCAACACTTTTCCTGTGTTGTTTGCTAAAATATAATCTTTCTTGTCTTTGTTTTCAGTACAAATTTTATATATTACATCTGTGTTATAAAAATTGCTACATGTCCTTCACTAAAAGAAACCTAATGGTCTGAAGAGAATGATTTTAAAAGCTTAGGAAAGGTTGCAAATACAGCTTAGTACATGCATGGTATTGAGCTGCTCAGGGTTTTTTTTTTTTTTTAATTTTCTGTTGGTTTTCTATTAGGTACATAGTTTCTGCCCTATTAAATCAGAATTGTTGTCTGGCTAATTGCTACGGGTCTGATGACAGCTAGTTATGGCATTCTTCAGAGGAATGTGCCAGCATAGTTTTAACAAACAGTGCTGGAATAAATTCCCCAGGAAATTTTGTTTCTAAGATTGGACTTTAGTTTTGGTATTCCTTGTCCTAATACATTGCATTTTCTGGAGTGATTTTTTTAATCTTTATGACAACATCAGAACAGAAGCAAACACTGAAATCCCATTAATCATGAAACAATTTTTGTCATTGGCATAGAAATCCTGATGTAAGGATAGAAAACACATCCTGAAATCTTATCCTGCAGTTTTACCCCATCAGACATCTTGCCCTTGTCATGTGTATTTAATGAAAGTTCTTATGTGTAAGAATATCTAAGATGTGGCAAGCAAAAAACAATGGACTGATAGGAGTCTCATGAAGTTCAACAAGGACAAATGCAAAGTCCTGCATCTGGAATGGAATAATCCTGTGCAACAGAACAGGCTGGTGCTAAACTGGCTAGAAAGAAGCTTTGCAGAAAAATACCTGGGAGTTGTAGGTGCTGAATATGAATCAGCAGTGTTCTCTTGCAGCAAAGGACAACTTCATTCCAGGCCAAATTAGGAAGTATTTACCTAGAACGCCGCATCTTAATCCATCTAAGAGAAGGTCACTCGAAACAAACCTACGTCCTGAGGACCTCACTGCCATTGTCCAAGCCTGCTTGGCCCTTAGGATTAAAGGGTGGGCTCAGTTCAGCGCAGGCTGTGTCTCACCTAAAAAATCCATTGCGCAGGCTTGAAAGGTAAAAACACCTTTCCCAAATCTTCTTTCACGAAGACTGGCCACGTTTTTTACCTAGAACGCAGAGGAAGCAATGCCGGACTCTTCTCAGAGATGTGCAATGGAAGCAAAAGAGGCAAAGGACAAATACAGAAACAAGAAACTTGTTGGCTCAACTTAAGGGTCATCAAACACTAAACCAGGCTGTTAAAAGAAGCTGTGGACTTCAGTGGACAGACCCATAAGTAACTTGCTGCAGCTGGACCTAATTTGAATAGGAATTTGGACTAGATGAGTCCAACCTGCATGATACTATGAAGAAGAATTCAAGTCAATGAGGTACAAGGAGTTCTCTTGTCCTGGTTTGGTTGAAAATAGATGTTGTGCAAGTCTTTTTTTATAAGCTCGATTTTTGTAGATTGTCATTTATTATCTTCAATGGTCCTAACACCAGGATGTCAAGCTAAGACTCTCCACAAATATGGTTTTCTTAAAAGCTGTTGTATGCATTCAGAGTTATGGGTCTGATCCAAAATATGCATAAAATCTTTAAGGAACTCAAGGTTATTCACGAGTCATTCACGTGAGTGGTTCTGTGGTTGCACTTTGCATGAGGCAAGTTAAGTACTGCAATATGGAGTTTCATAAATATGGGTAGATCCAAAAACTGCAGATTTGCTGCCTGGTACTAGTTAATATTTTTTTTTTTGTTCTATTTTATGTACATTATTTCTTTATAAAAATAAAACCTTTTGAATGGTTTCACAAATGTGATAATAATGCAGCAATCTCAGACTCCCTGGTTTTGTTCATCTCTAATAACACCACACAGTCATTTTCTACTACTGATAGTCAACACTTTTTTATTTACAGAGTAGTAAATAGAATTATATTCAGAGAGCACTGAAAAAAATTGCTTTTAAAACAATTCCAGGTCAAGTACATTTGACATTTACCTTCTGTTACATCCAGATGTAATGGAGATGCTCTACCAACTTTAGAAGGGTAATTGTATTTTTAAAATTTATTTATAACTATTTTATTTTTGGAACGTATGTTTTATTCATCAGTGGATTTTTCATTAGTCACAAATGAATTGGTATAATAGCATAGGCAGAACATTGGCGGGGTTGTTACTATTTGCATATTGTAGATACTTTTCATTTCTTTAATATTATGACAGAGGGAACGTTCCAAGAAATTTTGGCACATTTCCTACGTTACCAAATGCTGCAGTTGTATTTTAGTTCATGGACTGAGCTTGATTTCAACTATCATTTCCGCAGAGTTAAAATGGGAGAGAGAGTTTCTTAATGGAATATTTTGTACCTCCAAGAGGATGGTTCTAATTTTCTTTTCTATATATTTTTTTTCTATTCTAATTTGCTAGTCCTACAGGTATAGCATTATTATTGTTAATGTAATTGTATTTCTTCACGTAGGAGTTTTAGTTCTCATATCTAAACATCATCTCAGGAGAGCTGTGACTTTCTTCTGTTCCTCCCATTCTCTCCCAGTACTATTCAGATAGTATGTTTTAAAATGCAGTAAAGTTGTATATGATACCTCAGAAAACAGGCCAGTCGATTGATATTTTTCTGTTTGCTTGTTTTATTTTTTTCCTTTTGAGTGCATGCAGGCACCCTTGATATGAGGTCAAAGGTTTCCCCCAAGATTCAGCAGTTTTATGGAAAATGTTGAATATAGTTTAGAGGTCACTCTTCAGCTAGGAAGTAACAGCATTTTGCTTTTTATACTCATTGATGTAAAGTCTTTGCAAAAAGAAGAGAGAAAAATATTTATTTTGGGGACATTTTAAAGATTAAAGATAAAATGATTTATTATTTCAAGCATCTTTGCATGCTGTGAACTTGTGAATATGTAGGGGAAAAATAGGAAAAACATGTAGTTAGTATAAGTTTGGTTCTTGAAAAAATAATAAAGCCATTTATGAGCACACCAAGATACTAAATGGAGATGTAACAGCCAACACTGATTTGTTAAGAACAAATTATATCTGATCAATCTCATGTTTTTTATTACTATTGTGCATGAGAGAGATTGTCACTGGAATGAAATTTTTTGGTATATATTGTCTTATGTCTTTTTGTAAACACAGTAGGGAAATCCGTTCTGCTTAGCAAGATTGCTCTCATGTCCGTGTAAATCTCAGGCTTCACTTTTCTTCATGGATTAGAGTGAGGAAGTAAATGATTTTTGGTTATGCAGGTAGGTGTGTGAACCTGAGGACCACTAAACACAGTTACAGAAGCATCCTGTGCTTGGTAACTGTGCTGATGTTCTGTGAAAAATTCACAATGTTAAATAGCCTTTAAAACATTTGATTTCATAGTTGAACACTTTCGCAGCAGGTTGCTGCATAAAGAAGCAGAAACATGAATTCAACGTATTTTTAAGATATTTTTCCATCCTTTGTATGTGAGTGGTGAGCCTGTAATGCATGAAGAATTGAATTAAAGCCTTTAAAGACTGTAAAACACACTGCACAAATATAGTATATATTGTTACTGAAATTGTGGAAATTAAAGATTGAGAGGAAAATTTGCTTTCTGCTTTGGAATAACAGACTCTCGTACAAGAAAATGATATGTGGTATGGATTTTCCTTAAATTAGCCAAAGAGATTTTCAGAAGATGTAATTTTCTAGACTATGAGTTGGTTGAATCTTTGTAATGCTGCCTATAGGAACTAAAATGTGATAAATATATACACAATAAGGGTATATACAATCTTGCTGAATTACACCTTTTGTATTCTATTATGGATAAGGGAGTCTTCTGCTCAAAGGCCATCTTTTGCAGTATGTAAAATAAAGACCTCCAAAGTTGAATATTTAATGTTAATAAACTAAATAATTGTAAAAATAAATATATGTAACTGTAAATAATGATTTTCAGAAAGCTGGAGGAGGATCTCTAGCAAACACTGAAGCTGCATTTCCTAAGCTGTGGGGATAGTTCCTTCATAGCAGGGAAAGCAGCAAATTCTGCTCATAGGACTATAACACACTAAATAAAATTTGTCCAGAAAAGGGCTAAGAGTTGAATTTATTCTTTCAAATTACTGAATTGCATGAGCTAATTTGCTCCATCTCATCTTCTGCATTGATCTGTTCCATCTCTCAGATGGTTATTTTTCCTAAATTTCTGAAGTTCTGCAAGTGTATTGTGCAAAAATTTTAAATCTGGCAATAGGAGGGTTTCCTTTCTGTAACGTTGTGATCCTCCCTTTTTGAGTATGTTTGCTGCTGCTCAGCTCATCTACGTTCTAGTCTTGCTTCTTTTCTGTGACATGGCAGTAAAATGAAATTAATGTATACATCTAATTAGGCCAAATTCTTTAGAACACTGTACTCAGTTTCCAAAAAGAGATATTTGATTGAATTTCACTTCTGGGGAGTGAGAGGACAAGAGAGTGAGTTGTATTTCAAAGTATTAATTGGAAAGCCTGAGTTTGTAAGTTTAATGGTTAATATCTGCATTAAGTGGTAAGGTAACAGCTTAAAATAGGAAAAAGAAGGAGATAAAGAATATAGAGGTGAATAAGATTCTAATTGTTTGCATTTATTTTATTTCTTATTACACTGTAATGTAACAGTGAGATTGTTATGTTTTAATTATATTAGTGACTATTGCTGAGAGCTTTGGGATAAATAACAGCCTCTAGAAGACAAGAAAAGAGCAAATACAGTATCCATTTCTCTTTAAAACAGGGGGAGACAGAGTAGGGAATTGGAGCATTTTAGTTTCTGGAGAAAATATCAGGCAAATGATTGAATTATTTGGAAGCAGTTGGAGATAAAATTGAAAAATTGACTAATTAATAACAAATTATGTTAAATCAGTCTTTCTGTGGAAAAGGTAGCATCTTGTAGTTAGTAGATGAAATGCATCTTGAATTTAATGCACATCTGTTTGGTTGACTTTCTTGTGTCTTAGGCTGGAGAACATGAGTACACATTATAGAAAAAGCAGTTTTCAGAAGTCTTGTATAGGTAAAAACAAAGTAAAGGCAGCGTTTGTCAAAAGGTTAAATGTTGAGTTCCACTGGATCAGTTATGTGTATGTCTAATGCCATTTGGACAGCACACTTTGTGGAGAACAGCGATCACTTGATGTGTCCTTTATTAAGTTGTGTGACAGGATTAGTACAGGTAGGCTGCATTTATGCTAATTTCTGGCTGTTGTCCCATTGAAAACTTGTTGATTATACTCCTGGAGTTTTTATTAAGCTGGGAACTAGTAGGAACCAAATTCCTTTGGGAGCAAAATGCTATTAAACTGACTAGTGAGCCTCCGTGGGGAAATTCAGTATTTTCTTAAGTGCTGTGGATGAGAGTGGCTTTTCTAAAGCCCCCTCAAATGACGCCTGATAGTGGTGTACATGAGAACAATATCTTGTTGTTTCTATAACTGATGATTTTAATACTTTCTTCTTTCCCTGTGGAGTCTTCTTTTTCCCCTGTAGCTGTTGAGGAACTGAAAGCTCCCATGGAGAGAGATGGTCACTGTTAGATATGACTTGTTGAGAGAACCTCTGCTGCCCTTATGACTTTTTTTCTCATTTTGGAGAAGAAACTTATGGACTAAATTAAGTGTTTCACTTAGCAATGACAGAGCAGTCCTTTAGATCTTGCATGGGCAATCATTGGAGAATCATTTTTAAAAGGACAAAAATGCCCTGCAAATACCAGTATTCACATACAACAACACTCACCTCTGCCTTACGCTCCCTGCAATCTATTTTCCTTGCCCCTGCTAGCTTGATGAGCACATGTGATGAAGTAAAATCTTTTTCTTCTTATCTTTAAACTGAATAAATAAATAATTTGACAAGTTTTAGCCTCTTGACTGTGTAAACTGGGTTCTGCAGGTGGAGAAAATGGAACTGGTGATGAAATGAAATGAATTGGCCCCAGATCATGAAATAAGCGTAAAAAATCAATATGAGTGATTTTCAGTATTGTACACCTAACAGTAAATATTTACATCTGTCAGTAATGTTTTTAGCTGAAAGTGTTTTCTGTTATTTAAGGAAGCCTATTTTAAGACAACCATCACTTGCAAAAAATGTAGATTAAAGTATATTTTAAGAAGCTTTTGTCATAATATTTTAAAGGATTTTTTTTTTTTTTTTACTTCTGCACCTCTTGTGGCTTAAAGCAGTAACATTATTTAATGAAGGTCTTTAAATGTGATATGTAGAATATAAATCACAGTTGATATTGTGAAAACAAGCAGATATATTTATCTTGGTCCCTGCTGCTGTTCCAAAAATTTTATTTCAGCGAGTGTACATTAATATCATTGTCATGGTTTAAGCCAAATGAAAACTAAGTGAGAATTTCTTTTTCCCTTCCCCCTGCCCATTGTGTGTGGGGG
>JAWWLV010000179.1:52513974-52544458 GCA_035041135.1 Platyrinchus mystaceus
AATTCAGTTCCAGGGGTCATTGTTTAGGATGTACTCCTGTGTTTTAACATGTCTTAAAATTAACTGTGAGACAAAAAGGTAATTGTATATCAGGAAATAAGTGGATTTTTCATGGAAATTCAGAGCAGAACATTAAGCATCACAGAGATAGAATGAGAAATAGTGAAAATATTGTCCAACTACACATACATGCAGTAGTTTAAATGGGCTTCTTTATGCCATTGTGCCACACTGGTGCTTCCTGCTTATGGAAAATGACATAGAATAGCTGATAGTGGTATTTTTCAAAATTAGTACTTCTGACCAGGGCCATAAATTTATGAGCATAAATTGCTGATATTTATTCATGACTTGAATGTGGTACAAAAATTGGATTTCCAAGTCCCGGAGAAAATGTATCAAGGTAGGTTTGAGGCAGCCTTTCAGCTACTAAAACGTTGAGAAATTTTAGGACAGCTAATAGCATCCCTGCTTTACACAATGCAAACCTTGGTGACTTGTGTAAATTAATCTTTTCAATTCAGTTTGACAGTTCACTCCTGATACAAGGGGAGTGAGCGAGTGGCTGCATGCTATTTAGTTGCTGGCTGGGTTTAAACCACCACAGAAATGTACATTAGGCTATTAATCAGAGAGGCAGATATAAAAGAAAAAGGAGGAATATTGAAAGAAACTTATTGCTATCCCTGTTCTGTTGAGCAAATAGGCAAAGTGGTTTCAAATGTAGCATTGGGTATTAAGGAAGACAAAGAATGAAAGAACAATAAGGGAGTTTAAATCTTTAAGATAAAGCTAAGCAATATACTTCAGGGAAACGAATGGATGGAACAGCTTGTTAACTGCTCAGTGAAATGTAAAGTATATGGGCATCTCACAATTACAGAGACAAGTAATCAAAGCCTGAGAAAAAAGAAGAATAAAAGAGGCAGATGAATAGCCTGTAGAGATTTATTGTAGTGGTATTTTTGTTTGTGTTAAACCCAATTTTGTCTCTCTGGTGAAGAGATTATTCTGGAGATCTTATATTGCTGTATAACAGATTGATTGAATTTATGAAACATTTGGAGAATGTTTATAGAGACTTTATGAAAAGACCAGAAAACTTAGAAGTGAGCTGCTATGTTTAAAAAAACAACAATCTGCAGTGTCGACCAAGGGAGAGAGCATCATATTGAAAAGCCCCCACGGGATCTTTGGATCTCGGAGCTGAACCTAGATAAACCCTGTAAAATGCCCTGTAAAAAGAAATTTGCAATAACCCTGAGACCTTAAAGTAGTTATGTATTTTAGAAGTATTTCCTTTCTCTGAGCTGTGGAAGGATTTCTTAAGATGTTCAGCACAAGCCAGCACAGTAACCCTTCATTTTGGCTGATCTACATTAGCTTTTTGGACAGGATACAATATATATTCCAACCACTTATTCTACCTGAAATTTTAATATGCCTTGAAATACCAAAGAGAACAAAGGGCTGAGACTTGTATCCTTTAGCTCAGCAATAAGGACCTTATTGTGTTCACTAATGGAAATGTGACTACAGATAATTTTTTTTTGCTTTTTAATTTAGGTTTCTAAGCTTACATAGATGTACTATCAGAGCAAGACTACAACTGTAGCTGTCTTATACTGATAATACTTTTAAAGGAGATAAAGTTCCTTATATCTTGAGTGAATAGTCAAACTGAATTGAAACAATTTATTTACATGTGTCAGCAAGGCTTGTGTAGTGTAGAGCAAGGATGATGTTAGCTCTGCTGAAAGGACATATAGCACTCAAGGCTTGCATCTGAATGTTCTCATTCAAATTTTCTAAATGTGTCCATATAATTATTTTTTGAGTTTTGCATATTTTACCTTTTATTTACAATCTGCTTTGATAAAAATTTTAATATTTTGTAAGCATTCAAGAACTGGTTCTTTATCATGTGCATACAGAAATGCAAGTGACTTTGAAAGTATGGAGATCACTAATAGCACTAACATCTTTTCTGGATTCTATTAAAAACAGAGGAATAATTTAGTCAACTGGTGGATGTACTCTGTTTCTGATCTTGTCTGTTGATGTTCATGTGTTCTGTGTCACAAACTACTGAGGTCTGTTGGAGCTTTGGCAAGAGTTGTTCTGCTGTAACTGTCAGAAGGGCAAATCCCGAGGAAGCACCATGTAGTACTCTAGAGAGGCAATAAGTGGAAGGTGGCAGGGCTGTGGCTCTGAGCCTTAAGCAATATTTGAATCTCTTAGACTTCCATAAATGCAAATCCACTGCTTATGTTAAACAAGGAGGGAAGGAGAGGAAGGGCATCAGGCAGTGGAGACCCTGTAATATGACCTGAGAGCCACAGAAGGAAAAGACTTTGAAGGAAAGATTATTTACAGGTATAAGAATAAATGACATTTCAAAAAATTATAGGAGTCAAGTGAAGATTGACTGTGTGAAGCTTATTTGAAGTCACTTTATGATGTTGGACTTTGATAGAAAACTAGAGAAGCTGGAGAAAGCAGGAACTAACCTGGGTACTGTATAAGGAGAAAACTGGCTAAAGGGGAGATCTCAAAAAAAGAAATTGCTGGGAGAAATTTAATGAAGTGCTTCAGGCATGGCTCTAAATGGAGGCAATGTTTATTATTTTATTTTTGGAAAATGTTTGTTACAGAAAGTGTTGTGGTAGCAAAATCAATATAAACAAGAATAGAGCATTATGAAGGAAAAATAAAAATGACTTATTAAGAATGGGAAGAGTACAAAGGAACAGAAAGGTTGAACCTTTTGGGATTAGCATCAAAATTTTGTCAGGACATAAGGAAAGTTTGAGAAAAGATGCATTTAAAGTTTAGGCAAATTTAAGAAAAACATGAATTTGAAGATTTACTCAGAATTGTCCATTTTTGAAATTGAGGCCATATAGAACAAATTAACTGGAAAAAAATGGTGGAAGCTGTTCTTTCAAGCTTTTAAATTACTCTTGAGATGAACTGCAAAGTTTTATTATTAACAGAGGTCAAGGCAGAGTAACAACAGTTTCCCCCTCACTACCCTCCATCTTGGTTTATTACTCTGAACATTGTTTAGCTATAAAATTGTAACTATCATCTACAGCTTAATGCTTAAAAAGAAAAATATTAAAGATATGCTCTTTATGTTGTTGAGCTATTTCTCCATACTTGAGTTTATAAAGAAATAAGCCTAAGCCATTAAAGCACAGTTAAAAAAATTAATAGAGTACAAGTGCACTGCATTTGTTTCCTTGGAAACATTCTATTGTAATTTCTTTCAGATGAGATGCAGTCATTCTGTGTTGTATTTAGGAGGCCCTAATGAATTTGTCTCTGGATAGCATATAAATATGAAAAAAGGCTGTAGAAATTGGTGGAGCTACTTGCACTTCTGGTTTCTATAGAAACAGCCAATACGTTGTCATGTACTGGTGGTATTAGGAAGAACAAGGTAATTAAAATAAGATGATTTATTCAGTGCTTTAGAAAACTAAAGTTATTCTTCTCAGAGAAATCCTTTCTGAATACATGAACAAAAAATTCAAAGAAATATGGTGGGGATATGTTTTTACTCGCGTAATGACATTTTTTTTTTTGAATTTTTAACATTCAGGGGTCCTTTCTGAGCATGGAGACACATTTTCTGTGTCTGTAGCAGATAGGTGAGCAGTCCTGCTGTGTTTATTTGGAAGCTTCATGTGGTGGTATTGCAGATCAGAACTGTAGACCTGTCTGTGCGTACCATTGCTCCTGGAGCAACTTCTCCTGGAGAGACTGAAATGAGCCAGGAATGAAACATGTCTCCTTTTGGAGTGGGAGTATTCAAGTGAGAAGCTGTCAGGGAAGAGCCGTTCCGGTTTCAGCCCTTTTCCAGACATGTTTTACACCCCCAGCAGTGACCAATACGCTTTTGCAAAACAAGAATAGAAAAGCACAGGAAACTTCTTTATCACAATTCCCAGCAATGGTTATCCAGGCATTTCTAACTTATGCTTTGGGGGCCTCCTGCCTCTTTGTCTTTCATGGATCCCTTTGAATTTTCATGCTGTGGTTGGTTGTTCTTGGTCTTTTTACATCTGCAACTTCCCGTAGCAAGGAATTCAGCTTAAATATGTAGTGGTCAAAGAAGCATCTTGTTCTGTGTGTTTTGAAACTGCCTTCTGCTTGTTTGTAGTCTAAAGTCTTACAATGGAAGAAACCATTCACCTTCTCCATGCTGCTCAGAACTAATTTCTGATTCTTTCCAATTCCCCTCAGTCATCTCATTTCTGTACTAAAAATTCCTTGATTTTGCACTAAAGGGTCTGTGAGTTCCTCACAGAAAGGCCATTCTATATATTCCTGTATCTTTCCTATATGTGGATTTCTCATCCTATTTGAGATGGGGTAATAATTTTAAATAAAAAAATCTGATGAAAAATTAATTTTTGTGCTTTCTCAAGCAAACTGAAATTGACTTTAAAAAAACAGAACAGTGTACATTGTTCATATCTGAAGTCTTAGAGATCAATACCAGAGTAAGGCCAAACACTTCACCTTAATCAGACTCTCTTTCATTTTAATGATTCTCAAGACCCCTTGATAATGTTGAGCTGTGTCCCTGAAAACAGAGCAGTTACAAACAGAAAAAAAGTATTTTGTTTTCAACTGGATAAAGAGAAATACAGCAGTCTTCTGCTAGAACACTTCAGGAGAGCATAAGACTGTAGTATGCTTGATCTGCTTGCCTATGATATTGTCATGTGTTTTGTTTAAAATTGTCATTATTGTTTTCAGATGGGGGTCAGAGGCATAAATTAGATTTGTCATATGGTTGTGGTTTTATTGTGCACACATAGCTGAAAAACAAATAGCCCTCTGCCTCAAACCTTACTCTCTAGATAGATTGACACAAATGGCTTGCATTGCAATAGTTATAAAACATCTATCTTGTACAAAAATAACATTTCTTTAAGGTTAAAATGTACTTTTTATTACCAGTAATGGTGTCATACTGTTTCACAGAGGAAACTTAAATGAGACCCCCACTGCATTAATTACCCAACATGCCAGTAGGAAGAGGCAGTTCCAAGCCAAAGTATGCAATCTAAAAAGGTAGGACAAGAAGTGGAAGAAAAGATATGCCTAATTTTATAGATTGGAAACCACGGCACTGACTGATTAGGGATTTTTTTAATGACCGCCAGATTGCCTGTAGTCCTCTTAGATTTGTTTTGAGACCTCATCTACTGATGCTCAGGGCAAGGACTATAAAAACCCCACATTTCTTTCTCGTCACTGGCATAAAACTTGAGTGGCTTTTTGAAAAGTGCAGTGCACACAGATTACAGATGACCAGCACAGAGCTGGGGCAAGGAACAGCTTCTGAATTGCTTGTGTGGAGGCTTTGAGATTTCTTGACAAACAAAATACTAGGCATTTCATGTGCTTTATTGCAGAGAAGTATTATAGAACACCCATCTGAAATATATACCTTGTATTCAGCATCACAGCATGCTTCCCAAATCACCAGGATCATAAGAATCTGTTTGAAGCTGATCTAATTTGCTTAAATTACCTCTCTTGTCAAATGCCTGCAGCCATGAACTCTTGCTGTAGTGAAAAAGCTTTGTTATTATGCTGGATTGTGTTGACACCAGAAACTATTAGGCCTTCCTTTGAAATGAATTCTTTTATGTCCAGAAAATGCTTAGTTTGAAGAAGTGGACTGTGGTTTTCCAATGCTTATGGGGGATAAATCTGCAAATAGAAAAAGAGGAGAAGCTGTTATTAACAAACTTAAGCCAGCAGGGTAGGCCAACTGGTGCTTTCCCCAAGTAAGTTCCTCAGGCATGTCATGAATTAATTGTCTAAGGCAGAATAAAGCAAGTTTAATTATGAATACTTTTCTGAGTAGGGATGTTGCAATTAGTTATTTTTGAAAGATGACTTTATGGGGCAATTTAAGTACTATGTATATCGAAGTCCTGACTGCTATTCAAAGTGTTAGTTTGCTGTTCTCTGAGTCAGTTCTTATTTTGTGTTTTGAAGATTGAACAGCATAGTTTTTCTGAGGTATGTATCAAACATATAGAAAAAAAAAGGTCTTTTGTAGTAATTTTTATAAAGACAGTTTCCTGTTGCAAAGCTAAGATACACAGGTACTTTGATAAGATATCCTATTAAATAACAGACAAGAAAATATTATTTAATGATTACTAGTGAAAATGTTGAAATTGATAGTGGCAGTTTCTGTGAGAGCCCAACAGGTTTTCAGCAAAAATTAGAACTATGTGCACAACTTCACAGTATCTTCTTGTTCCTTACTGAAAGATGTCTGTTGCTCCAAAGACTGTTAAAAATAAATCCGAAACCTAAACCCTTAACAATACTGGACACAGTGCATGTGTACCCACATGTGTACCACAGTGGGTGTGCATACATACCCACATTTCACAAGTTTGGGGGTTTTTTAGGTGATAAAGACCCAAACAGTATGTCTGTGATTTTCTTCTTTAAAATAGGAAAATACTAAAGAATCACTACCATGAATCACCATTTGGAACTTTGTTGTCAGTTATTGCTCTATATCATTGTTCTTCATTTCCCAGCACTAACTGGCCTTTGTTTCTGTCTCTTTTTCTACACATTTGTGCTGCTCTGCACTCTGGTTTCCCGACTCTCTGTTTGGGACTTGTCACTCCTCTGAAGGTCTCTGCTGCTCAGTAGTTGCCTCCTCAGTCTGTCAGGGTGGTAGATCCCTATGTGTCCACTCCTCTCAATTTAACTTTATTCTTCTTCTGCAGTCCCTACAGCTGTCAGGTTTCTGTATGGTTTTCCATTTCTCATTCCAGGCAGCTATTATATTTTGTGGGGTTTTTTTTAAGGTTGTTTTTTTTTGTTTGTTTTTTTTTTTTGTTTTTTTTTTTTAAATTTTTGCTCCTACAAAATAGCTTAATTTTCTACTTTACGAATGAACTATGGACTTCCTTTTATAACTCTGTGAAGAAATATCTATGCATGGTGATTTCTCCATAGAGAAAGTGGAGGCTATAAATATGGAAATATCCTTTTTGGCTTTACAAAGTTTAATTGCTTTGTATATTATGCAGATTCTGAGGCTGAAAAGTCTGATGAGAGCAGGTAACACATTTGTATATTCACTATCTTAAAAATGCAGGCAGATTGCTGAGAAGTATGCCAGTTTTTTGAGTTTGCAGGTTTATATCTTGTTGCTGTTATTACAGGGTGTGTAGGGTGCCTGCATGGCTGAGGTTTGTCAACAAATGCAAACATTGTGTTTCTAAACTGTGCATTTCTCAAAGCATGTAAAAAGCAGTTGGAGGAGCTGCTGCTGCCACCCTTGTACATGCTGAGATCACAGGAATCAGAGCTGGAAGGGACCTCAGGAGAGGAACCAGTAAATCGCTACCCTAAAGCAGGATCAGCTAGTTCTGAACATTTCCCAACAGTCACAGAATTTTGAGCTCGAGGCAATAAATCAAGAATTCTCAGGCTGTGTTTGATACTTTAAATGATTTTTCTTTTACTGGTGAAAGTATAAAGCAGAGGTGTAATCCAGGATATTTCACTGTGATGCCTGAAAATTGTTTGTTTGGTTGTTTTTTTTTTTTTTTTAAATATATGTGCTTATGGTATCTGCAAAAGGTTTGGGCTCTGAAGTCAGTAGTTCCTGGCAATGTTAGGGGTCTAAGGTAGGCACTGAAATGCCCCACAAAGTTAGGACTCAGTATAATGCTTCAAGCATTTTCTCTGCTCTGTTGGTTTTTCTAGTGACGTTAGAAGAAGGACTAACCCCTGAACACCCTGTCAGAAGTGCAGGCTGCTATGTTTTAGCTATCTTTGAGAGAGAGATTTAGATATTAAAAACTAGGAGCCTTCCAGTGTCCTAGTTTCAAGGATCACCATATTCAGAGAGATGGTGTGCTTTGATCTGGCCACTTGCCTTGAAGTTTTTCTTCACTAGAGGCAAATGAGAGAAAAAAGAAAGCAAAAGTATTGATTTGCAAAATTCAAATTAGGCAACATAGATACAGAATTTCATGAAGGAAGATGGAAAGAAAGGAAATTCAGATTGTTCATGTATTCCTTAGAATAGTTCAAAATATGTCTTAATTTTAAGATCCATCATACAGGCTGTTAAAATATTCAGAATCCTGTGGCTACGTAGTCATTTCTGCATGGATCTAACACACTTCTTGTGGACAATCGGAATCTCCCCAGGAGTTGTACCCATTACCCTTCCTCTTTTCCATGTAACTCTTTTTAGAAAGGAGGTATCCATCATCTGTGTAGCCACCCTTTAAATACTGGAACATGGTTATAAGGTCTCTCCTAAGCCTTCTTTTCTCCAGGCTGAACAAGCCCGGTTCTCTCTGCCTTTCCTCATTTAGCTGCTGCCCAGTCCTTTGATCATCTTTGTTACCCTTCTATGGTTCCTCTTCAGCCTGTCCACATGTCTTTTGTATTACAGTGGGGACAAAACTGAACACAGTGTTCCAGGTGTGACTTGACAAGAGCTGACTAGTGGGACAATGACTCCTTTATCTCTACTAGAGATGCCCTTGTTGATACCAGCCAGCATCCAGTTGGCTTTGTTTGCTGCAGCTCCACACTGTTGACTCATGTTGAGCTTGTTGGCCATGAGGACCCCCAGGTCCCTTTCCACAGAGCTGCTCCCCAGCCAGGTGGATCACAGCATGTGCTGCACTCCTGGATTATATTTTCCCATGTGCAAGACCTTACACTTGTCCTTGTTGAACTTCATAAGGCTCTTGTTAGCCCACTCTTCCAGCCTATCCAGGTCTTCCTGCAGGGTGACTGTCCCTTTTGAAGTGTCCACTTCACCACTCAGTTTGGTATCATTAGCAAACTATGTCAGGCTACACTTGATCCCATCTTTCAGATCACTTACGAAGATATTAAACAGCACTGGGTCCAATATCAGTCCCTGAGGGACCTTACTTGTGGCAGGTTACCAGTTTGAAAGGAGCAATTTAGCACCATCCTCTGGGTGCTGCCTGTCAGCCAGGGCCTCATACACAGCATGGACCATTTGTCTAGACCACAGCAACATCAGTATCTCTGGGAGGAGGTGGTGGGAAACTGTATCTAAATCCTTGGAGTCAATGTCCACTGCTCTCCCCACATCAGCTGAACAGGTTACTTTGTTGTCAGCAGATTTGCCCTTGGTGAATTCATACTGGCTTTTCCAGTCACATTCTTCATTTGAGTTCAGGCCGCCTTGGAGACGATACTTCCGATATTGATGCAGAGGCGTTCGATAGGGCTCCCACAAACATGGAGCATGACTTCTCCTTCTCTTCTTCCCCACTCTCTTTATCAAAAAGCCTATAACCACCCATTGTGATCCTTTAGTCCTCTGTCTCACCATGTTTCAGTTATTCCTATGTTATCATAACTTTCTGTCTGTGCACAGAGCTCCAGTTCCTCCTGGTTTTTCCCAGATAGTAATTAATACAAAGATGTAATTAATACAATAATGTTCTAATCTGTCAAAAAATAACAAACTCTTTTTTCCAATAGGTGTTAAGAGTGTACAAAGCTGCAGTACAACAGACTTTGGATGTACTCTTTCTCCCTGAAGGAAGAGAGTTTCTTACAAGCACAGATGCAGTAAGCCGGGACTCAGCTGATCGTACCGTCATTGCCTGGGATTTCCAAAGTGCTGCAAAAATCTCCAACCAGATTTTTCATGTAAGATTAACAACTGGTATTGATTGGGTGATGTTTTAGTATTTCATGCTTGTCAGTGTAGTAAAAAAAACCTTTTGATTTTCAATAAGATCATTGTACAATGTATAAGATGCTCTTCATGTAAGTTGATGACTTGCTTTGTTTTCACACGTAGCACTTAATTGTTCCTAAAAAATGACCTTGAAGACTGAAGGGGTCTCCTTGTGTTTAAAATGTTTACATTTCAGTGTTAATTCACTGACACCTGAGCTATATTTAGGCAAGGACTCCGCAGTGTCATTTTAGTTTGCCAGCGGTGCATGGCAGGAGTTGCTATAGTGCCACGTTTCTTTTCTCACACTTTTTCATACATTTTTCATCAGCTGCACTGAGGGCTATTGAGAAATTGAGTTTAATATTCACATAGTAATAGCAACCTGATACGTGCATACAGATACCTTGTACAGCATAATCACAGAGGCAAAATTTGCGTTTATCAGTGCAGGTGCAGTGTTTCTCTCAGTCATCTATCCAAGCAAGACATTTAATGGACTAAATTGTCTAGAAAGACTGACAGCTTCAAAGGAGATTACCAAGGAAGTTAATAGATAATTTCAACTCCCTGGGTCTTTTTTGAAAACCCAAGTCTAATATCCTATGTAATATAATATGATTGGATTGTATATAGATGCTTTTTGGCTGAAATGAACAGTTCTCTGCTGACAAGGACATGTAGTTGATAATTTAATGAGATTGTTTCATGTTTAATTTCCATACTTATGTCTTTGTCTTTGGATCTATCAACATCTTAATAGACAAGAGGAAGAAAAAAAAAATCCAACAATGAATATATAAATTACAGACCAGACAGGTTCAGTATCAAGGAGCAACAAATAAACACCCCCCCTTCCTGCCGCCCCCGCCTCATGACTACAGCATCTCTGAAATGGACTTCTCACCTACCCTACCCCCACCCCGCTTTTCTGCACTGTGAATAAACAAAATTTGGTAATGATTTTGCATACTCTGCTTCACTTTTCTGAATTTCACCTTTGAAACCTTAGAGGTGGGAGAAAACATCATCTCTCCAAACAGATTAGATCCCAACAGGACTTGATGTATTGCTTGTGTGCATTAACAAATGAATAGTTAAGAGCTCTAAAATAATCCATTACTACAGCATCCCCAGCATAACAGCACAGTGCTCCTGCAGATTGCATTGTGCTTTCTGATCCCATACTGTTAGACCCAGTTTCTTCCTGGAAACACACAGTGTGTTGTGCCCAATACCCAGGAATTCCTTCCCAGTCCTTCACTTCTAAATCACACTACAAAACCAGTCTGATGGAGTCCCTGTGCGGAGTTCTGAAAGTAATCTTAATTCAGTCTTAAATAGGAACTCTAGAGTATAACCAAGTCTTATTAATTACTGCAGATATGTATGAATTTACAGGCAGGAGGAGCCTATATCACTGTCATAAGGACGCTAATAATGATCCTTTTTATTCTTTTTTTTATTAGAGTGGGTTGAGGTATTTTCTGTTCCTGTCAGTGTGGCCAGAACTGAGAGGATAGAGGATTTGATAACTGTACAAAGTAGCATGGAAAGCACAGTATGACTGTGGAGGAAGAGATATGGGAGAAGAAGATTCACTTTCACATTCAAACTTTGGTTTCCCATGGCAGGAAGATGATGATTGAGAACCATCTGGTTGGAATTATCTTTCTTCAGTTGTTCTGCAGTATAATTATGGTTGTGGGATTTTGGTCAATACCTAGGAAATTGAGGTAGAGATTTAATATAGCATTTGTCTTGATGTAAGACTTTCAGTGGTTTGCAATGAGTTAAGTAGCTGTATATAATGCATGCTATGGAAAGGACTTCTGTATACTTGGCCTTTTATGGGCTCTCAAACATGTCAAAAGATAACTTGAATCATTTGAGCAAATCTTTTGTTTCATACAACAAAACTTTCTTTAAAATTATTTTCAGGAGCGTTACACTTGCCCAAGTCTGTCTCTGCACCCAAAAGAGTCTATGTTTGTTGCTCAGACAAACGGGAACTACATGGCTTTGTTTTCTGCGCAGCGACCATACCGGATCAACAAAAAGAAAAGATATGAAGGACATAAGGTATCATTCTTCACCAGGAACTCAGTATTCAAGTTTAAAAGGAAGATAGATAACAAAGTACCTCTACTTCTTAATATGTCTTCTTATAGTGTTTTATTATAAATCAATGATAGATATTAAGTGGCTTCATTTGCTTTCCCATGTGCCAGTGTATTTTGAATCATATGCACTCTGAAGAAAATAGTTATTACAAGACTTTATTAATGCTTAATAGCTTCATTAAATAAGTTTGTAGTATAGCTGTGTCTTAATAAACATGTGGAGAAGTCTTTAGTTTATATTTATTTAAAGATACATTTTTTTCAGTATTATATTAATTTTCAGTAAACCACAATGAAGTTTTCTAATCAGCATCAAGAGTTACACTGTTATTGATTTTCACAGGTGGAAGGATTTGCAGTGGGCTGTGAATTTTCTCCAGATGGAACGCTTTTGGTCACAGGAAGTTCAGATGGCAAAGTCTTTTTCTACAACTATCATACTTCTAGGATTATTCGCACTTTGCCTGCACATAAAGAAGCTTGTGTGAGTGCAGTATTTCACCCAGTCTTGCCATCGCTCCTTGCAACCTGTGACTGGGCTGGAGAAATCAAGATCTGGCAATAAAAAGGAGGATTAATTTTCAGGATGTCTTCTGTTAGTCTGTCAAAGGCTTAGGAAATAAACCAGGTTATGCAATGTGAATTTTTGTTGTGATGTGTTGCAAGCAGGAAAGAGATTGTTGTCTTTTCTTCTATGACCTCTATGACCTCTTTCATAATGTGGTGAAGATGCTCTTGTGGTTAACTGCTGAGCAAAGAAGTATTCCTACTCTCTCCCTCTGCCCTGGTGACAAATTTCTGACCCTTTTGTGTCAATCTTCTGGTGCTCATTTAATCCAACCCTGATTTAAGTACCTAAACTTAAGAAAATTATTGCTCTTATTATGTTATCTTTTTAATGCATTTTTCTTAAACCAGGTTTTGTCATAGAATCATAGAATCATTTATGTTGTAAAAGGCCTTTAAGATCATCAAGTCCAAATCTTAACCCAGCACTGCCAAGTCCACCACTAAATCACATTTCAAAGTGTCACATCTACAAATCTTTTAAATATCTCCAGGAATGGTGACTCAACCACTTCCCTGGGCAGCCTGTTCAACCTAACAAATCTTTTGCTGAAGAAAGTTTTTCTACTATCCAATCTAAACCTCCCCTGTTGCAACTTGAGGCTGTTTCCTCTTGTCCTCATTGAAAGTTGAAGACACGCTATTTACCAGAGGATGATGTTCAGATCAATTAATGCCTATTTCATCTTCCTGGGATTTTTTTTTCCCACTACTTTAAACTAGTTTAGCTCCCTGACCTAATCACTGAAGGGTTAGAGTAGCAATACTTCTGTGCACAAGAAGGGGGAAGATCACAGGGCAGGTCTGACTGCTTCTTCTAGATATGTGTCGTCTCTTATCAGCTCAACGTACTGTAACATGCCTTCTGAGGGTTTCAGGAAAAGGTGTGATAGACGACTTGAACCAAATATAGAAGTCAATACATTTGTGTTTTTGAAATCCTGATGTTTAAGCTTGAATGTGCGACTGTATATAAACAGAATGAAACTATGTACAAATATTTTTGAGGAACAATAAACTTTTTTTTATACATTATGTATCTATTCACCAGTTTACTCCTATTATTTTTGACAAGTTAGTACACAAAACTATAATGGAATTGATGTTTGGGGGAAAACAATTAACATGACACTAATTTATTGCAAACACATATGCATTTCTCCATACTTATTGATGTCACTTAGACACAGAAAGTTATCATCATATTATTCAGTGCAGGGGATGGTTTTTTGACATTCAGATAGGAGCCTGGCAATTCTGCAGCAAATAGAAAGTTCATTAGGCCGTCGTTGTGTATTTACATATATATAGATTGTTTGTAAGTGTAAGTTTATGTTCCCTGCACTGATATTGCTTAATTCTAGAAAATATTTTATATGCATGTGTGTTTGTCTATGGAAAAAAAAAAAAGTCTATGCATCACATAAACCATACATATTCCTAACCTTGATTGCCTATAAACATGTACACCTTGTAGTGCATGCTATAAGCATGGATGGTTAGTCTATAAAGTCATTTTAACATCCACGGGATAATTGGGTTGAGTAAATTGTCTCTGTTGTGGAACCCAGAAGCCATGTATAGTAGCAACTTTTCCATCCTTTTGTTCTTCTGATTTTTTCTTATTGCCACAAATGCAGAGGGTTTCTATCTGTTTTTCACATGCTAAAAAAGCATGTTAAAAAAAGCTTTTTCAGCAAAAAACTTTTGGAACACTCTAGTAAATGGCAGATTTTAATTAATTAATGAGCAAAATGTGATCCACTGGTTTGTAATTCCTTATTGCTTGTAGTAAAAAATAAGCCTATACAACAAGACTGCGAATCCAGTTGTATTGTTTGGAGTCTGGACTAAGATATTGTGGCTGCACGGTTTTAATAATCTTATCAACAGTTATGATGGGTCTTAACACAGGGCATTAAATTTAAGTGAACCATGCAATGTAGCAAAGGCAATCTGTTTTTTTTTTCCCAGACTGTCCTTAATTTCTTGCTTCCTTGCTCAGCAATTAGGTGTTTGACAGGAGCCTGAATTCTGCACTTCTCTTGACTCTGCCTCTAGTATACAAGTCAGCTGTACCTTTAAATGAAAACTGGTTCGGTGATTTTGAGCTATTCCTAATTTGAGTTGTGGGATCTTCATAAATGTCAGAAGGAGATGAGCTGGAAGTGAAGTAGTTGTTGGCACAACACTGGGCAGATGGAATCCCAACTGCATGGGACTGGCTCTGTGTCCTTCCCTATAGGTGTTTTAGTTCAAAATGTGCTATTGTCATTTTAAAACCTCTGGCAGCCAGGTCTGTCTATATGAAGGATGGGCAGCACTGTAGTTGTTCCTGTTGCATTTTGGTATCTCCATAGGAGATTATTTGTCTGTTATTTTATTAAATACAGAGTTGAGAAAGGCCTCTGAAATAAATGTGAATTCATGGTGGAAATGCCTTATTGGATGAGGCCTGAGCTTATGTGAACACTGCTCTATACTGAAGGAGCTCTCAGCACGTTCAGCCTCAGCTGAGAGCATGTCTGTGTAGAGGAAATGTCCTGAAAGAGTAGTACTTGGGAATCCTTGCACATATTGTTTAGAAAAGTAACTGCGTTTTATAAGATTACCCTTTTTGTTGCTTAAGTTCAGCTTGTGTGCTGAGGCATGATTCTGGTGTCTAGCATTTACCCCTCCTGAAATTATCTTGAAAGTATAAATTTTAGACAGTTTGGTGGTGGAGAGGGAGGGAAAAGCTTAAATTTGATTAAAGGCAGTAGAGAAAAGTGAAAGAAACTTGAAACTTTATAATCTTAAAGAATATTAAAATTAGAATTGCATTTGTGTCATATTTCCAAGATGGCTGGAGTTTAATTACTTAGGAGATCCAGCCAAACATTTTATAATGCAATGAAATTATTTTCACAGTCTTATCTTGTTAAAATATCTTTCTAACATAAAACTGATTAAAACACAGACTGAAATTTAGTCATTGGAAATATTTTAGAATAGTAATGTCAATTAAGTTTTCGCTATGATTCAAAGACAAATTCTTCCTTGTTATCTTATGTAATGAACTGTAATGAAAAAATATCCACATTACTCTATCATTCTGCAATTATGAAATACTGTTTGGGCTGCAAACAAGGATTATTACGGTCAGATGAAGCTTTTAGAATGTAATGAATTGTTGGTTAATTAATTTTATTCATAAAATTGTAATCTAGACATTTTTGAATCTTGCTTTAGGAGCAGTTCTTTTAGCTTTATTTAGAGCTCTCTAGGGCATCATCTGTTAGAGCCAAGACAGAGATCTCCAGCATTTTGAAATAGTCTAGACTGTATAGATAAACAAGGCAGATTAATATTAATCTATTTGTACTGTACCAAAAAGTAATAATGCCAATCTCTACCACTTTATTATTTGCTACTGGAGCATTATTAATTTGGAGTGTCATAGGATGCAAGCTATTCAACTGTCTTTATCTCAAAAACCTGCTAATTAGGAGACCGCTATTAGAATCGTTGTGTTCACTCAGCTGAAATACTGTTGGTGAGTCACTCTATATTTCAGCTATAGGCCTCATCATGAAAATAAGGTGTGGCATTACAATGGGATGACTCTTTCCAAAGGGAACAGGCAAATATAAAGCTACAAGACTGTGGCAGAACAGAACAAAACAGAAAGATAAAAAATTTGGGGATCTCACGTTTCCCATTATCCTTATGTATTGGTTTCGACTGCGTTCAACTGAAAATACTTGCTCTGCTTTCTGCAGCTAACTTTGATCTTTTTCTCTTAATCCCAGCTCCTCCTAGCCGCTGCTTGCATCCTCACCACTTAATTCTCAGGTTTTTTTGTCTCTGTTTCAGGACACTGTCTTCTGCATTTAAAGGTATAGTAGTCTATAGGCTTACGCTACATTCATCTTCTCTCTTTTTTTTTTTTTTACTGTGCTCTGACTTGAGGCTTTCAGGCTTTCGTTCCAGCTGTCATTAGAAGGGTAGGCAGAAATCCCAGAGCACTTTGTGCTCCATTCTTGCCTGTTTTCCAGTTTTAATGAGGCTTATTACTTTTGGAGATTCTCTGCTCTTTCTTCCCCTCTCTTCTCTCTGCCTCTCTTTCTACCTTTGATTACTGCTTTAGTGTCTTGCAGATCCTTTCTATTATATCAGCTCCTACAAGGTGTACCTTGTCAGGACTGCACTTTTTCCGAAAAAAACCCAAAAATCCAAACCAAAAAAATCCCACCCACCAACCCTCAGAGTAATTGCCACTTACAATGCTTTGGTTCACAAAGCATGCAAACTGCATTTCCCTCAAATGAGCTTAAATGAGGAGATGTGCTCCAGGACCATATTTTACATGTGCCAGCTGGTGGTACTAGACTGGGGATAGTTCAGTGTACCCCCTACTCCCCCAAATGCATGCAATTTCAAAAGTGAGACAAACTCTACATTACTCCTGTTGGGCCTTACTACTTGCTAACATAAATGTAGCCTCAGGAGTTTCAAAGAGCCTCTGGTACTTTCCCCTTTCTTTAATGAAGCTCTGCCCCTCTCTTCGTGACTCACCACTCTGTGCAGAGTGGTCATAGTCTGATGTTGTCACACTTCAAAGAGTGGAAATGCAGGAAATTAATTTATGAGGGGAAATAAAGCAATTTTAGAGGCACTTGATCTCCAGTGGCAGTAGGACAAACTGGCCCCTGCCCAGAGCTTGATGAATTCTGCCACGTGTGCAGAATGACTCCCAGTTGGGACAGAGCAGCCTAGTCTGTAATGGGAATGAGGGGGTCTCTAGGTGGGAGTAGGGCTCCTGTTACTGGCTTTAGGTGGAGGTTTAATGGAACTAAGCTTATCCACCTCCTTTTCCCAGTCCCTGGATGTCCTGCACAAGCTTATTTAGAGGGCTACCAGAAAGTACCTAGGTACTGCACAGAAATGATAAAGCTTTGTCCAAATGTAATTCTCATTACATTTTCACAATTTTGCATAAGTGCCTCTAAAATCAGTCTAAAAACTTTTGCAGGATCACTTTGGAGAAGGTTGAAGTTCACTAAGGTTGAAAGTGGACGTTATGGTCCAGACAGTTTCAGCTGTCTCCAATTTCCATCAGCAGGACTGCAAAACTGAGGTACCATTCCTAGTTCTGAGGGAGTTTTACGCTGAGAAATTGTTTGAAGTGTGTCCTTGGAGGAGCAACTTACGTAACAGCTTGTGCACAAGTGTACCTTCTCTGGTACAAACCTGGTTCCATTGAGAAAGCAATTTTCTTATGTTCAGATTATTACCACTTATAAGCAAGTGGCAGAGAATTGCCTCAGAATATCATTTAGATATATCTTCACCATGAACTATGTTATTTTTCAAGTCTTATTGCATAACCACCTCCTTTGTTGCCTTCCCTATAAGTGATATAAGTAAATTCCAGAGCTCTTCCCCCTCATGGTACATAGGAAATTATTTACATTGAATACTAGGCAAAGAATGTCATAACTTATATATATATTACAGCACATATGTATTATAGCTTTTACTAATAAATTATAAAGCAAATGAGTTATTTTGATTTGTTTCCCTTTCCTTCTTTTGTTTGTCCTTGATAAGGCAAGTTCTTGTTTTCAAAGAGAATTTCTTATAAGTCAATCATAGCCCCAGCCAGTCTGATTGCAAACTGTGGATTTGCACCTTTGGTATTTGTTTTAATAGATACAATTACTTGAAATGCAGAAACCATTTCAAATCATGTACTGCTTTTAGTACAAAAATGAAAATACTTATTATGCTGTTAATATGAAACAGGCAATCTGTGAGCTGCAGACATGTCATAGACTAATTTTTCATTCCTGCAGCCTCAAATAGATAATGTTTTGACCAGATATGTAACCTCAGAATCTGGAAAAAAGCCATGACAGTGAAATCTTAATCATATCCAAAACATCATCTTTACTTTTCTCAAACATGAGAGATTTTAAAACAAAACAAAAAAAAACCTCCTAGGAGATTTTAATACTGGTGAGGGATAAAGACATGGGTTTCCTTTTACAAGTACAAAGGAAGTAGCTTCTCTGTTCAGTTCACTGGTACTAATCTCAAACTCTCTTCAGTTTGGGTTCTTCCCTAATTTTTAATGTCTCAAAAACTAAATGGCTGTTGGTGAGCACTCAGATAAAGCACACCTAGTGTAAAAAGATACCTGAGTCATTGCATACTCTTCATAGGATGCATGATATGCAGAGATCTGAATACATAGAGAAATTCTGATTTCTTTTTAATCAGCTGCCATTTGCGTGTCACAGATCATAAACCAAAGACTAATAGCAAGCCCTCCAAATCCTACAGTCCAAGGCTCAGTTCTGCAGTACTTTTATGTAGCACTTGGATCAAGCATGTGTGTGACTTTCTTCAGTCGTGCCCCTGGAGTGTGGGAGGAAGGGTGGCAGCAGGTTGTGAGAAGCACAGTCCGTGAAAGCTTTGTACCATAGTGGGAGATTAGGAGGAAAAGGGAGGATGTGCTTGGAGAATGAGTGGCAATGTCAGGTGAAAAATGTTGTAAGGGAAGATAAGTAAATAAAGACTAGATGAGAGCAGAGAGGAATGGATTCAGATAATCCCAAGACATGGGAAGGGAATGTGAAGAGTTCAGCACTATTCACAGCAGTGTACGTAGCACTTCGTTCGCGAAGACTGGCCACACACACACACACACGTAGCACAGCTGTGTCAGGGAAAGAAATGGGCCTGGCCCTAAAAGTGAGGCCAAATATGAGACATGAATAAAAGGAGTAGGAGGATCTAATTCTGGGAAGACCTTCAGATTTTGTGAGCAGTGTCTGCTAGTGAAGGATCTCTTGTGCCCTTGGCCAAGAGGGTGGCTATTTGGGAAACTCAAATAGGCTGGGGTGGTGAAGGTGAAGTTAGTGAAGCTGGGAAAGGCCAGTTGAGCACTCCTCTCAGCAGTGGCCTGGCTGGGCTGTGGGGTAGCCTGAGCAGAGCCTCCACCAGTCAAAGTCTCCAGCTACCACATCCAGGAGTAACTTCATGGTCCTTTTCAAATGGACAAACCTTGCTGCACTCATCCTGTGACCTTGCTAGAGCTATGAAGCTGCAAGGTGAGACTGGACAGGCTCTAGCTAATAAACCTGCCTGCCTCTCGGCTATGTTACTTGATCAGGCTGCGTTGCCATGCTAGCCAGAGCCAAGATCTTTTCTTTGGCCTGTACTGCACCTATATATAGAAATAAACATAAATTCACTGTAATTTGTGGCTGTGCTTGCAGGACAACCTTGCAGCACTTTAGTTTTCAGTCAGTAACTCTGGCACTGCTGTAGCAGTCTGGTCACAGCTGCTTCAGCGATAGGTGAATTGCAAAATTCACCCGAGAAGCTGTGTACTTCCTTGGATAATTGGCATTTTGAGAGCTTTACAGAGAAGGCAGGGGAGAAAATGTGTCATTATTAAAATAAAGACAATGCTTTTGGGATTCCAGCATCTGATAAAATTTACATTTGGACCTCTGGTATCTACTTCAGAAGTGCAATTTTAAATAATCTTTTTATTAATGATGTATACAATGTTCCCCTTGTTTTTCAATATACTAGCTGAACTGCCACATTAATTATGCACCTTCAGGGATTTTTGCTGCTTGGTGCATTCTGAATGCCCTTCAGAGAGAGGGAGGCTTGCAAATGTGAAGTCTGACCAGGTTTCTCAGAAGGAATAAGAAATTTCTTTTCTTTTACAATTGCTTGTAATAAGTCTCTTTGGTGTAACTGAATTAAATCCACTAGAATAACAGAAAATGTGTCCTTCTTTTACAAAAGAAAAATGTTACCAGGACTTGGGCAAAACACAAAGCTTAAATGGTTACATTTTGGCCAATACTTACGCGTCTTTCCTACAAAAATCCTGTGTTTGAATTTGGATGTGATACAAATGAGTCAGTGGAGGTTTAGGTTAGATATCAGGAAAGGATTTTCACCCAAAGGGTGGTTGGGCACTGGAACAGGCTCCCCAGGGAAGTGGTCACAGCACCAAGCCTGATGGAGTTCAAGAAGTGTTTAGAAAATGCTCTCAGGCAACATGATGTGACTCTTGGGGTGTCCTGTGCAGGGCCAGGAGTTGGGCTTGATGGTCCTGATGGTCCCTTCCAAGTCAGCATATTCTATGATTCTATGAAATATTTGACATGTAAAGTGGCTCTTGGACTTGATGTTCCACCAAATGAAAACTCCCATTTCCTTGTTGCAATGTCTGTTTGGTGGGTCTGGGCCTTGGCACTAGGGAGATTGCTTTGCTGTTCACGCTATGTTTCTGCAGAACACATAACAGGAAGCCCTGAGCCTCCTTTCCTCTCCCTTTTCTCTACCCTCCCATTTTACAGATATTTTAAAGCATTACCTTGGGAACTGCAGTCCTAAAAAAAAAAAAATTGAGGATAATGACCTTTTCATTGTGTTTTAAACTGCCTTTTACTTAGGTATCTATCAAGGGAATCATCTGAGAAAAATCATATTCTTCATAATCTGCACTGAGATCTGATAGTACCATTTTTATTTGAGTTAGGAAGCCTAGCTGTACTTAGCTTTCCACCAACCTCCTCTAGTTTAATAAATTTCCATTAGTTTCAAATTAATTATTCCTGAACCTAAGATCATCTTGGAAGGTGGCAACTGTATGAGGGAATACAAAATAGTTTCATAAGAGAACTTGTCAGAGGAAAATTTTGGCAGTAATTTGAGTAAATTATGGAAAAAATATCAATGGACTCTTCAGATACATTCTAGAGGGATGTTATTTTTCTTCATAACGTAAGGGCTTATCATTTGCCCCTGAAATTAATAGCTCTGTTTTTATTTTTAGCATTCATAATTAGACATTAATTTGCTCTCTGAACGCTTACATTTCAAATTCTACAATCATTCCCTTTTGAGCAAGAACTGCTCTAAATCTCTATGAGAAAAATTTGTGACGATTAAGTATATTTGAAGTGTTATGACATGATCTGGATGATTTATTTTAATGTTCACACGGTTCACAGTCCCATCCATGAAGTCACTGTCTGCAGGAATTCCAATAAAGGCTTCCAGACAACATCCCTGTGCAGGTCTAACCCTCACAACACCCTACCATAACCTCTTCTTTGTGCTTTTAGATATAGCTTTTGCAACACATCCCAAGAATTGTTACAAATTACCTCGTTTCCTTGTTTTTTCCCCTCTGCTTCTATTTTCTCTGTTTGTCATTCCCTAATGGCTCCTTAGGACAAGGACTGCTGCATTGCTGAATGCCTGTGGTGCACTCTTCCCTTCATGGACACAACCACAAGGAAACCTGATGCTGGAAGACTTTCAGCCATCAGTTTTATCTGGCTGGTAGAGAACGTATTGAAGTGTGGTGGCAGTAGCTGTGGCTGGAAAGTTATTAAGTACATATCACAACACCAGCATCACTGATCCCCCTGTTTGTAATGCCATCTTCCATCAAACAAATAATATGGTGCTTTGTGAAAAAGGCATACATGAAACAAATACTTCTGTGTTCTTGCAGGTGTGGTGCCTAGTTTTCTAGAAACTAGCCTTCAGATCAGCCTTCATATCCAGGCAGCTTTTTAGGAACATTTTCTAGTGTTATGGCATGTGCAACCAATGAGATGATAAAGCTTGGTTTCTCTTTAATACCTTTAGTACCTATTGGTGCATCTAGGACATAGATGGTAGGCTTGAATCTCTTCTGAATTCTCCCTGTAACACACTGTAAAGGTAAAAAACATGTTCTTTTTTTTTATTAGATTGACTGGAGAGCAGAAGGTCCTGAAGTCTTGCTTGCAGAACACCGCTTCACAGGAGAAGCCACTTGGCTCTCTAACTTCCCAGCTGTGGGATTTCATTTCAGGTCCCATGTGCTGGAAGAGTGTGTGCCAGAGTAGCGAGCTCTTAACAGCAGAGACCCAGCTCTGTCTGAGCAGTGTGTTGTGTCTGGAACAGACAGCTCTCGCCTGGCTTCTCACCATCGTGCAGGAGGAAGGGGGAACCAGAGGAGTCTGGAAGGTGCAGGTTTGAGTGCTCAGCACTCCTCTGTATCCTCAGGCAGCTGAAATACCCTTGTGATGGCTACAGGGGACACAGCCTCCACTGGGCTGGCCACAGGTGTTTGTAATTGAAAGTCTCTGCTGCATTAGCATGGTATTTCTCAAGATTACTTTGGAAATTGTTCTTACAAGGTCTTGGAGAATCATGGAAAGGCTTGGGTTGGAAGAGACTTTAATGATCATCTAATTCCAACCCCCCTGCCATGGATAGGGGCACCTTCCACTAGACCAGGTTTCTCAGATCCCCATCCAGTCTGGCCTTGAACACTTTCAGGGACGGGGCATCCACAGCTTCTCTGAGCAAACTGTTCCAGTGCCTCACAAACCACACAGAATTTCTTCCTAAAATCTAGTCTAAATCTCTCCTCTGTAAGTTTAAAACTCTCATTCCCTCTTGCCCACTATCTGGCTGTGCAAAAAGTTGCTCTCCCTCTTTTTTATAAGACCCTTTTAAGTACTGGAAGGCTGCACTGAGGTCTCCCCAGAGCCTTCTCTTCTCCAGGCTGAACAACCCCTGCTCTCTCAGCCTTTCCTCATAGGAAAGGTGCTTCAGCCCTTGGATGATCTTCATGGCAATCCTCTGAATCCACTTTAATAGGTTCGTGTCTTTCTTGTGCTGAGGACTCCAGACTGGGACATAATCACCACTAGTCATGCAGTATACAGGGTCCCAAACCATATGCATGCAGTGAGGTGTTTATGTACACCACCTTTAACCAACATACATTTTTGACCTGTCTAGGCCTGTGACAAAACTGTCCCTTTGTGGAAATGCTGGGAAGCAGAAGAAAGCTAGTATTGGGAGAAGGAAAGCAAAGTGGTATACACTTATATACTGCAATACTGTTTTCAGGAAGTGTTTTGAACACTTTAGTGCCATAAATAAAAGAACTAGAGCTAATAGGTTGCCTTGAACCTTTGTCATGAAGAGGGAAATAATAAGGAGATCTCATACTCCAGGAGGCTGAACACATCAGATGTCAGCCTGACATAATGATATGTCTGCCGTGGGCTGCACGAGAACCACTCTGTAACTGGCAACCATCTGAGGCAGGAGTGCCTGCTGCAAGGAGAGCAACATTTCAGAGGAATGAGTTCCTCGTCTTTCAAGGAATTATGCTGCTTAATAGACACATTTTTTCCCCACTGTAATGTTATTGTACAGTTTTCTGGACTGACTCTTTTCTGTCTTTAAATTAGGCTTTTATTTTTATGTTAGCAGCCTGCATTTAATGTCTCTTCTGTGTCTGGGGTAAGAAATATATACCTTGCTTTAGTAATGCAGCCAATTTGCTTTTCACAAATACTCTTGCTGTAAGGCTGAAACTCATCTAAATTATTAATAAAATGTTTTTAATGGAAAGTAAATTGTCATAATATAATAATATATATATATATATAAGTATTAGGAATAATACATGTACATTTGCAAGTTTTATGGTAGAAAATATCTTCCTCCTGTTAAGGATGTGGCCCAGCAAAAAATCACTGTATTTTTCTAGGCAAACAATCCAACACAGCAGTCCAATGGAAAATCATTTGTAAAATAGAATTCAGAGCGGGTCGCTGTAGCTGCTGGGAGGGTTATGCTAACAAGGATCAAGATCAGTAGTTTATCTTCAGTTTGTATTCTAATTTGTCTAAATTACTAAAAAATTTTAATGTGATTCAGTTGTGTGAGTCAATTAGATGTGACATTCCACAGCCAGAGAGCACAGTCTGTGTATCTTCAGTAGGCTTAAAATGAGCCCTAAAGTCTTTGTAAGGCTTGGCATGTGGGAAGTCTCTAGAATGGCTGGAGGCATGAATTGAATGTATTGTAAATAAACTATGGCATGAAAACTTTCACTAGTGCCCAGGGAGGAGGGAAAATGCTGATGAATGTTGAAACCATAACATTTGAATGCAGTGGGTAACTCCTGCCTGACACACATACGGCTGGAGCAGAGAAAAATTGATTAATTCAGCCAGCACTGTGAGGGAGAAGCCTGACTCTGACACCACCATTAATTAGGAAAAATTTTGACAGGTAAGTCAAGTTATGCTGTATGTGTTTTTTCATCACTGTTCCACATTGCCGAGGAGCTGCTGCTCTGGTGCCTGCTCTGCAGAGGTGGGGCTGCCATATCAGCGGACACAATGTTTTTCTCAGGTCTGCCCTGTGAGCCTGCAGAAAAACAGAACTGATCCTTTCCTGATTCCCAGTCTCTATTGCTTGAACAATGGGTAGCAGGCTCAGTAATAATAAGGGAAAAACTAACCATAGCCTGGATCCTGAGGGTCTGGGAGGTATGAGGGTTTGGTTGCTGTTTTCTCTCTTGTTCTCTGATGTCTCTCTCACTTCATTCTGTTGTCTGTTATTTGTTGCTGTACAATCCTAGGCTAAGACTGTGTACTCCAGGACCTGAAATGGAAACACATCTCTTTCTCTTTAGTGCTCTTGCCTTATTTTTTACCTCCCTCCCCTCTCCCCAGGTATTCACAGCTGTCCAGTCCCTTGCACAATGCATACCACAAATGTCAAAACCTGCCTGGGCAGCCCATGGAGTCTCCATCACTGGTGTAATGAGGAAATGTTGCTGTGTGGAATACAATTATTCCTACAGCATCTGTATAGCAACTGAGAGCCTTAAAGGCATTATCCAAGATTTGTACTGGTGTAAATATGATAAAGGTCTGACTGTCACCAGCCTCTGAAAGAGCTGCTGAAAAACAGACTTTGCTCGTTGCCATCTGTCAGCAATATTACAGTCATGAGGCTTCTTGCTGGTTATCCACCTGCTGCAGAGAGCAAGTGTGCTCTGCAATGAAATGGGTGCCTCTGGAAAGCCTTCTCAGATGGGGGATACTTTCTTGTCACGTCTTTAATAGCTGTACTGGTCCAGTTTGATGGGCTGTCTGAGCAGTCCTGCCTCTTTGAAGCCATCCCTGTTTTTTTTGGTTTTGTTTTTGTTCTTCCCAGTAAGAGCTGTTTCTTTCAACAGTTGGGAGAAGCTTTATCCACTCAGAAGGAGAATACAAACATACCCAAAGCAATTCCAAAGTATCAATGTCTAGCTAGTATGGCTGGCACTAATGGAAGAAGGTGCAGACGTGCCAAGGTAGTTTGTGGTCAGGCTGACGTCTTTTTTGAATAGATCTTTTTGTGTGGATTGATAAATAGCTTTGGCTTGCAAGCAGGTATAAATATAAACTGCAGAGTGTAAAGAAATGTGATACATGCAGTGTTGGCTCCTGTAGAAAAATAAGGTGGAGCTCAGCTGTTCTGTAGTAATTCCTGAATATTGTATGCTGAGACTTTTGCTGTTTCAGTTTAAGAAGCTCTGTAAGGAGAAAAGCCTAGCAAGGAAAAAGGGAGAGCCCAGAGTAATGACTTTCTGCAAATACTGGTAGTTCAAATAGTCCTCTTCATTTCTCTCTATCCAATATGTGAGGTATGCATGGGTGTGTGGTGAGACATTGTAGCCCAGGGACTGACCTGTGAATAGGAAACGTTAGATTTCACATCCAAAGGAAAAAAAAGACTAAGGATAATAAAATAGGATATTTGGTAATGCAATATGCATGGCCTATGCAATTACAATCAAGGGACTATTATGTCAAGTACTGTATAATCAAGTAATAAGAGACAATCGATCCTTCATAAGCTTAACTGATAAAAAGTTAGAAGAATTATCCTAACTTTTTATAAGGATAAAATACAAATGTTGGACAAATTACCTATTTGGTAGGGCTTGGAAATTGTCTGTGTATTTTCATGAGTTGAAAGTTAGGTTGTTTGAGTGGGAGCAACACTTTCTCTCTAAGGAAAGCAGAAATTTAAAGCTCAAAACAAAATAGTCTTAGAAGTCGGAGACAAGTGGAGTTATGAGGAGCTCAAGCAAGAAATCAAGTTTAATTGGTGTCATCTAGAGTGCCAAAAAGTGCATTTCATCTTCATCATCAATAGAGAATGAAAGAAAAGTAAAAGGCAGTCCAAACCTATTTTAAATAAAATACTTGTTTGGGGTCTTTGCAAAAGTGTGACTTCACTGTATTTGTTGTGTTCCCACACCTTGGCTTTCCGGGCTCTGAAATCTCAGTAATGAGCTGTTTACTGACTTTCTTTTCAATTAGACCTTGAGTAGCAAATGTTCTTCTGTTAAACTGATTTAGTTTCAGGATTGTTTTTCCCTACTGACATAAGTCAGGTCGTTGTAGGCAGGACTGACAGCTCTAGCAAAAAAAGCCCATATCACTACAGCTTGCAAAACGTGATTTTTTTTTTTCTCTTTAAAAAGAGGTGGGGAAAAAAGCCAAAATAACAATGAAAGAAAATAGTCTGTGTTGCTAAAAGCCTTTTCCTGGGACTTTTTGATAATGTACCCTAAAGATCAGGGGAACACAGTAAATGTTGTGACTGGAATGTTTTGCTACATTTTGTGCTTACAGAGCCATCATTCTTGCTCTCCCTCCATTCCCTTATCTATCCTGCAGCTTGTCAGGAAAATCCGAGCTGGTCCAAAACAGCAAGATGCAAGTTCTCAGCTCAGTTACCTATTTTCCTTGGGCAGCTTCATCGTTTGTATTCTCTGTGCAAAATATGGAAAAAGACAGTTTTATTGTACATGAGCACTACTGTCTAGAAGTGATTTGGCATTTTAGTAGTTTGGATGTACAGATTAATTTTTGAATTTTCTTTCTTCCAGTGTCAGGTCTTGCCTTCTTCACCTTCAGGCTATTGTGGAAAGCACGGGTAAGTGGGGATGAATCAGAAAATGATGATTCAGTTCCTGTGCTAAGACTGAGCTTGAAAACTTGAGCTTTCATTCTTTATCCATTTCTCAAGTTATAAATACAAGGCCAAGAGCCTAAAATCTGCTGAAACTAAAATAGCTAACTCCTTACTATCTCTCTGGGATTAGGCATGTCATCTTAGTGTAACTCTCAGGGCTTTGGGGATAAGAGCATTTCCCTCATTTGTGGAGGATAAAGACTGTGAAGTGCTGAAGGTCCATTGAAATAAATTGTCAAATTAAAGTCAAGTGAACCATAAGCCTGGATTTACCTCCCTGCCAAAAATAATCCCACCAGGGTCAACACTTGTAGTTTATAATTTAGAAGTGCTGTTAATGTTGTCCCCACCTCCTCAGGTTGGTGGCACAGTACCTTTCTTGAGGTGAAAGGTTCCATGTTGCCTGGACTCTCAGTATAGGTCTTCCTCCTTATGCCACCCTACGCAACTGGTGTCCAGACTAAGCGGATTTCTACTGTAACAAAAAAGCTAAATGAGGGCTTGAGTGGGAGCCCAAATTTATAACCCTTATGTGCTGAGGATGCCTTTTTTTCCTTGCGATCTGTTTCACAACTTCACATGTGAAGACCTGGAATGGGAAAGGACGCTGGCTGACATTGACATTACAAATTTAATTTATCTGGGACTTGCTGCCGTTTCTCTTCTTCTGAATCATAGAGCTGTCATTGCCCAGCTAGGTGTAGTGACATAGCTAATTGTGGCTCTGCAGCTCATATGTATGTCTGCCCTGACTCATAAATCACAGAGTAAAAATCTAGATGGGTAGATAAACTTAAATATTAATTCATTAGAGCTGACTTCAAAAATTAGAATTTTTCTGAATAATCACAGAGTATTTATGTATGTTTATTGGTGATAGGTGTGTTGTTGAGATGGCATTTATCTCCTATCAGGGGTATTTTCCAGTGGTTGCATTTTGTATCAATGCATCTTGCTTTGATCCTTGCAGATGAAGATGTTCTCCCTGCTCTCGGATGTAGTAACTGTCTGTAGGGATTTCCCTAACCTCAGCAAGGAAGAGTGGGAGGGACCTTGCCACTTCCTACAGATGTGGGATGTGGGGCCAACAACATCCTTGAGGAGCTCCCATCTGTCAGAAAGCAGAGCACACTTCTCTGCACATGGGTGGAGAAGAGAAAGCTAAGGGGGCTCAGAACAGCAGCCTTCCAAATCCTGTGAAGAGGTTATCAGGAAGACAGAGCCAGGATTTTCTAAGTGGTGCCTTAGACACCAAGCTGGTGTCCAAGGAGATCTTGTGGGGTAAGAAAGCTGTCAGGAGACCACTGATGGATGGCCACCAACTGAGCCTTCTGTGTTCCTCTCTTGCAGCTGGACTCTCCTCTATCTCTCTGGGGCTCTCAACTCTACAGCTAGCTGCAATTTAACTCACACTTTTCAAGGCTTTAGGAAAATTTGACCTAGTGTTATATGGCAGTAAAGATGTCTTTAAGATCCTATTTCCTTGGTGATTCTGAAATTCTTATCTGCTCTATTCTACTAATCAGAGGTTTGCAGGGATTTGGCTTTGTGGGTACTTCAAGATGTTTTATAGGAGAAGTTACTTTAGAAAGAAAGACTTTATAAGTTAAAACCTTAAGAAATTTCTTTGCAGTTTGAAACTTAAATTGAAGACCTGTTTGTTAAAATTGCTTTACTGTGGGGAAATGTAATTTTAACTCTTCTGAGACAACTAAGAGGTTACTTGTTGTCTTGGTTTTGTCTAGAGTAAAAGTTTTTTTCCTGGTAGTGCTGTGTTTTGGATTTAGTATGAGAATGATGCTGACAATACACTGATGTTTTGGTTGTGTCTAGGTAACGATTGCTCTAAATCCAGGACTTTTCAGTTCCCTGTGCTCTGTGTATGAGGAGCTGAACAAGAAGCTGGGAGGAGCATGACCAGGACAGGTGACCAGAACTGGCCAAAGGGGTTTTTTATGCCATAGGATTCATCCTCAGTATATGAACTGGAGTGGGAGTTGTCTGAGAAGGGATTGTCACTCCTGTGGGATGGACTGAGCATCAGTCAGCAGGTGGTGAGCAACTGTTGTGCATCACTTGACTTTCTTGGGTCTTATTTCTCTCTTTTTGTTGTCTTCCTTTTCATTACAACTATTATTTTTTAATATTGTTATCTTATTTTATTTTATTTCAATTCTTAAACCATTCTGATCTCAACCCACAGGTTTTACCATTTTCCCCACCACGATTCCCCTTCCCATCCCACTGTGGGGAGGGTGAGCAAGAAGCTGCATAGTCCTTAGTCGCCAGCTCTGGCTAAACCACGACATGGGCCTTTGTAGTTAAAGCTCAGCATCAGAGTAGCTTGGCATGGAAATGGTCAGTAGATGCTCACTGGAAACACAATATGTATGCAATTAAATAAAATTGTAAAGTATTAGAATATATTGCTTCTACTTAGGCAAATTCTCATGGCATGTAGTGGATCTACAGATTATGATACATACTCCCTAGTCCCATCCTATAGAAATTTGTTCATGCAGAGCACTTAAATATATAGTTCTGAGATCAAGTTTCTCCTCAAGCCTGTATTAATTAATTTAGAAAGCATATATAGAGGAATTTAGATAGACCAAGAAGTGATAATAGTATCTTTACAGATATGGCCCTTGGATCCAAGTGTTATAAAAGATCTTGCTCTGAAAGTGGAGAGTTGCAATTGAAGTTTTTTCAAGTGAGGGGGAAAAAAAAGAGGTGTATCTTTCTGGAGAAGTGTAAAAGCAGAGAGTGAAAAGGGCAAGACTGAACATCAGTGGAAGTGCATCCACTCACTAGCAGCAAAACCTTTCATTGAAGGAATATTCAAACTATTCTTATGAATATTCAAACTATTCTTTTTAACTGCAGCTAAACAAAAACTCTCAATTACTAAAATATCTTTGCTAATACCATAATAAAGAGAAAATACCAAAGAGAAAATAATGTGAGAGGAGCTGGACTGAAGGACAAGCTGTTACAAAATGACTTAATTGCAAGAGTTGTTTTATAACAATGAAGTTTTAAAAACAGACATGGAGGAAAGATTGGGAAAACAATGAAAACTTCTGATAATGTTGATATAAGACAATGTAGACAACATGCCATGATTTACGTGGCCAGTCTTCGCGAACAAAGATTTGGGAAAGGTCTTTATACCTTTCAAGCCTGCGCAATGGATTTTTTA
>JAWWLV010000179.1:52547860-52563134 GCA_035041135.1 Platyrinchus mystaceus
TGGAATTATTTATGGCATGCCCTACCACTCACACTCACTGTGAGCAAGAATGGGGATGTAAAAGCAAAAGTTATGTTACAGCCTTTTTACTGAAATGAGCATCACTTTAGAATTATGTTGTGTCTTACCTGTGTGATATTATTAGCTACCATTGTTCCTCACGGTGCTGCTGCAGGTCTCAGAGGAACTGTAGGGACTTGATGAGTGATCTTCCAAGCAGCACAGCTAGTACTTGCACACATCAATAATGGTCAAATTTTTATATCATACATGAACAACACGGAGAGCAATGGGAGTTGCTCATGCCAGATGCATTGAATCTGTGGCCCCATGATTGAAGATACTTATGTAGGAAATGAGCAGTTCTGTAGTCCTGGATCATAGTTAGTTGCCAGGTAACTGCTTGCAGAGAATCGGCAGAAAATGTATATTTTTTTAATATCTATTGAATGGTAAATCATTGTTTTAGCTTTATAAGGAACTAGTTTAGATTTCCACAGTGATCTCACTGATTACTAACAAATACTTCACTAAGCAAGGACTTTCCCCATTGAGCTGTTGAGTCATTATATTAAGTATATGATATGTGTTTCCTGAACGTGACTTAAAAGAATTACTAAATATTTATTGCTATATTATGCCTTTTACCAAACAGCAATATTGAAGGCGGGAAGAAAATCTACAGCATTTGCCTTTCTCTCCTTTTTGTTTTTCTCCTCTTCTCCTTTTGCTCTTTCCCTTCTCCATACTGATGAAATGGTGAGAAACAGAAAAATCGATGGAGGAAATGCACAAAGTACAGGTAAAACCACAGCTTCTTAGACTCAGGGGTAAAATTCCCATAGGCTAGAGAAGGCCAGACTTTCCTTAGGCTTTAGAACAATCACTGTTAGAAATACCAAGCTACATAGGAGGAAAGGGCAACTGTGGGATGTAACAGTTCTAAAAACCTAAAAGATTGTGTCAAGTATGTGAGTACTGGAGGAGGAGTTCACATCACTGGTATTCAAGTAGTTTCTAGTTTTCTTTCAGTGTGCAGAACCCTGCCTAGTGAATTCAAGCCTGTGGATAAACAAGTGTTTTTTCTTGCTTACTTTCAACAGGCTCATGAAAAGTCATCCTTCCACACCCGGAGGCCATGGACTGTGAACCAGATTTCTGGAGCTTGCAGAGAAAGAGAAACTTCTTTAGAAAGCAATCTAATTCAGGCATTTTAGTCATTAACTTCTGCTGGACTGGTGCCACTCAAAGAAATTCCATGTTCTATTGTCCAGGGTCTATTTTAATGAAGGGAAAAAACAACCCCAAAATAGATCCACTGGTGTCTTTTATTAAGTTATGCAAAATACAGTATTAATTATGACACTGCATGCATTTTAGACAATATAAATGCAAGCCTACAGAAAATGTGACAAAGAAACCCTCAATTACTTTTGAGGTAGTATACAAGGAAAAATAGGAAAGCAGAAACACAGTGGATTAAAAGAACAAAATATTAGTATCACTTTGTGCATACATTAGTCACTCATAAATACATTTTTATGAAATAACTTAGGATACAATTCCATTCTTGTTAAAAAATATACTTCTTCAAATTCACCATTCTTGTTTGCTTGATTTCACATGACATTTTATGGTATTTTATCAGGTGGATTTATTTTTTTATCACCGCCATCATGATTCTACCCTTTTCCTCCAAGAATTTAGGCACAGATGGCCTCATGCACAAAAATAAATAAGAAACCTACTTGAAGGGAAAAGAATTCTGCTCAAATAGCTTAAGATAGTCTAATAAATACCATTTTGATTATAAAAATATTTCAGGTTTATAAAAGAGGGGAGGGGACGATCTCCCACGTGGAAAGGATGTTAAGTGAAAAGTGCTGTATAACGTTTTTGTAGAGATTTTGTTTTAAACATATAGTACCATTATGAATATATATTTTATAACAATCCTGTTTCTTAGAACCTTATTGTTCACTAGAAGTATCAAATGCTCTTTGCTTCCTTTTGTTTGTTGTCTTATTGCCGTTTTGGGAGATGCCTAGTTCAGAAGGGTTCCGTATAATTGTGCTTTTGTAAGGCTGTCCTTCCGACTCAAACCAGTGCTCCCAGTCCGTTGAAACTGCTGCTGTTTGCTGTGAATACCCGAATGGCTTCCTTGATCCATGGAAGACTGGTGGATTTCTGAAGCCTCCACTGAACTCTGATTGAGTGACTCTGCTGAGCTGTTGGGGCTCACGTCCACGTACTCCCTTTTCAATACTGGGCTGTTTTCGATGTTTTTGCTACTGCATAACTGGACAGTGATCCTTTCATTTTTTTGGTCTCTTGATTCTTTTGTTTTGTAAGTGGGCAATTTGTCCTGTTTACAGCTAGTGCTGATGTCAATATTCAGGCCACTGTCTGTTCTCAGGAAGCAAGAATCCACAAGTCTGCTTTGGCAGATATCGTCTCCCTCGGAGCAGCTATCTGCTTTGTAACTAGCATAGATGGGGCTTGTTCGGCTGTCCCCCTTCTTTATAGGGCTGCTGTAGTACTGCTCTGAAAAACTGCAGGGCGACAGCCTGCCAGCGTTCCTGTAAGAGTATGCACCAATGTCCTCCACGCTCAACTGCCTCCATCGCCCAGGCAAGTCTTCTTCTGAAAGATGGGTGCTCCTGCACTCGTTCCGCATTTTCTGATTTGCTAACGCCTGCTGTGGTGTTATGGCTGAGAAATGAAAAGGCTCGTTTGCATATGGAGGCAGAGTTCTGGTAAAAGTGGGTGAGTTCTCATTGTCGTCAGCAAGCTCCATGTGCTGCGCAGGTTTGGGCTTGGCAAACCTGGGGCTTCCCTGGTGCTCATAACCTGCAGGGGACTTCCTTTCAAACAGTTCGTCTCGGTTGCTCATGTAGATTGCTTGCTGAGAGGCTGTCAGAGTGTTGGCTTGGGCGTTCTCCTTCTCCTCGGAGGTGACGCTGAAGCTGGAATAGGAGCTGGAGGTTGGCAGAGAGGTAATGTACTCTGGGAAGGCTTCATGAGAGAAGCTGGAATGGAAACCATCTTCCTCGACAGTGCTGTCCGTGGAGTTCTGGGACCTCAGGAACCCCACATCTTTCACCTGCGTGTCCACACTTGGCCTCCTTTCCCTCCTCCTCTCCTCGGGGCAGTAAAGGGCTGTGTCACTGCAGTAGATATCAGACTTGTACTGCGGCCTTTGCCCGACTTTTCCAGCAGAGTCCTGAAAATTGAGATCCCTTGTAGATGGGCTGGACAAGTGTGAAGACAAGCTGTTTGGGTCTGGTTTTTCCAGTACTTTGGCAATGACGCAAGTGGGTATGGTGTCAGCGTAAGAAGTGTGGCACAAGGGGACAGAAAGGCTGCACCCGTGTTTTTCCAGATGGATACTGACTCTTTCCTGAAAGTCAGATGGCAACTATAACATAGAGATGGCAAAAGAGAAAGGAGAAAAGGGTACATGTCAATACTGGTGTGAGATGAGTGCTGTTTATGACATTGCATAACTCACTGTACATGGTTCTTCTGCTAATGTGAGGGCCACAATCTTTGTGCATTTTTGGAATCATATGTAATCAAATGACTTTAATTTATCTACTTAACTTTTAGAAATGTTCATTTGCTTTCCCTCATGGAGAACACTGTGAAACTGAAAAGCTTCCCTCCAAGTTAATTCAGATTGGATAGAGGTCATAGAATATGATCACAGAATATGATCATAGAATCATAGAAAAGACCTCTAAGCTCATTGAGTCCAACCATTAACCCAGCATGCCAGGTTTACTTTACTGATGTAAAGTATGTAGTAAACAAGAATCTTAAAAAGGCAGGTAGGGTATTACAGCATAGAGCAATACTTCCAGACTACCATGCCTGAGAGAGATTTGCCGTTGGACTGTGGGTGTGTGGAGATCTTGGGGGGGGAGGGGAGTGGGGTGTGAAAAAAGAGGAGGAAGAGATCAGATCTTTTCTGTTCTTCTTTCACTTTTTCTCAAGCTCATCTTGCCTCTAACCCAGTGCCAAATTGGCTCCTGCTCTCCGGCTTCACATTTGATAAACAAAGAGTTTGAAGAGTAGGAAAAGCTGGCTTCACTGACACTTACAGTGGTACTGGCTGCTGTGACAGGAATGTTCCTGTGCTGGGAAGAAGTAAATACAACCAGCTTCCTTGCCCCATCAATCGGACACTGCTTGTCAGATCAACCGTCCGCATAAGCCTCTATATGTTCTTACATGAATTTACATTATGATTCCCATGACAGAATTAATCAATGTCTGTTATGCATCAGAAATCACATAGTTTTTTTGAGAAAGTCAGGATCAGGTCTGTGGGTGGTTCCACCTGCCATTCTGTCACGTGGATCAGAAGAGACAGAGAGACCACATTCCTTGATGCAGTCCAAAAATCTGGTAGGTAATGCCTACTGAAGTATCACTACACATGCTTTCCAGTCAAATTTTATCTGCCTTGCTCATTTCAGATTTCTATCAATGATCTGACAGCAATATGAGACAGAGAGCTGCGTTACGCTTGTCTCTCAGATTTCTTGCTAGAAATCAGAAGAACTCATGTTTGGAATCAGTTTTGAGTTTGTGTTTGTGATAGCTCCTTTGATATCTGTGTTCATTTATGCCACTTAGGAATTTATCCAATGAATGCTTGGCTGAACTCTGATTTACTCTGCACTTTCTTTTTATAATTAGAAATCAAGTTCCTCTTTACAAAATAAACAATGGCTAACCTTATGACCTCACTCCCTCCTTAACTTTGTTTCTCTAAAGGAGAAACAAATAACAGAAGTTGTCCTCTTTCACTTTACTTTTGGCAAAGGAAATTCACGGTGCCTGCTCCTTGTCCCGCTCTCACATTGTATAAGATATGCAGCACCTCTTTTAGCTTCATTGGGAAGTTTTTAAAGCTGGTTTAATCCCCCAAACTCAGTGTGTTCAAAACATGGCATGTAGTGAAATGGTATTCTTGTTATGTGAAAAAAGGTGAGTGTTTTTTCAACCAACAGAACCTTCCAGGATATTTTGGATGAATCATTATGTTGCTAATTAGCTCATATGTCTTCCATTGGAAATAAAGAATATGATATTGCCAGTCTGCTGGCAGACAGCAGTATTAGTCACAGTAAGTACAGATGCAACAGAGATTGAATAAACAGGTTGTAAAATAGGCCTGGTGTAAATTGCCACAGAAATGAGGAAAAGAAATACAGTTAATTTAATGTGAAAGTGCTGTATGGGGCAGCTACAGTATCCTGTAGCATGACTGTTTGATCTATTCTATATACAGCATTAAGATTATGAAATGTGTTAAGAGGAACAACAACATTATTTTCTGGGTATTGCACTGGAAACTGGAATTACTAAAATGATACTGCTGTCATATTACTATAATGTACTCCAGTTTAGGTTTCTGGATATATAATACAATACTGTATCTGGCAATATTTGCATTTGTAAGGAATTTATTGGCTGTGACAGTGCATTCACACTTGTTAAATTAATTACTTGGACTTATGAGTGGAGACTGCCTATTTAATTGAGTGTTTGACAGTCTGGGAAATTGTGGGGAGATCCCACATTTGTAATAGTTCTCTGCAAGTGAACCACTAAGTACTTTTAAGGTCCTAATTACTGCTAACAGGTATGGTGCTTTCAGATGTTAGTAATGTCATGATAATTCCTGGATATGATTTGCTAAGGGAAGTCATATAATAGGAAAAAATAACCAAGATAGTGATTAATATGGAATTTCTGTCTCCGTTCCAGAAAATCCTTGCCCATTTGACAGAGGAGTCTTGCTCCATCTTTATTTACCAGGGTTGTTTAGTGCACTGAAGCCATCTACTGATTTAGAAATGGTTTATACATTCCACATTTAATTTTGCATTATTCCATTGCAGAATTGCAAAAGAGAGACCATTTGGGGCAATGTTGACCTGATGGGACTGATGAAGGAAAGGCTATTCCCTATGACCTTCACTGAAGCAATATATGTGAGGAAGGTGCTATTGCTTTGTGCAGGGCCTGCATCCCTAAAGACAGTCTTGTTCACTAAGATAATATTTACCTCCCCTTTAAGGAGCCTGTTCCTCAAGCCTAGTTTTCTTGGAAGCGAGGATTATTAATTAAAGTTTACACCTTGGAAATCAATCATTCGGTGTTCTGGTTTCTTTAGAGGAAGGTATTTGTTCTGTCAGTCCATTTTAAAATTCAGGTTTGGAAACTAGCTGGACTGGAAAATAGCTTCAGGAGGAAAATTGATTATATCAGAATCTCTGACGCCTGTAGCTTGTCATTTCCCTGCTCTCTCCCCACTGCTTCTCCCCAGCATTTTGCATTCTAGAGTTCGCAGCTCTTTGGTTTTGCTAAAACCTTTGTTTTTCTGGCAATCAGTGCAGGTCCATTCTACTGGATAAGAGGGGTTTTGGGGAAGAGAGTATATTCAAGTACCATCACTGGCTGTGATTTTGTGAGCACCTCCCTAGGCTGCACAGAACAATAGTAGGTGCTCCAGCTCTCCTCTGGTTTAAAGGCAGGGTGTGGGGAGATAAAAACCTTAAGGGCAAACAAGTTCTGGAATTGATACATGCAAAATAACCTGTTTTCCATACAATATTTATTTCTTTGAATATGAAGAAGTTCAGTCACATTACCTCTGAGAGTTTATGTGCCCTGTCGTAATTCTTGCTGCACTGGAGCAACTGAGCAGCTAAATTGCAGTCCTTCCTATAGAGCTCCTAGAAAAAAACCAAAAAATATCCTCTTATTTAAAGTTTACAAAGAGCTTGTGGCTTTCAGCCTTTCTCCCAAGTCTGAAAAATCTTTTAAAAATTGACTTTGGGCATATTTGAAGCATATTCTAACATTTAAACACATTAAGATGCTGTGTTTCTTCCATGATCCAGAGATATTTGCCCCTTTGCTCTGTGAGGGCTGATAAAAATGCTAAGAATAAAATTTTTGGAGAACTGTTAGAACAGCAATCTGCATTTCAGAACATGGATACTTACCATTAAGAATTGGACTTTATACTGTTAACATGCATGGTATTGTGAAGGCTAAAAGAAACATGATCTTTTAAACAAAAAAGAAAATTTGAGGACAGTTTCTACTGAGTATTATCAAGATCAGCACTAGAATACTACTGTAGAAAGTGATAAAATAATTTTATGAGACTGTGGGAGAATTCATTACAGAAATATACTTTATATTGTTTTTTTAAGAAGGTATCCTCTCTCTCCTTATGATATTTTCTTTCTGGTTCCCGGCTCCTTTAATATTTTGCAGAATGCAGCTATAGAAATACATTAAATCTCACTGCAAATATTTGATGCTCCAGAACAGAATATTTTCACTGGGCAAGAAATTACCATGAGAATTCCACGCAGAGAAGGACAGAATTTAAGCAAGCTGCTTATACAATCTTTGTATTGAACGGCTCCCACATGAATGGGAAAATTCAGTACACAGATTTGCCCTTCACCTAATTTAATTTAGCACACATGGATGTGTAACTGTATCCTCCAACCAGTATCTTTGGGTCCCTAAGGTAAGAGTTGTATGTTGTTTTTCCTTATTTAGTTGCATTAAAAACAGATTTTGTTTCAGAAGTTGAATTTATAGGTGGGCAGAGATGAGATATACAAAGCATAAAGGTACTGTGGGTACTAGGCTGTGTTAATCTGTAAAAATTAGAACATGCTTATAGAAAAAAAGTGTTGAATATCGGAACAACTTGGATTTTCTCTGGTCTTAATGTTATAGTTTTATTGCCTGCCAATTTTTACTGCTCCATTTGTTTTTTCAAAACTGAGACAGAAATATTTTATGAAAAGAAAATCCCCTCTATTTAGAAATATTGTTTAAAGTATTCTGTAATAACAGATGCAACAAGAGGTTCCTGTGAGCCCATGAGGAATGGGATAGTTTTCCTATGATCATTAGTTCATTATATCTTCATATTCAAGGGCCTTTAGATGCTCTAAGTTTGTGGATTTTTTCTGTATCTGTGTGAGCTTTTATACATGCCACTTCTACCTGAAACAAACTGGGGAGACCTATTAAATTATGCGGGTCTTAAATTTTATATTAGTACACACTATTTTCATTCCTCTAAGAACCCAATAATTCAATTTGGTAGCAAAATCTGTTGCATATCTGTGTGATTTTGACATGTTACATGCACATGAAACCAAAAATGTATTGCTGCACAATGTGTAGCACAGACAGGTACCCCAAGTCCTATATGGCATTACTAGGCACACAAAAATGGTATCACTCCAAAATCTAGTCCTTTCTTCAAAAGCTGTGTGCCTGTTTCTCTGAAATGGTTGTCATGGAGAGTACAAAAAGCATTTCTGATACTTTATTTTTAGCAGCTTTAAAAATTACATGTGAGTTACATGTGCCACATGTACTTTGTTCTGAACCTGCTGGGCCATGCCATGTGATGGGAGTGACTTTCTCTCCTTTAATGTTTGCCTGAATGGATACTAGCCATGTCTGTGGCAACTAGAACAATAATCGGCAATTAATACCAGAAGTGTTTCCCATAATTTAAAACGTAGTTTTGCATCAAAAGCATCATTTTACATTTCTGTCAGAAGAATGAGGGGAAATATGATTGAAGGAAGAAAGACTGCCAAGACAAAAACATGTTCTCTCCATGTTGGATTCTTCAGTTTATCTCTGTCTCTTCTTATTAGGTATAATACTAGTGGTTTGTTTCATAGTTAGTTTTTTTAAAATTTGGAATTTAACCTTTACTTTTATTAGTTTTATTTTTACCCTGTGTAGGGCTATACCCACGAGTCACACAGTGTGCCTGAGAGCGTTGTCCAAATGCTTCTTGAACTCTGTCGGGCTTGGTGCTGTGACCACTGCTCTGGGGAGGCTGTTCCAGTGCCCAACCACCCTCTGGGTGAAAAACCTTTTTCTGATATCCAGCCTAAACCTCCTGACTCAGATTCATGCCATTCCCTTGAGTCCTGCAAGGGCAGAATTTTGTCTGCAAACTAACCTCAAGTCTGAAGAAGTGGTACTGTTATTTGAGGCCTCTGGACCATACTGCAATGTTCAGAGTGAGACTATGAAAATTGAACACACTTCAAATGTGGGTTCAAACCTGACTCCATGAAGCAGTGTGAATGCATACATACTTACAGGGAGAGTTTTACAACATTTTTCCATCTGTATTTTAACTTTGAAATTGCTCCACTGATTGCAGCTGAATTAGTCTGGATGTATACCCGTGCTTCTAAAACCTAAATGTAGCCAATTACATTTACCATGCTCTGTTAGTTACAGCTGTTAGAGCTATGTAATAACTGTTCTTTCAACTCAACTTTTGTAAAAGTAAAGGGTCAGATTATGAACTCTCTGTTTCCATTGGAAAGTTGTTAATTGCACAGGCACAATTCATATCAACAGGCATTTTAATGGGATCAAATGCTCCCTGCTGTGATTTAGAGTTCATATGAAACTGGGAATATTGAATGTAAGATACTGAAAAAATAAGTGCTAAAAGAAACCTGTCTTCTGTAGATGAATTTTTTATTAAATGTCAAAGGAATGGCACAATAATGAACTAAATGCCTACGATCTTCCTTTCTTTGCTGTCTTTGTAGGGTTGTTCCTGGAAGGATTTAATGAGCTTTGTTGCCAGCTGCAGTACGCATGCCAGTTTTCAGCAGCACTTAATGAGATGCAGAGTGAAAATTGCCAGAGTTGTTCCCTGTTTTGTTCCACATAGAGATAGGTAAATTGTTCCACAGTAATGACTGCTGGGGAAAACCTGTCTCCTCCTCTGTGCAATGATCTGAGCGACCAGGTTGAGTCAATCCTACCTTCTGTTAATAGAGCTCACTTGTGCTGGGCATCCCATTTTGGCAAGCAAATACCAAAAGATCAGAAGAACTGCAGGAAATGTAGGGCATCACACTGTGCTTAAAATTCTTATGAGTCCTAACTCCATACATGTGCGTCCCTGCAACAGCTCTGAGCATGTACTTGCACCAGTTTGCTGTACTGATGGCAAAAATCAATGTGGGAACATTGCCATTTCTTATTTTTTTCATCTGTTTCAGGTTAAACATGAGGAAAACAATATTAATTTTTTATCTCACCACAACTTCATAGCATAAGGAGAGTTGAATTTACAAAATGATGGGAAAAAACAAACAAACAAATAAATTTTAACTGTTGAGGTGACAAGTTACATTTTACATAAACAATAACAAATTATAATTTCATGGGAAGTGCAAGACCTAATTTATTTCTAAATATAGTCTCAAGATATATCCATAATTAAATACTTACATTGTCTTCTGACAACTTATCTATTGTCACCTTGGCCTCTATTAAGTGATTATTGAGTGCAATTATTTCGTGGCTCAAAGCTCGTTTTTCCTCTTCGTAATGTTGACCCTGTGTAGAAAATGGAGTAGTAAGTGTTTTTTAAACTGTCAGAATATTTCAGATAAAGGCTCAAAGGTTGATGTCATTCTCCAATCCAGGGGAAAGCACAATAGACCGATATTTCCTTTTTTTTCTTTTCCTTTTTTTTGCCCTCAATTTTTTTTGCTATTTTTACTTAGTAGATGAGGTGAAGTCCTTTGAAATTATGGAGGTCAAATTGGGTTCACATTAGGAATCTTCACAAAAAGCTGTAGTTAGGCTGTGCAAAAGCATTCAATTGAGCATCAGCTATTCCTTCTTAGTCACAAGACAGGGTTTCAAACCTGGAAGGGACTGCAGGTGCTCTTGGCTTTTGGTACAAGAATGTTTCACTTATGGTATTATCTCCCATTCTCATAGGAGAGGAAGAACAATATTTAAAAAGAAAAACAGTTGTGTTTGAGCTAATTTCATTTTAGCTGTTGAGTGTTCTGGCTGCCTTAAGAGAGCTGATTAAGGTTGTTCGTTTCTCAAGATACTTTGCCTGATTTGCCTGATCAGGTTTGCCTGATTGCAGGGTTAACACTCATTAGCAGAATGTGACCCACTCTGGGATATCAGGAAAACAGTTTGATTCAAACTTCTTTCTTCCCACTTATTTAATCTTGTTACCAGTAGGCTGTAACTCTTTATTATAAATGCAAAGAAATCAGTGGGAAAAATAAAGTGCCACTGGCCCTTCTCATACTCAATCCCATTTTCATACTGCAGTGTTTATTGTGCAGTCTCATGTATCAAAGATTGTTGTGTAAAAATCATTTATAAGCCTGCCTCCAGCTGTAGCTTAGTGTTAAAAAGTATGATAGTTTCAAAATGCTCTGAGATAGAGGCATGTTCCATGTGCTCAGAGCTGTACAAGACCAGGATAACAAAATGGTCTGAAAATTTTCTGGAGGATCTTTTAGAAAGCTTCGTTGCCATAAGAACAGAAAGCAGGATAAACCCTAATGTACCTCTCTTTTGTTTAGTGAACTCAATCCAATTGACAAATTCATGATCTCAGTGGTACTGAGCAATTGGACAAGAGGCAGAGGGCAGAAACTGGAGCACAGGAAGTTCACCTGGATATGAGGAAGAAATTCTTTACTGTGAGGGTGTCTGGGCACTGGAACAGGGTGACCAGAGAGGTTGAGGAGCCACCTTCCCTGGAGATAATAAAAATCTGCCTGGATATAATCCTGAGTAAAGTGCTCCAGGGGACCCTCCTTGAGCAAGGAGGTTGGACTAGTTGACTTCTAGTGGTGCCTTCCAACCTCAACCATTCTGAGATTCTGTGAATGTCACTCCCCATTCTAAAATTGTTAGAGTTAGTTGTGAAGCACTGAAATTCCCCAAATGTCATATTGCCAGGGTCACACAAAAATCTTCTATCAACGCATACTCAACATTGTCAGCTAATTGACAGCAATGGGAATTGTGTGTTTTGAAGTTCAAACGAATATCAAGGTTAATTATCCAGCTGCAAAGCACGAGGCTGTATTAAAGAAGGGTGATTAAATTGGAAGTGGCAGCTCATCCAAAGTTGCTATTTAAAGAAAAACACCTTCTCAACTGGTCTAAGCAAACCCACGGCTTTCTTTAAACAGTGCAGATATGATTGAAGTGTCTCTGTGAAGGTCTGGACTGGCCTATTTTAATGTCAGGTTTTTTATGCACTGTCTGTTCCCTGCTGTTGCCAGACCTCTGTTCTGACAGTCCAGCTGTGCCTGGAGGCTGGTTCAGGCTTGACACCTCTCCTCTCCTTTTTCCCAGTGATCAGGCACTCCTGCTGGCTGCCTGGGGACTACCACACAGAAAGGCAAAGAGTAGCTTTGAGTGCTTGCAGGAGGTCCAACCTTACTGATGTTAATAACATACATGATCTTAGGGGCTGTGTTTCTTAGTTAGGCAGATTGACGTGGTTTTATATGAGACCCTTAACTCTCATCCACTTTACTGTGAACTAAACAACTAGGCACTTTGTAAACCTCCTGGCCATCTGTACACCTCTAAAAATCAATCTCCTTTGAGAGTATGACTGAAAATTACATTTTCAAAGGTATTTAGCTGTGTAATGAGGTAGACAAGTGACTATCTAAGTACCCGCAAAAAATATGTCCCCTCAATTTTCCGAGTAATTTCATGCTTTTGAAGGATCCCTGTCCACAGGGTACAGATTTAATCTTCCAAATAACCATTTGTATTGAAGATTTTATCAGCTCTTGTATGACAAGTTGTGAGTGCTAGGACAATTGATTTGTAGAACCCTGTTGCTCTAAATCTCTCTGATTTCAGTAGCTGTTGCTCTTGCTTAGCCAGATTGAACTTGACTCAATCTATTTTACAGTTCAGGAAAGAACTTCTGATCAAGAATTTATAGTCTTCAGCAGAGAGAAATTCTTAAAAGGGCAGTAGATTCAGGCTTTGGTAGCAGTACTTTCCACTGCATTGAGTAATCCTGAATCTGACTAAATTAGGCTTTCATTTTATTTCAGTTATGATAAATTTTGGACTGATGTTTTGCAGACATTACATCTGGCCAAGTGTGACTTTAAAAAATATACTATATTTTTTGTACTGTAAAATTTGGCTTAGTCCAAATTTATACTATTATAGGTCAGCAGGTGAACACCAAAGTAATAAACATCTCAGCTGTGCTGTGGTGAAGGAGGAATGAGAAAGAAAGGCCAGTCCCAGTCTTCTCCACCAGTATATGTTCACATCTTTCTCTTTTAATTGGTGTTTCTGACATGAGCAAAGAGTCTGTTTCACTGTGACAAAAGAGGTAGCTTAAGGGTGGACAGAACACTGAAAGTCTTTATCATATTGACCACATACTCTGTGTCCATCTTTGAAAGCTCAGGGCTTCAGGCAGATGTTATTGTAGTCCAGTGGTGGCAACAAGAGGACGGAGACTTAATCCTGACACACTTAGGGGAAAATAGTGCATCTGGAAGAGACAGTAGGGCAGTGCTAAATCATTGCATTAAAAGGATTGCTGGTTATGAGGACTGCAACTTTGAGCTCTCCAGTTGCAGTTGAACAATCATATTTTCAGCATCAGATATAGCTCTCAGAGAGGCATGAAAAGAGCACAGGAATCATAATATCAATGCTATGATTCTGAGTTACAAATAAAAATGCTTATTTTATCTGTAACCGCTCTTGGCAGATCCCTCTACTTTTCATAGCTGATAAATGCTTGGTCCTCCTGCCCTTCCGTAAGGCTGATGACCCGTCCTCTCTCCTTTTGGCACTGCTTTCTGCCCTGCAGGTGCTAACAACCTATCTCTCAAAACTCAGTAGTGAATTAAGTCAATGGTGTTATTGATATGCCAACAGCTTGCAGCTGGGCCGAGGGTTTCTGAAGTCCACTCCAAAATGCCATAGCTATAGACTGCATGGGCTGAGCTGCTGGTGGGTCCTTGTTCAGAAATCTTTGTTGAGTCAGCTCAGTGCATCTTGCCCCTGCCTCCTCCCTTGACACAGAGCCAGTAAACAAGAATACAGCTCTGTAGTGTCTGACTAACACAAGAGAACTGCAATCATGTGCCCACGTCTGAGTCAGATCAAATTTGTACTGCTGGGTGACTACAGCAGCCACAGCACTGATACTGATGTTGGGGGGACCAAGTGCTCAGAGCCCTTGCTCCTAGCCTAGATTTAGCATGAGCCTCAGTGCTTCCTTCTCAGCTTTGAGGAAGGAATTGAATATCTGCTCTTCACAAAGCAACCACATGATAATAATCTCTGTCTAGAACCTGTTTGTTTTTTTTTTAAAATTAATTTGTGTCTATCACAGTGACAGCATCCCTCATATATTTACAGATCCGTAAAAATATAAGGTGTCACTTTCAAAAGTGTTTGGTGCCATCTAGTCCCTACATCTGTAATCTGTAATATAAGTGGGGCAAAAAGAATTTTAGTAGGTTGATACATCATGAAATAATGAATAGATAAGTGTCTTTTGAAAAATAACAAAAGCTGGATGAAAAGGTATACTTTTTTTGTGAATTAGTGGATTCACAAAAATTCCCACTGCAGAAATGGAGCAGCCTAAAAGTTGTCTGTCTCTCTGGTAATGTTGCAGTCTCTGTTACTTTCCAGCATCAGGAGGGTGTTTGTAGTGGGTTGACCCTAATCAGTTGACAGGTACTCACTAAAGCCACTCTCTCACTCTCCCTCTGCAACTGGTGAGAGGAGAGGAAAAAAAAAACCAGCTAAGGATTCATGAGTTGAGATAACAGCTGGGAGAGGTCAGTTACTGATTACGTTCACAGGCGAAACAGACTCAAAGTGGGAACAGTACTTAAATTTATTACTAACAGGATAAGAGCCAAAGAGTGAGAAATAAAACAATCTCAAAAACTCCTTCCCCCCACCCCTACTTCCTTCCATGTTCTCTCTCCTCCCCACAGCGGTGCAGGGGGATGGGGAATGGGGGTTATGGTCAGTTGTTGTTTCTGCCACTGCTCAGGGAGAGGAGTCCTTCCCCTGCTCCCCTAGCATCCCTCCCTTGGGAGACAGTCCTTGCTGGACCTCTCCAGCGTGAGTCCACGCCTTGGGCAGCAGTTCTTCCCAAACTGCTGCCCTGTGGGTCACTCCTCCATGAGGTGCAGTCCTGCACGAATGAGCTGTACCAGTGTGGGTTCCCCACAGGGGCCACAAGTCCTACCTGGGAAAAAACCTGCTCCAGAATGGGCTTCCCTCTCCATGGGCTGCAGGTCTCCAGCAGGACCCTGCTCCATCTTGGGCCTCCCATGGGGCCAAAGCCTCCTTCATGCATCCACCTGCTCCAGCATGGGCTCCTCCATGGGCTGCAGGTGGG
>JAWWLV010000179.1:52563234-52597289 GCA_035041135.1 Platyrinchus mystaceus
CACCTGGAGCACCTCCTGCCCCTCCTTCTGCACTGACCTTGGTGTCTACCTTGTTGTTCCCATGTTCTCACTCTGCTGTTCCCTGGCTGGAATTCTTTCTGTGCAACAACCTTCTGTTCTTAAATATGTCATCACAGAGACATTATTATCACTCCTGATTGGCTTGGCCTTGGTCAGGGGCAGGAAGCCCATCCTGGAGCTGGCTGGCATTGGCTCCAAGGGACAGGGGAAGCTTCTAGCAGCTTCTAACAGAAGCCACCCCTTTAGCTCCCCCCTGCTACCAAAACCCAGACACAGAAACCCACTACAGTGTCCTACCATAAAGCAGTGTCAGCCTATTAGTCAAGACTTAGCTGGTTACTGTCATCTCTGCTATGCTGTGGGAGCTCTGAGATGTGTATAGACCTTTTGAAATCAGTCTCAAATTTGCAAATGAGAAGTGCTGGTCTGTGGAAATGTCAGCCTTTACAAACAGGGCAAAGTAAATCTGTTCTTGATGTTCCTGTAAGGAACATATTGATGGATAGAATTTCAATGCTACAGTGACAATAATGTAATGGTACTAGTGACTATCAAGGCATCAGTGGCCAGCTGTATTCCTTTGGAAATATCTTTTACTAATTAATGCCCAAGACAGACAGAAAGAGAGAGAGACTTTTTCTGTTACAAATACCACCAAAGAAACACTGGTATCCCATCCTGAATGCCTGGAGAGATGTTTACAGCAATGTTTTTGGATAAGGAATGCAGATAGAGCCTTGCTCCCTTTTTTCTTTACTACTCTGCTTGCCTAGGAGGAACACAATACTTTCACAGGAGAAATTCCCCACTTCTTTGGACCAGTGTAACCAGTACTTTTCTCAAAGACCAGCAGTCATGACCTTTTTGTTGCACATGCTTTAAAGTATCTGCTAAGCAACTGCAGTGGATTTACTGTTGTTCTGTGGATCTTAGTCAGCAAACAAGTGCTGTGGGGATATACTTTCAAAAAAAAGTCTGTGTATTTTATGGTGACACTTTATAACTTCATTGAAATCATCTTATGAGGAACAAAGAAGTTGCAGATGACATAAAATGGGGAGGAGTGGTTGGTACAGCAGAGGGTTGAGCTGCACTCCACAGAGACCTTGACAGGCTGGAGAAATGGGCTGACAGGAACTTCATGAAGTTCAACAAGGAGAAGTGTCGAATCCTGCATCACAGGAGGAACAACCCCATGCACCCATGAATACTGGGGGCCACCCATCACACATTGCAACTTTTCAGAAAAGGATCGGGACATCCTGGTGGAAACCAAGTTGAACATGAGCCACCAATGTGTCTCCTTGCTGCAACAAAGGCCAAAGGTAACCCCAGCTGCATTAGGAGAAGTGTTGCCAGCAAGTAAAGGGAGGTGATCCTTCCTTTCTGCACTGCTGTATCACACCTGCAGTATTGTGTCCAGTTCAGGCTCCTCAGTTATGGACATACTGGAGAGAGAGTCTAAGAAATGGCCAAGAAGATGATTAAGGGTTTGGAGCATCTCTGTTTTGAGAAACAGCTGAGAGAGCCGGGACTGCTTAGTCTAGAGGAGACAAGGCTTGGGTGGGATCTCATCAAATGTGGGTAAATATCTTAAGGGAGGGTGCAAAGAGGACAGAGCCAGGCTCTTTTCAGTGGTGCCCAGTGACAGGAAAAGAAGCAAGGGGTGGCACAACACATGGTACACAAGTGGTGTCATCTGAACATCAGGAAACTCTTTTACTATGAGGGTGACTGAGCACTGACAAAGGTTGCTCAGAGATGCTGTAATGCTTCTATCCTTGGAGAAATTAAAAAACTATCTGGACAGACTCCTAGACAACCTGCTCTAGGTGTTTGAGCAGGGGGTTTGAACCAGATGATATCCAGATATCCCTTCAAACCTCAATCACTCTGTACTTCTGTGAGTTCTGTAAAAATGTATGGCTACCATATCTCACTTGACTGCTGTGATAACTGAGGTTGTTATGATATACGGTAGTTTAAGTTTCTGTTATTAGCAAATGCTGACATTTACTATATAAGTAAATGCTTCTGCTGTTATGCAAAGATGATTTAATATATAATTAATACATCTCTGGGTTATAATAAAATAGAGAACCAGTATGTCTTGAAGATGGTATAAGTTCACTTATCTAGGTGTGTCATGGTCTCATCTGAGCAAGGCACAGTGCTTGAACTGAAGGACCTCTGAGCTTGCAGGCAGAGTCTTTAATAGAAATGTTTGTGGTGATAGGTAGGGCTAGGCTAGGGGCATATCCAACAGTGTGGAGAAAACAAGAATAAGAAATGTTGTGATGGAAATCAAATCTTTTTTTCTACTGTAACTCTCAAAGTTAACAGCTGCTCTATTTACAGTACTTCCCTGTAGACCATATGCATAAATTATTTTATCAGTTAGCTCATAAAAAAGCAAAATATGGTTTAGATTTGCAGGTATTGCTGGGTATTCTATGCAGTACTTCCTGATTTTAAGCATTATTGTGTTACATTTAAGCATTACAGTTTAAGCATTACAGTTTTCACTCTGCAGATCTTCATGGTATTACGACAGATGACATGTTTGTATTTGCGCCTGTTTAATGAGCTTTGGAGCTACATAAGTTTGTCTGCCAGTTAAGAGCCAAGCTGTGGATATCCCCTACTCACACTCACTCACACCGATGGGCAGAAACTCGTAAAAACAGTGAACTGACAAGATGAAAAGAACAAGTAAGAATAATGAAATACTTTTCAATTAATAATAAAACTGTGTCAGCTAATACCAGTTCATGACATAATCCTTGAAGTGCAGGATTTGGTACAGATCATTGCTTGAGAGCATCATTCAATACGTATTACATTTTTAGTTTTGCTTCTTTGCATAGCTATTTTATTTTGGTTTAAGTGTAAAATGAGTATCCAAAGGAGCTATTCACTTACAGACTCACTGAATCCACAAGTTTATTTATGAATGTGCATCTTTATAAGCAAATAGAGGAAAAGAGCCAAATGTTTAGGTAATTTATTACATAATTCTTTGTCAATTTACAAACAAAACTGCAGGAATGTGTAGGGGTGTATGCAGAGGCTGTGGCAGCATCCTGATTGCACTTCATAATGTACCACTGTCTCATCTTTGCTTCCCACTGTTGTAATCCCCAGGACACCCATCCTTGTCTCAATACCTCTTCAAAATGCTAATAGAGCATGTCTTTCAGGAATGCTACTACATTATGGTAAGGAGCAATGACTAATTCATTATATTTATTCTACAATATATTTGATATTTATTTAAAGTAATTTTGTGTTGCTGAGCTGCCAAGGTTGCAGGCAAGGCTCCATTCTTCAGAGACAAATGTATAACACTAAAGATTTGAAAATGCTCACTTTTCTGGGCAGGTCAGAGAAAATATATTGTTCCTGTGTCTTTTGCCTTAGGTCTAACCTACTGCAAAAATCTATGTCACGTTGGAGTTCTTCCACACAAAAAAGAAAGTGGCAAGAACAATTATTCCAATGCGACAGGCCTTTCTTATGATGAACACATGGGATGAAAGGAAGCGACAGATGTATGACCCTTGGGTTGGCTTAGGAAGAGACTATATTTTCTGTCCTTGCCCATAGCTTAATTTTTTTTTATTTTGTAATTCTTCCTAGGAGCTCGTAAAAATAATTTAGAAGAATTATGTGGTTATAGTGAAATGCAAGGAAAAGAGACTTCAGCTGACCTACTGGTGAGGAGTAAAATGTTTTGCAAAAAGAAAAAAGTTGTCTGAGCAGGTAGAAAGGAAGTACCAGTGCTGCAGGCCACACAAGATAGGCTTATCAGCCTTGCAGCTTGAAGCTGCCACTCTAATGACTGCTTGCCTGAAGCTCAAACTTTCTGGGCCCAAAGGTTCTTATGTGGAAATGGAGACAGGATATTACTTAAATGGACTACTTAGATGGACTGGGAAGAGAAAGTGGTATTAATTTCTCTGAGTAAAAAAGTAAAATGGCCTAGGGAGGAAAATTTGGAATTTTGAACTTTGAAATATTAAATTAATTCATATTACTTGCAGATTAATTTAATGTGCAAGTGATTCTAATTAGAGTCAACTACCTAAGCAAGGACAATTTCCCAACCAAATAAAAAAAAGTAAAGGCTAGATTATTTACAGTACTTTACTCTTTAACATTTTGCTCTGCTCTAGGAAATTTGAAATTCATGTTTCCTGTCACCTTTTGACATTTTCTTTTAATAATTAGTTGAGTAGAAGAAAACTTAAATTCCCCTCCCTTTCCCCCTGCAACTAAAATAATTGTTCAGCTGAATGCTCTCTTGGGAGCTAAGATACTTTTCCCTAAGAAAAGTTTTCTCTGATGTATCACACTCCTGTGGCAAGGCTGACTTTTCCTTGCTGGGTGTATCCTTGCACTCGAGAGCACAAAATCTGTTCTTGCAGTGAAGAGCCTGATTTTGCACCAAGCACCCTACTTAGTCGTGCCTGACCAGCCCAGAGCCAGCCCCAGCAGGTCTGCTCTTGCCATAGAGCTTGTCACGATGGCAAAGGATTATTGTTGCATTATTGTTCTACTGTGGGCTTCTGTCTCCTGACTAGCCCAGTTTACATCTTGGGCTCTTCCTCTTGTTGAATTTGATCTTTCTAAACATGTCCATGTCCAATGTGTGTATGCCTTTATACTTTCTTCTTCTAATCTCTTATATCTGTTTAATATACATTAAAAGATCAATTGGGATATTGATTAGAAAGATTTGGTAAGCAGCCTGAAAAATTGCAAATATAGTACAGGGAATAAACATAATGTACTCACGTCTTTTCTCTGTGAATTAGTCTCTCCTTTTTTATTAAAATATATCTCTGCTATTTACTTTGTAAAATTTCATGTTGGGTAAAGGTATTAAAGTTTGGTGGCTTCCCCCACCCCAATCAACCCCAGATCCTTGAGAACATTTTGAGAAAATCCATATAAGCTCTTTTCAAGGCAAAGCAGGGGAAATTCATTAAAGTAAAATGCTCTGTTCAAATATCCAGCCCCACAGACCCTGCTAAATGGTGTCTTTTTGGCAGCAACCCAATTTAAACTGCCATAACCAAGTATAATGACTATATTAAATAACTAGTGCAAAAAAAGTGTCAAAAAGTGAAGAGTCATTATGCAAATTGCTTGAACAAAGAGAGGATTTTGCTTCCAACCTTGCTAGTATGTTATTTAAGTCTTCTCTGTCTCCTAATGCAGTTTGGGGGGATGTTGCTTTAGTTCTTTTTTTGTATGAATTTAATTGTGGCTCTTTGGAATTGCTGAGAAACCCTGGGGGGAGGGAAAGGCAGGAGTGTGCTAGAGAGCTGGAGTGACGTTTGCTGCACGGTTGTGGTCACGTGAAGCTTTGCTAGAGAGAGCCGCATTCGATCCTCATAATAGGGCCGCCGTTTCTGCTCATGAGTGTTTTTGAGGAGTAAACTGTCCTGGTCCAATGGATCACTTGATGTACTGATTAAGTTTTATTGTAAGGGAAGTGCGACACTTCCTTCCCATCTGACTGCTGGGATCAAATCCAAAGAAAATAAAAGACAGACATGTTTTTATGAACAAGTAGATAGGAAACTCATTGCTGTATGTTCCTTGTGTTGGTATTCCAGGTGGTCACTCTAGCTGTTGCCTCCAGAGTTTGTGTAGGTGGGAGAGACTCTACGTTTTGGTGAAGAGAAATGTCACAACCTTTCTTCCATGTCATAACATCAACTGTCTTGAATCAGCACTTCTGTCCTCTATGCCATTTCAGAGCTATGCTGGAAGGTCATTTGCCTCCTTAACTATTCTGTGTTATAACTCCACAATCCTTTTTTTTTTAAGTTGTGAATCTGGTTGAAAAGGCCTTTGTTGCCACACAGGAGTTCATGGCTCCATCAGCTGTGCTGGTGCAACTTTGTTGCTATCCTGAAAGCCAGGCTGAAGAAAAATAACCCTTTAAAATGGGTTCCTTTGTTTGGGAAAGAGATATTTCAAGCTATTTTTGCCACTAAGGAAACCACATGGATCCAATACCCTCAGCATTTAGCCATGGCATTTAGAGATCTGGCTCACGGTCTAAATATTTTCCAATGCCATCTCAAGATTCAGTTTTCTTTCACCCTGGAGCCTTGCAAAAATTTGAACACTGTGATTTCTTGATTCCATTATTATAACCATTTATGTATTTCCTAATAATATTAAGTCTCTAAGGTATCATTTTCACAGCAGCTTAGAAATGTTAATATCCTCTTGAGCAGAGGCTAAGGCAAACCTTCCCTTATTTGTATGTCTAGGGTGTCATTGTCCAAGTCTAAGCCTGTTACCTTCCTTCCTTCTTTTAATCAGCATAGAGATTTCTTTAGAGCATGACATTTCTCATTGCATGGTGATTTTTTCTTGGGAACTGTTGGAGGAACAACTCTCCAATGGTGCCTGCTTCTCTCCACTGACTGACAGAGATTCTAAGGGTAAAAATGCTTCAGACATATACATGCTAATCAGACATCTAGTTTTTAGATATCTAAAAGCAGGTAAAATGAAGCTTACGTTAAGTAACTATCTCAATGACACACAAAATCATGTTTGACAGAGGCAAGGACTGAATCCATATCTCCCAAGACTTCTTGTAATTCATGGGAAGCTCACTTTTCTGGGTTTCTAATTGTCCCCAGGGAAGCATGAAGAGATTTTGCAACTAATGTGAATGTAGCCGAGACAGGTTTTCAGTAAGATGATTGGAAATGACCTGTTCACAGTTTTGATGGGAAAACCTCAAGAAATGGAGAATACACCATTTTCCTAGTAACAGGAGCCCTATGCCTCTGCATTTGCAAACACCTTTCCACATTTGAACAGGTCTGGACCCTGAGCATAGTTCTTGTTTTGCCTGATTAAAAAGGGCAAAATATTGTCTTATATTTTGCATTTTCTCTCTGTGAAGACATTTATATGAGTCGGTTGTCTTTCTTCACTGCACTAAACACGTGCGCTGCTTGAGTCTCTTGCTGAGGCAACTTCTTTACTTCTCAGTTTTTTCAGTTTTCAGACAGTTTGAATGATTTTCCACACCCTTTAAAAAACTGTAAATATCAGAACTTCCACCACTGTCTTCAAACTGGATTTTCTCTTATCTGAAACTGTGGTAAAATCATCAATCTACTTTATTCACTTTTGCCATGGTTATACAAATACTACTTTTGTCATCTTTGTCATGGCTTGCTGCTGGGAGCTCATGTGGATTTGTTCAACCAGTCTGATTTTCAGAGTTAGTGACCTTTCCTGAGTTTCTGCTTTCCAGAGTACAACCCAGTCCCTGTACTTTCCCTTTCACTTTTTGCAATATGGTCCGCAAAGTACCTTAATAGATTTTATGCTTTTAGTTGTCTGGGGGAAAACATATTTTGACTGAGTGAGAACAGCTTATGAAAGTCACTGGTCATTCTGATTGATCTACTTATCAGTATTTAACAACATTGCTAATCTTTTTTATCTCATTTTATCAGCAATAATTTTATGTTTACTTTTAGGACACTGTTGAAAACATAGGTTAATGCTGAGACCTGCACCAATCACTGAGCTGTCCTGATCCAGTCCTCTGAACAGACTCTTTTATAATGTAAATACTCCAGTGCCTGCTACTTTTTGAGGTGACTTTTAATAACCTTACAACCCATCTACTAACTGCTTTTGATACTGTATCATGTTTGTTTTATAATAACAATCCTATGAAGTGGTACTTGTCAAGTCCTACTGTCCAAATATGTCTATTCAATTGCTTTGGCAAAAGAAATTTGTTTAACATTTTTTCATAAAAACGTGTTGGCTTCCATTATTTATGGTCCTGTGATTTAGTTTTTCAGTAACTGAACAACATAAACAATGACTTTACATTTTGTACAACTTTATTTGCCCCACTCTATGCTTGACCTCTTGGATTTTGGTACTGATGAACATGTTTTTCAACCTTTCAGAATTATCCCTACACTCAGAGTCTTATTTAAAATTAACACCAGCTTAACACATTAGGATGTATTTTTAATTAAGCTTGGAGTAGGAAGCAGGGAATCTGTTCAGCTGGTTCTTTTAGGAATGTTAGGTGGAAATTTATGTAGGATGCTGTTTTTTATTAAAAGTATTTTTGCTACATCCCTAAGACATTGCCAACACTGTCTGTTGTTTCCACTGAATTTGGAAGTTGGATTGCAATCAGTAGTAAAAAAACCCAACGTTCTGGCTTAAAGCAAAGTGTGGCACAAGAACTCTGCCTCCTGCTAGGGGCAGTCAGGTGAAAATGGAGAGATACTCATTTGTTTTCTGGCCCTTGTGTCAAGACAAGTACTTGCAATGCCATGAAAGGCCTCAATTGGGTCAAAAGGAGACATTTCCCAGCATGGGCAGCCTACGATAGTGGATTTGCAAAGCTGGTGCAAGAAGCACATTACACTTACTGTATAGCCAGGAGGGAGCTGCTGCACATTTGGACAACACAGAGCCACAGCATCAAGATGAGGGAACTTTGCCCAGCATGATTGTCCCTGAGATTTGAGGTAACTCAACAGCAGAAGCATTTAGTATATCTCTGCATGCTGCACAGAGGGATTTTGAAAAATTCTTCTGCAAAGATGGAAACTATCTGTCTGTAATGAACTTTTTACTCTAACCTTGGTACCCTTGACTTCTTTTCTTAACTTTGCTGTCTGTCGAGTGACATTGCTCTGAAAGTTGTAAGTAATTCATTTAGTTTCAAACACAGCTCTCTGGGAAACAGAAAAAACCAAAACCCAACCCCCCAAACCAAACCCAACCACAAAACTTCCTGCTAAACACACAATATTAAAATGAATTATTTTTAATTCACTCCTTTGTTAATTTGTTGGGGTTTTTTCTCTACTTAAAGGGATGGTCCTTCAGTTGTAGACACCGAAATCATTTGACAGCTAATTCCCTCCTGCGAAGAGAATACAAAAAGCCCTTGGAACATCGTAGGTAAACTGTTCTATGCCATTAAGAAAATGAGATTTATATGCCATAACCAAGTCCTGTCTCACTGTGAAGACTACAACTTTACTGGTTTATGGAAAACATGGGCAGGATGTTAGGTCCCCAAACCTGTCAGAAAGGGAAGGAAAAACAATGGATTCATGCTTGAGAACATGTTGGTTAATCCTTAGGGCTTTGATCCTAGGAAGGAACTACAGGAGCACTCTTTTTAATCATAGTTTGGGATGGAATAGGAAATATTTGACAGAGAATAGACCCCACAAAATTGAAGGTTGGAGGCCAGACCCAAGGGTACCACTCTAGAAAAGTCCATATCCTTCTCATCCTGTAAGTTGCTTTCTGATTCTTTCCATCTCATGGTTGTTCAAAAATATTTCTATTTTAAATTCAGTGAAATTTTTATCTAATTAGTCTGACTTTGTCCTCAGCATTTGGTTTACAACTTTTGTTTATGAATTGGTTTATTTGCTTTTGTTTTCCTTGTATTTCCACATTGTTCTGTTTGAATTTATCCTCTACACAATGTAGTACATTGCATATACTAGTTGTCTTCAGAATTGACATCTAATTTACTTGTACTTTTCTAATGTTTACTGTCATAACACCTTATGCTTGAAGAGTAGCGATATAATTTGTTTTTCAGCCCCTGAGGTCTGTTTAGAGAGAGAGAAATATGCTAATGTGGATGGGTGCTGAAGAGTTGTGTTAATTCTCATTAGTGATAAAAAACTTTTGTCAAGGGTGGACAAAATCTCTGATTGTTAAAAGGGTTCACTTATCCTAATTTTTAGCTCTAGCTTTGAATATTAACAAACATTCTTTTGTTCTGCCACTCCAAAATAAGAGAATGAATACTGTCCCCATCCATGAGTATATCTGAGACAAGGTAGATGCCAATCTTCAGGCAACCTGACAGCTAGAAAGGAATTGTTGGATGCCTCTGCACTAGTCTCAAGTTTCATTGGAAGTGATAGGAGTTGTTTTTAGAGATAAGGAGAATGAGTACATTCTGATTCAAAACTTTTCAAAATCCCCTTCTGTAACCTGCTAACTAACTATGGAAAAGTCTTGGTGTGCTCCAGAATCTGCTCCAGTAAATGCTTAAAGTCACCAACAAAACTACAGTTTGATTCTCTCTCAATTTATCTTTTACAGCTGTAGGAAAAAGAACTTAATATAGATATTTTAAAATATGTTAAATTATAATTTAATACATATAGGTATTAAAAATATCGCTTTCATTGCAGGCAATGGAAGATTTATGCTATTTAAACCTCATCACAGCCTGTGCTAGCTGCTTTTGGTGATAAAAGTAGGCACTATTGGAGGTTACAGAAACACTTCCTACCACTCTGGCACGATTTCAAATTCCATGTTTTCCAGCAGATTAGATACAGAAGGTTGATTCTAAGCAATGTTTTAATTGCTATTTGATAGCTAACAAGAATGCAACTTAAGAGCTGGCATGAGGTGCCATGGCAGATTTTAGGTTCTCTGGATTTGTCTTGTGTGAAAATGCAGGCATTCATAAATAATTTAGCCAACCCAGTCAAAACAACTTGTTTTTTTAATAGATTTTCTGTGCCAGCAAGAAGACCACTGTGATCACTCATCTGATCCATCTAGCTCATGCCATTGAAATTTCAGTCAGCAATTCCTGTGTTTGAAGAATACATATTTTTTTCTATTTTGAGTAACTGCCTGAATAACCTGCAGAAATCTGGCTGACACTTCATGAGGTGATTATTGCCTAGCTGAAGAAGGCTGAGTCTGTACATATCATCTGTGCGTCCTGGCACAGTAAGAACCATCCTAGAGGCATCTCACTGCTCCATGGGGCTGAAGGCAATTATGACAGCAGCTTGCCCTTGGGTTTGGCACCTTGTGAAATCTTTGAGCTGTGGTGGTCTGCTCTGAATGGCCATATGAGTCTGGGAAATCCTTCTCAGGGTTCACCCCATGTCAGCCTTGGAGAGAAAGGCTGCCATCAAATGGGCCCTACAGTCAGGTCATTGTCATGAGAGTGAATGGGAGTGTGAGAACTATAGAAGAAATGAAAATGAAAAATGAAATCAAACAGTGAGATCTTTAAACTGTACAACATGTGAATTGTCACTGTTTGTCACTGTCAAGTGGCCACGGACATGTTAGAAGTTTAGAATTGAAAACCTTAATGTATTCTTTATAGGAATAAAAGCTTCTGAATTATGCACAGCCTAAAATGTTCCTACTACGGGTGACTCAACTTCTATGTGCATGATTTAAAGTGTCCTCTGATATCAGTCTGCTGCTATGTAACTGCAATCTATACCACTCTTTCACATGTTTTTACAAATTCCTAATTCTAATTGCAATCACTGGAAACAGTCCTACTAAGAGACTTCTGCAGTATGCATTCGTCTTCATCCACCTTTGCAGCTGTCTCTAGCAGTATTTTAAATATACAGTAGAACTGATGGTGACTTCTTTCTAATTTTGGAGAATGAAAGCTGTAATCTTATTTGCGTTTCTAGTCTAAGAAAAGACCTTTCAAGAACATCTAAACTCTGTGCTAGAGGATTGTCTGGAAGATGTGGAGCAGCACCAGAACAGCAAGTTAAGATGCTCAAGTGCTTTGTGAATAGGAAGGAAAAGGTGGAAGCAACACCTTGCAAGTGTTTAAACTGTATGCCAAGACAGAGACATATTATGTCTCAGATCAGTGTTTTAGTGATTGTGTGATGCAGATGCAGAAGTTATGGCTTATCTTCAAGCTTCAAGTAGTAAATAACTGACCAGAAACTACACATCTCATACTACTTCAACAACTTCTACATCTCTGGAATATCATAGAGATACCTGGGTTGGAAGGGACCTTAAAGATCAACTAGTATAGATGCGTATTTCTTTTTTTGCTTTTTGTAGTGTTGTTTAAATAAAGTGGCCTGAACATTTTAAAATATTAAGGGATTATCTCTAAGCTTCATTTTCCATTATTACTGTATTGCTAAAAGGTTTTCTTCAAATTATCCCCATAAAAGCTTTCATCTGTATTTTAAAATGCAATGGACAAATCAGAGTTTTAAAATAGAATTTGCTTTCCAGGCTTAAAACTGAAAAGCATTACTCTGTGATCATAACATGAATGGGAGGCACCACATTTCTTTCAGAAGAGGATTAAAAATCAATAATCGCATAGGTATATATTAAGGTGTCAGAACAGATTGGATGAGAGAACCATTTTATTATCATACCTCTTGTTTTGAGGATGAACAGGAATTTACAAATTAAAGAGTCAAGTGTGTGTGCGTGTGTGTGAGTAAAATCCATCCAGCCCGAACCTTTTCGAACACTGATGTCAATTGCTCTCCTCTTCCAAATCACATTTTTAAAGGCAATTCTCCTTTAAAAGAGATTCTCTAAAATTCTCCTAAAAGTGGGGAAAGAATACGATTGGCTATTGATTGTGACTGCAGAGGATGCCACCTCCTGACTACTGGGAAGAACTGCTGGATAAGAGTCAGAACTGTAAAGAGAATCAGAACAAAAAATGTGTTCATTTTTCACTCCCCAACTATATGCAACAGTACTTCTTGATGATGTTTACTAACAGGCCCCATTCTCAAAGTTACTTTAAGTAACTCTGTGTATTAACTTGTGGCAGGATCCTGAAAGCCATATTGCTCTGTTATTTCTGACTATGGAAAAACCAAGGGTTAACAAGTACTGGATGTGCTCCTACTCCCTCAGGTTGAGCTCAAAGCAACATTAGTGATTAAATTTGGAAAATGAATGGCCTGATAGTGCAGAGGAGCTAATTAATGCTCCTACATTGAGATCAGGACAAGAAAAATGTATTTTGCCCTTTAAGAAAAAAATTAAAAACAATGTAAACTATGACAGTAATACTGGAAGAAAAAAAGCAGGTGCCATATGGTGTTATGGCATATACAGGCACTGCAAGGATGATCACTCACTAAAATGAATAGAAATTTACTGCTGTGATGTTATTGCATTCCCTAGTATTGCAGTAGTGCCTGAGATTTATTCATGGATTGGGACCCTGGTAAAGGGCCAAATTTCATGCAGAATAGAAAAATGAAGAGATCCCAAAGTCAGTGGGGATCAATGCAGGCTTCAGCCACCTAAGCACACCTGAGCCAGACCCTGTATTCTAGTAGAAAGCAGCCTGGTTTTGTTTGCTAGGAGAATACTTTAGGATTCATTCTGGTACATCTGTATCTTTTTTTTGCATTCTTCCTTAAAAGATGACTCTTGCCAAAGATAGAGAATCCTCAGACCTCTTCAGCTTCTGGAAAATCTGGCAGGTTTCTAATATGTCAGCTAATGTATATACATTTTGTATAAACAATGCTCAAGAGTGATGGGTAGGGACTGCTGTCTTGCACAGGAGGTGTGGTCTCAGGGATGCTGATGCTTACCTGAAAGTGTGGTTACATGGTGGTACTCACAAGAGGAGAAATTAGGTTTTGTGTTCTATTTCAGACACTGTTTCTATATCTTTGTCTGGATATAATAATTCTATATCAAAACTGAATGTGTTGGTAACTCTCAGTATCTCCTCCTAGCCTTTGTATTTGCTATGCTTTGCTATGTCTTCTTCCACTACCTCCTCTTCGCAAACAACCAGCCCCTGTCACTTTTGCCTTAACCAGACTCTGCCTGCAGCCAGCTAGCTTTCAACTGACTCCCTGACTTCTGTGAAATATCAAGGAGAACAGGACTTCTTTCCGCTAGCTTAGATTATTTTTATATATATTATTTATATATATTATTTATATATATTATTTTATATAAAAGCAGGCTTTTATTTTCACTTCTGGCACAGAACATGGTCCCTGAAAGAGTATATGATATGAAAGAAAAGTCATAACCTGATGCCAAGTCAACACACCCAAGCTTGTGTATCCAAGGAGAGAAGACCTGTGTCTGCAGAACCCAAAATCTGGCCTTTGTCTCTGTGAGGCACAAAGATCTTTGAAAGTCTGGCACTACACATGTAAATGCATTGAGTACAGAATAATGCTGAGAAAACTGCTCAGTTCACAAAAAGAAATGCTTGAAGCCAAAGGTGCATTGGACTAGAGAGGAACTCATGAGTTAATGAGTCCCACTCCTTGCTTTGTGGGCAGCTGGGCTGTAAATCCTGACCGTAAACTGATCTCACTTCAGCAACTAAGCGGTGAAGCTTCCCCTAATAACACTTGTTCTAGTCCTCTGGGTATTTGCAACCTTTGTCTAATACTCAGGCTAAATTTATTAAAGGCTAATGTCTATCCATTTGTTATTGTAGCAGCAGTGTCTTTTAGTTTAAATAGCTTTTAGCCTCTGCTAAGTTTATAGAAACTTAGACTGATGAGTTTATAGAAAGCAGTCAGAATCCCAACAACCTTTATTCTCTTAGGCTAAACAAACCAGTATCTTTTAATCTCATTTCAGAAGATAAATTCTTCATTTTCTTGATTATTGTAGTTCTGTTACAGACTGAATTAATCTTCTTTGCATCTGGATGCCCGGGACTGCATATTGTATTCCAGATGGCCTCATCATGGTCTTGTTCTCTAAAAATGCCTCACAAGGGACATCTGAAACCAAATGACTTTTCCAGCTATGAATGACTAATGAAGCCAGTATTTTTTTGCTTTCTGGCACCTCCAGTGGGTGATCCCCCATTTATAACATATTTTTTTTCCTTAGTTTGAGGGCATAGCTTTGCCCTGTCTATGGGTGGGCACATATCTGAGCAAACTGGAAGCACAAGCACAGTGCCTTTGCTGCTCATGTAGTCAGCGGAGTAACACAACCAGTTGCTCCAAAAGATTGATTCTGTTCTATTTGATGCTGGTATTGCTGATATTTTCCTGTTAACTATAGAAGGAACATGGGAATTTCATGTTCCTAAATTTGATTACTTGGTTCAGAGAGTTGAGTGTGGCCAAAGATGTGCAGTACATACCTTGTAATGTGCACTACAAAATTTCATATTTGTCCTATAAGCCAGGGGCATCCAATGGTTCAACTGCCTTTAATCTTAGGATGATTATATCCTGCTTCCATGTAGTAATTTTCTGGTTTGTATCTTCATTTGTATCGGTCATTCTTTTTGCTTTGTTCCAATTGAGTGTCTGCTTCACTTCTTTTTGGGCTATCCTGAACATCTATTTCTTCACTCTCCTTCAAACAACTACTTTTATTCTTGTCCTACTATTTACACAGACAAAGTTCCTTTTGCTACATGTTTTGCTTTCCCTTGTGTAGTCTAGCTTACCTTGACTTTTGGCAATTTTAAATTTATTTCTATGCTTTATGAGATACAAGAGTCTCCTTCCAAGCCTCTCAGATACCGTGTTTATTCAAAATATTACCTGTGAGTAATATCACTCATTCAGTGAATCTCAGAACTGCTCTATACAATTTTTCCTCCTGATTTACAGTGGATAATCCTGTATTTTTGATTTCAAGAGCTTTCAGGCCCTTTTCACATTCCAAATTCTTGAATTCTTTAGTTCATTTAAACAATCCTCCTAATGTCTCTGAATTCTGTCAGTCCAGATAAATATCTTCTTAATTTCTCTAAATTCCACTGTAAAATCCAAAGTCAGATCTGCTCATACAAATCTGACATTACTCTGTCCCTAAGGTGTCTCTCAAGTGAGAGAAGAGTGTTTTTCTATACATTAATTCCTTTATGACAACCATTTAACTGTTTCTTCAAGTTAATACCGGTTGAGGTTCTCAAACTACCTTCCCTGAGTGTGGACCATATCCCACTTATACCTGCTGGACCTTCTCTGTGCCGTTGTAGTGACTTAGCAACCTTCTTTAATTGCACTCTGTGCTTTCTGTGGAAAGCATCTTCAATAGATATTCTGATAAAAATTAGTAGCAAGTAAGGAAGAAAATAAATGGACTTGTGTTCTATTCAACTGTGTGACTTTCAGCTAAATTAAACTAATTGTATTGAAATTATGAGGTGTGTAACAGCAAAAGAACTCAGAAAACTTAAGGATTCACTTTTTAGGTCAACAGAGCTATCCACAGCAAGTGAATATCCTACCTCTATTTTTTCTTGCAGTTTCTTACCCAATTAGGCCCATTCCTCAGGCATATGTGTCGGTCCTAATACACCAGAGATTGAGCAGAGGATCTTTAAAACTCAAGACTCGAGTTAAAAATCCTCCTGTACAGGTAAGGCCTGGAGCAGACTTATGCTTCCTGGTGACATACAGCAGATGTATGTGCTCATTTAAAACAAACCATGGGCTATGGACCTTGGTTAACAGTTTATTTGGTTGACAGTTTAATTGCTCTGGTGTGTTCGCCTGCATGCTCTTTCTCTCTCTCCTTCTCTTCTCCCTCCCTCCCCTCCTCCTCTCCACTGACATTAAAGCTGGCACCTTGGAGATCTGTATTTGATCACCCAGTCAAACTCCAGTGAGATGTGTTTGATTTCTTTCGCAGTTTATGTCTTGGGATGTTTGGCTGAAGGTAATTTTATCTCCTTGAACCATGTTAAAGCAGGGTTGGGATTTTAGCTATCCTTGTAGGAACTAATTAGTAGGTCATAAACATGTCACTGGAAGCAAAAGTTTACTCCTAATTTTGAAAATAAGGTAAATTTGGAGATATTTTTCATCCTCACAGGAGGAAAAAAATCTTCTACAACAATAGTTGTGTGTACCTTTTAATTAGGTTATTTAATCAAGATGCTTTTGATCTGGGTATTATTGTTCTGTATGGGAGTCCAGAGGGACTGATCAGTCTGAGATTCAACTTCCCATGGATAACCAGCAGCAGTTCACTGCAAAGCAGGATGGTCTTGTAAACTACCTGGAAAATTCTCTTAAGAGCTGTCTCTGAACATGGGGATTAATCTTGACTGTGTATTTCAGTTCAACTTCAATTCTTTAACTGCTTGTTCACTGGAAAAGAAAATAAACCTTTACTGCCATTCTTAAGAGCTTTTGTGCAGGCATCTGTGCATTTCAAGCGCATAGGAACTTATGTAGAATACAAGTTGGTAATTCAAATTGGGTTGTGGGAATAGCACTGGGAAAGGCTGAACAAATAAAATGGAACTAGTTCATTCATAATTTTAATAGCATTTAGCTTGCCTCATAAAGAGAGTGGCAGCTTTTATTGCTCATACAAGGACTTACACCACTACTGAAGAACGATGCTTCAGCTACTTCTACTGTAAACTGCAGAGTATGACAAACCCCAGTGGACTTAAATCCATGTACTACTTAATACCTAGATGCTAACTAATAATGTGGAAGGGCAGTGTTTGGAAACAGCAATTGTAATACTTAAGACCTGATGGCAGGGAGAAGAATAATGCCTTAAACAAAAACTTTTGGCTGAGCATATTGAGTTAGAGGTTTCCAGATTAAAAACTGTTGACTTTTATGAGTTCATGTTGCATTAAAACAAGATGTAGTAGGATTAAAGCTTCATTGAAACATGACTTCTGCTCTAAAAAACTTAGGTGATATGACTCTTAATCACTGTGGAGAAATCTTATTAGATATACCCCTAACTCTTTCTAAACGTGTCACTGACTTTCACCAGTCTCTGCATCCAAGGTTTTAAAGAATAGCCTGCCAGCACTGACAAATCATTTAGGCTTCCACAGATTCAGGACTTGTGCTGTAAAAATGAAGGATGAGTGAGAGAGGTGAACACCCTTATTTTGGCCAAAAATGCCATTTCAGAAGTGTTTCCTCCAGAAAACTGCAGTGTAGACAGCTCCTGCATGTTTTTGCTTTGTGAAATGGGATCCCAGGGCTGCTGAGGTATTCTGTAGACTATTTTTTGCTCTGAATCACTGCTGTATCTCATGGGAACTGTTGTTCATTCAAGGCAGATGGTGTAGAGAAGTCAGCCAGATAAGGACCCAAATGACAAATCCCTGAGACACTTTGGTGCTGTTTCTGACACAGAGTGCTCAGTTGAGTCTGCAGTTACAAACCAAACACCTCTTGATCACTTTCTACATGAAAAGCTGAAGTTTGCCCTTAAAAATCTGATACTTTTTAAGAAAAAAATCCTACATCATCATTTTGGAGATCAGGCATCAGACTGGGTAATTTTCCACTGTAAAGGAATTTAACCAAAACCTTTCTACCAGTCTTAGAAAAGGCCTTCCAGGCTTTTTAAAGTTAAAAAAGTTAAAGTTATCCACTCCTCTAGAGAGCAAGGTGGCTGTCTGTCTGTCTAGAATGTTCCAAAATCATGTCCAAACTCTGATGAACCTTTACTGACACCGTTACTTCTGCATTTGCACCTTGTGAATAGCTGTGGGTTAGCTCCTAACTTATCGCTGAGCCCCTCAGTATGAATGGAGTTGCAATTTGCTAATGGGCTATGTAGAAAAGGGTGGGTCTGGAAAAGCTGCAGGAGATGGATACAAAAATGTCCTGGTAAGGTATCCAACCAGGAAGGAATGAAATACAAGCTGTTCCTCTCTCAGATGTGCTTTCATGGTTTATCCTTCTGGCCTATAGGTTGCATCAGCTTACATTTTCCAAACTATTTTACTATAAAAAGTCTGAACAACAAAAGAACTGTACTACTCAAGGCAGGGGTACATCTAGCCTGCTATCTGACTGAGAGCAGAGGTGCCCAGAGTAGTGTACAAGAACAAAGCAAGCACAAAGTCATAATTTCCTAGAATATCTCCCAGCCTCTCAGAATTTACAATTCAAGGAATTCCTTACTTATAAGTGATATTATAAAAAATACTGTTTTCTTATCACTTTCTTAATCCAGATTTGATTTTAAAATCCATAGTATCCTGTGGCAGGATGATCTTTAGCTAGGTGCTATGTGGGTAAGTGCCTACCCTGTTTTGTTTTGAATCTGTCACTTGCCCCTGCCATTTGATGCACTTTGGTTCTTTTATTGGTTGTGATGAGAAATAATTTCTGTTTTCTTGTTCCTTGCTTTTCTAATCAATTTCACGTTTCTTTTCTGTTCTTCTTTGGAATACTGGTGAATGAAAAGCTGGACATGACCTGGCAATGCATGCTTGCAGCCCAGAAAGCCAACCATGTCCTGGGCTGCACCAAAACCAGCTTGGATAGGAGGTTGGGGAGGGGTGATTCTTCCCTTCTACTCTGCACTTGTGAGACCTCACCTGGAGTGCTGCATCCAGCTCTGAGGTCATCAAGAAGGCTGGAACACCTCTGCTGTAGGGAAAGGCTGGGAGTTGGTGTTATGCTGCCTGGATAAGAGAATGCCTGGAGAGACTTTATTGCAACATTTCAGTACTTAAAGGAGGCTTAAAAAGAAATATGTGGGACAGACATTTTAGCAGGGCCTGTTGCAATGGGTCAAGGGGTAATGGTTTTAGACTAAAAGAGAGTAGATTCAGATAAGATATAAGGAAGAAGTTTTTTACTATGAGGACGGTAAAACACTGGCACAGGTTGCCCAGAGAGGTGGTGGATGCCTCATCCTGGAAACATTCAAGGACAGGTTGAATGGAGCTCCTGATCTAGTTGAAGGTGTCCCTGCTCATTGCAAGGTGATTGGACTAGATGACCCTTAAAGGTCCTTTCCAGTCCAAACTATTCCAGGATTCAATCATAATATACAGAATAGCTTTAATCTGCTGTTTTAATAGAAGTATCTGTTATAACTCAAAACCATGAATGGTAATAACTAGTTATGAATCTCTCAGGGTGTGTGTGAGGTTAGTGCTGGGTTTCTGACATGCTGTCAGTTACTGCTTGGAAATCCTGTGGGTTGTTGCCATCACCTTGTAACCCTATGGCCCTGAGTATCTCACTGCTGTCAGGGAATGCTCTCATTTGTACTGATCTACTAATTTTTACAGTTCATCTCTAGATGCTCACAGGCCTGAGATAAAATCTCATTTTTCTTCATTAACAATTTTGGACCACTTTTATTTACATTTTATTTCCAACCTTTCAACGTCTCTTTTCTCTTAAGAAGAGAAAAATAATAATTTAAATTTAACCACTCATGCCTGCTGTACCTTTTCTACATGGAACTTTTCTTTAAGGTGCAGCAAGTTTATAACAATAACAACTTCAGTGCTTTTGTTCTGGTTGCCATAAGCACTACAAGGGAAATCACACATTTCTGGTGCACACAATTTAGAAATAATGAGTATGCAGATACGAATATGGAGTTAGCCAGTTTGCCAAGATGTATAGTTGTGTCATTGTCTGTCCATGTGTCATGTCTGTCCATGTGTCATGTCTGTCCATGTGTCATGTCTGTCATACTGTGTCTATCCCCTTCCTTTTTTATTTTGGAGAATTTTTGTCTTTAGCTGTTGAAGACAACCTGGAAAACCAAGGCCATGACATTGCTCTTGGATCCAGCAGTCATCTGCCTGATATACCGTTCTGCTTAAGTACCTGCACTGCCAACTTGAAGGCTTTAATTTTCATGTTTTCTTAGTCTTTGGTTGGAGAAGAAGTAGGAATAATTGGGTGTAATAATGGGCTGTTCATGCCTATAAAGTAAAATGAATATATTCACAGGCTCACTTCCTTCTGCTGTTGGTGCAGACTGTTTTACTCCAGCTGATTTGCACTAGAAGCTTATCCCTAGGTTCTGTCTGTGAGAGGAAAAGTAAATAAGCCTAAGCAATTAGAGTAATGTTCGTGCAGGTGCAAAGAGCCTGCATAAAGCCCTATTTACTCTTGCCTTCAAACCCCTTTAATCATCATTGTGGAGCTTAAGTTGTACACGAGGCTCTTGTGAGGTGTATTTCCCACACAGAGTATTTGAGTGCTTCTATTTCTCTATAGAAATCCTCAGCCCTTGAGACATATCTAGTACCAAAATAGCTCTGAAAATCTTCCCAGTCCTTGATGGAATGAGCCACTTTAGTAATGAGTGGACAAGTTGTAGAGTCTCCAAGGTCATTCAGAAGTTTATTGTACTGCTTAGTAGCACTGAAAAAAATAATTCTGATCTGTGTAATTCTACAAACAACAGATAATGTGGCAAATGTAAAATGATGGGAATCAAAGGCTTCTGAAAACCATCCATAATACCTTGGTAATTATCTGCACAACTAATGAAGTGTAAACCCCTGTGGAAATCAATATACCACTGGGATTGTCTTTTCTGTAATTTAATATTTCTTATAAATTTCTTTCCCCTGGTAATGGAATTTCCTTTTGTTTGCTTGCCCTACTGGTACTTTAAAATTGAGCAGCTAAAATAGTATTGCAAGGATTTCCCCCAAAATCTTTATTCATGTTACTGAAATTCATAGTAACTACTTATTTCTTTCTCATGTGGTGTATCAAAAGTGAACAATTTATCTATTAGGTTTACATTAGTGGTGGCCTGAGGGCATAATTTCAGGAAAAAATTCTATAATATTTTCTGCAGCAAAGCTCTTCCTGTAAGGACAGAAAAATCACAAGGCTGTTGAACTGATACTTCTATTCTCTGGTAAACTACAACAACAACAACAAAAAGGGCAATTTTAGCCCATTTATTAAGAAAAGCTTTAGGTATAAGCAAATATTTGAACAATGTGAACAATGTGTATTTTATTTTTTGGATGAAGGATATGTAAAATTGACTGAGTCATAGATTTTAGTGTTTAAAGATAATGTTTAATCAGCTAATGTAGTCTCATCTATAAATTAGTTCACTGAATTCCAGTCTTACACTAAGACCAAATGATGTGCTGGCTGAGGAATATCTATAACTTATGACAGTTTATGTTCTTGTGTGTGTTTCTCTGCTCCTTTTTTTTTTTTCTGACACATGATGTGTCTCAGACATAGAACTTAAGGTAGCTGAAAGTTTTGGGCATTTATCATCATCCCTGGTCAGTCATCTAACTTTGGCCCCATCTGCTGCCACATGTCTCATCAGTTTTATTCTCCTGTGAAAGTCTCTGTGTATCTGTTTTTCTGTTGGTGTCTTCTCCTCCCAGGTTGGTAGGATAACACATGTTTTTCTCCCAGCCAGAGTATTTTCAGGGAGGAGATAAATACTGTTTAGTATTTAGGGAGCTGGGGAAATACGAGAGAAGAGCCATCATCAAGCCAGTCTTTTCATTCCCCCTTTCCCTTTGGGAATTTAAGGCCAGCCTCATGTCTGAGTCAAAGCTGAACCAAGCATCTCACTGAGGTGGGTCATATTGGGATTTCGGAATAATTGTAGGTGATGGGGTAGAAACAGACAAGGAGGAGCCTTAGGGGGGATCTACACAAGAGTCTTAGGCTTCTACCCTCTTTCTCCAATTCCTCTGGAGTACAGGACTTCGTCTCTCCTCACTACTGTGTAGCTGGCAATCCTTATTCATTTCCCACAAGAACCCCCTTGGTCTCCCACCTGCCTTTCCAAACTCCTGGAACAGCATAAGGAAGATGGAGGAGGTGAAGGCCAGGACCTCCTGAGAGGGAAAAGAGATGAAGGGCAGTGAGGGGAGGAAAAAGGAACCTGTGGAGGGCAGTGGTGTGTAAGGCTTTCTGATCCTGATACTACAAGTATTAGCAGGGACAAAAGGTTTCTTGAGAAATGTGTTGACTACTGTCCCATGTCCTCCTAGGCCACACCATTAGTGCTTGCCCTCCACATCATCTGTTTCCTGTGTTTGTGCCCTGCTCCTGAGCCAGCAAATCTCAAACCTTTTCTAGACAGCAAGACTTCAGGTTTTGCTAATTTTGTTTTCAGTTTTGGTATTTCCCAGGAATGATGACTGAAAGCTTTGAAAATGGTAATTTTGATGATTGATTGTACATCATGCAATTTCCCCAATTACTTTTGTATCTACCCTTCCAAGTCTATACAATTCCAAACATGGACTAATCTATACTGTTCCAAATCTGTCACTCCATTGGTCCATTCTGTCCTTTTTCATGGGAAAATGATATATTGTGTGCCTGAAAGACATGTGAATCTCAGACACATTTCTTGTGTATAGCTGAATGCAACAGGATCCAGGTAAAAGGAATATTGGTAAGAGCACCTCAGTGGTACCTGGTTCTACATTCAGTCCATGACTAATGTCTGAATCATTGTACACTTGCTTGAAGAGAGGCAGAAGACATCTGCTACAGGAAATGAAGGCTAGTAACTACTGGCCTGAGTCATAAGCCTTCTTGGTAGCCTTTGTTGTTCTGTACTCAATGTATTTTCCCACTTACAAGTTCATGTTAACTTGACAAGTGGAATATAAGATTTATTTGGCTTTTATTTTGGCTTTTGTAAAAACATGTTCAAATTCTCCTTTTTTTTTTTGATAGTGCAAATGTAAGGTGTGTTTTCAATTATGATGAAGAAATTAACCTCGTAGACACCTGATTGCTTACTCTTTTGAGTTACTTGGCTTCTACACTTGATCATTAAAAAATAGTAAAAAAATTTTTTTGAGGGGAGATGCAGCTGAAAAACAAATATAAGAGTTGAGGGGTGGGCAAATGTTCTTTTCCATCTTGGTCATTTTTCATTCTTCATTATGGCAAAACAGGTGTCTGACTTTCAGCTCTAAAACTAGATCATTGCTGACAGTTTACAGTTTTTCTTGTAAGCACACAGCAGCTGAAGAGATCTGGTCTGGAAAAGAAATTGGATGGAGATGAGGAAAGGTGGAAGATGCCTGGGAGAAATAAGTCTGGAGTCAATGGAGGCAACAGGACAACCACACTTGGGAACTGGTGAGTGAAGCTGTGGTTCTGCAGATCTAGTTAAGCACTTTGCTGTTCAACACCCACACTTTGAAATATCAGGAAATGCTTGAAAACTAGCATTTCTATATGACAGATCCCTTCTATGGAATGCATCCTTTGGCCCCTATTTATAGGAAAATTGCTGGTGAAGTCGCACCGAATAGCAGAAGTCTTAGATTGGATTTAGGTGAGGTAACACTAAAACCCTCATGAAGTGCAAATTAATTGGAAAGAGTTTAATTGGGATCACCAATTTATTGGGATATCTCCCAGGGAACTGATTTTGTCTAATGAGAATGGATGGCAGTATCTACTGATTAACTGGGAGAGAGTTAGCATGTGTTGAGCTTAATGGGGAGGGCTCTGGCAAGTTTCAAAGTGTGTTCAAGGTTTTTCCTAGCTCAGAAGGGTAAGGTCTGCTTTTAGTTGCTATTGTCATAAGGGATTTTATTTAGGAATGAATCCCATTCCCAATGCTTTGCATACAAATTCTTCCTTCCACCAGCAGATTCCCCAACTGTGATATAATAAGGGAAATGTATATTTTTGAAAAGTCAGACCATCTGTCTTCCTACAGTAAATATAATTAGAGATAGCTATAATGTACCTTAGCAGGGAGAGTTAAAGCAATTCTGCTGTCAATGGACATAGCAGACAAGACAGGACTGACAGATGCTTGTGATATTTTAACAGCTATGTTCCTAGAATTTCTACTCTGACTGCATCCACTGAATGCTAGAAAATTACTCCTACTCTGATTATTTCAGGGACTCATTATATGCTTAACTTTTTAGAATTGTCAAAACCACAGCTAGATCATATATACAATTTTGCCTTTAAAGTTTCTTTAAGTGCCATGTCCAAGATACATCTTCCCTCCTTGCTTGTACTGACTTTTCATATTTTAACCTGAGAAAAAAATTTGTGTTCCTTCAAAATTCTTGGCATCCTAATTTAATATAATCCAGAATTTCATATGCAGTACATGATGTAATAAGCCATACCTTAATATCTACTGATGTTCCCACTGGTTATCCTTAATTGCTGGTATAAATTCACTTAGGTTTAGAGATTTTACTTTGTAGTTAAAAACTCTCTTCTGGTATGACAATGTCCTGCTGAGAAGGTTTTGGTTTAACTTGGCTCGTGCTTAAATATTTGTACTACTGAATTTTAATTCCTTGTACTGTGCCCAGGGATTTAGGGCAGAAAAGTTTGAGTGCAACAATAATATGAATGATTGATACAGCCTCTGTCAAAGTTGCCAACTTGCTAACCTCTACATTTGCAATGTTAATGCTTTCTACAAATTATCAGTTATCTTGTCTATTATAGTATTAAAGAACCCTGGCTGCCAGACCCAAGCTGTGCAGTACTCAGCTCCATAGTTATTAAACATATTAAAGTAGAAGATATAAAAAAAGAGCCTTTTCCCTTCCTCTTGGCACCTTTCATTTTTCCAGGTGTTTGACTGTATTTCAGGAGTTCTAGTAGAAAATCCATGAAAACAGGTTACTCTCCAAGGTCCTGTTTTACTGTAAAGACTGCAGCTTATACCACCGTTCTGCTCCTTCTTCATTTCTACTGTCAAGACCTGTTACTTCACTTCACAACCCATTTCACTCTTCCAGTGTGAGCCCAGATCTCCCACTGACAAACTGTGGTCATGGAGAAACCATTCCTCTTCTTTTTCTAGCCATCATTTTTCATCCACCAGCCTGCTTCCATTAAGGCTGTCAGTCATCTGAAGACTCCTTGGATTCAAACCCTCTGCCTTGACTCAAAGCATTCTTCTCTGCCAGTGATATCCTGCTCTCTCCTCAGTACACTGTAAGCATGATTTCTTTACTTTTGTACCCACACCATCCTCTGCAGGACAAAAACTGGTCCTGTTTGTAACTGGGCACCTACTGAGGCAAATTTTCTTGTGCATGTTGTGCTCTACCTTCAGCTTTCTTCTCCACAGGTGACTGTGCTTTACTAGGACAAATATATGGCATACACTTCTAATCTAGGGGGAATGTGAAAAAAACAGTGTTTCCTCTCCATAAGAAGTGGTGTAACTTTACAAGGATTTTCAAGCTTTTCAAGGCTGTACAAAGAAAGTGTATGCCCCCCTCCCCCCAAAAAAAAGGAAAAAAGAAGAAGAAAAAGAAAAATCAGCAACCCCTTGCCACAAACCCCTCAACTATTATTTTGCCAACAAAAGTGTTTAATACTCCAGAAGGAGACATATGGAGTGGAGCTTTGTGATTTGCATAGAAAGTTGTGGATCTCATTAAAGAATTAATCCAATAAATGAGTGATTTTCAACATGAAAAAGTTGCATATGAAAGTTGATTTATGTTCCTATATCTGCCCCCTCAGAATTTTGCTATTGAATTCTATGGATGCAAGGCTATGTTTAAAAATAACCATTGAATTTATACTTTGAAGCCTACATTGACATTATTAAACCTGATCTTGTCACTCTTCTTCTTCAGGAGAATAATTGCTTGAAACTCAATTGATAGTGTAATGGAACAGTAGAAAGTCCTAAGAAGTCAATCATGTAGAAGACAGTGTCAGGAATCTTGATCCTTTTAGTTGTGTGAGCAAATTTTGACATCCTGAGCAAGAGCTTGCCATCCTGCAGTACTGGAAATCTCTGCAGAATTACTTGGGGCATCTGCTGTTGATGCAGGAGGAGGGAACATAGTCTGAGTAGGATGGGAAAAGATGTTTGGACACACTGCAAACTCATCACACAGCATAGGAATACAGCAACTCTCTTCAAAATCCAATATGCTGCTACAAAGCTGAGCTGTGTTTGGTAGAAGGCAGATTGCAAGCCAAGATGAGAGCAGGTGCAGAGGCTCAGAAAATTTTTAAGAGGATCTTTGTAGAAGTGACCTTCCTCTGATATTTTCTCCAACAGTTGAGGAGAGAATGATCTAAGCCCTTAGAGCTCATTAGATTTTGATTTAAAAACCACAGACTTTAAGATATGGAGACACCCTTCAGGTTGTGCAAAGCCTTTGTTTGCTTCAGATTAAATCTGATTTCCACTTCATAATCAAAGTTTTTATAACCATCAGGTCTTGGTAGAGGAATTGTTTTGTTTTAAAAAGCACTGTTGTAACAACAGGAACAGCTAGGCCAGGAGAGAGCAAAATATGACTTTGTACATTGTTAAACAGAGTATGCTACTTGTACTGTCTATATAAGACAATGTCCTCTCACCCCAGCATGTTACCAAGCACTTATTGACATTAAACTCAGAGAATCATGCCTGGAACATGACTACAGTGTTTAGACAATGTGTGTAGAAAGAAAACCCTCTGAAACTCTTATCATAAATGCTCTAGCACTGGGTAGCTATATACTTATTCTGCAGAATAAATAGAGCAAAGTAAATATGAAAGCCATATTTAGAATAGGAAGTATCTTCACACCCTTGAGAAAAGCTCTGCATACTTAAGTAATGACTCTTGCCTTGGTTTTAGAAGTTGTTTTGCTATTCTTCCCAGTTTGATATATTGCTTTCAAGAAAATAAAATTTCATGGCACAACTTTTTAATGGATTGGACTATTTGCTCTACTTAAATTTTTGAAATCTCTTTTTTTTTTTTTCTTTTTTTTTTTTTTTTTGTTTTAGAAGGTTAATTTTAAGTGTTTTTCTCTTGTAGGACAAAAAGAATAACACAGACATCCAGGGTGAACATAGGGATCCATAGCTATGAATGGCAGAGTATCACTGCAGTCACAGGAGGCTGGTATTCATCTCTTATAACTTAAACTCATCTCACCATCTACAAGTATGACACTGCTTGTCTACTCCCTAGTCAGTGGAAGAGATGTGTCCAAATGATTTTTATGCTCATGAGCTTAGACACCTGTTTTAAGATGACAGTCACACTGTAGAAGTGTTTCTATCTATTATTGGAATAGAGAGGAGCCTGGGGACTGAGTCCTTATACTTAATTAATAAGCTAGAAGTAGGAGACATGAAGCACAAATTTTGTCTTAAGTTCTGACTGCTGCTTCATTTTATTAACTTTGTTAAAAATCTAATAGGTGGCCAAGAAGGAAGAATTTAGGAAAAAAAAGATAAGACCCATAGTTCACCGCTCATTGCATTTTCATTTTTTATACAAGCACATGCTAGTTTTCTTTCAATCTTCTGGAAATTCACCATGATTCTCAGATTTCTTAGTAATACATATTAAAACCTCAAATGCATGTTTGATAGGGTCATTTCAAAACCTGAAAATGTTTTTCTAAGGAGTTTCTAAGTAAAAAGTTTTTAGTTGTCTGTGTTTCCTGCCATCCTCAGTTACTGTCAAAATATTTTACAAAATATTTTGTTACCCGATGATATAGAATTATCTTATTTTCCTGAACCTAGTAGGTAAAATATCAGTCATTGTTTAAATTTCTTCTAGTTATATAAACTTCAGCTGCATTATTATACCTAATTATTTTCCTATATCTTTTTCCTTCCTTTACTTATTCTTTATATTACAGATCTTATTACTTCTATTGACTGCTATCAGTTCTTCTTTCCACTTGCTACTTGTACAGCTTGTATTTTATGTAACATTTTTCACTTTTTCTCCTAAAGCTTTTTAATAATAATTTTCTAATCTTTTAGTCCTAAATGTGAGATATTTTTCAACAAACCAATGTGAACAGTGATTGTTAAGTGTTTAAGATCTTTGCTCCCAGATGGTTTGGCTCAAAATAATTATCAGTTTTTCAAGATTCAGTCTTTGCATTGAAAAGATGTATCATTGGTTGAGAATTTATTCTGTGTACCAATATCAAATGTAATAAATCCATGATCTCTTTCCCTTAAACTACAACTCAGTTCAAAGATGAGTTCCTGCATTTATCATAATGAAGGTGAGGAGAGGATTCCTTCATGCTTAATGCAGCATTTTCATAATCAGGAAATTTTTACTACGATTTTTTTAACCACTTCTAAAGAGCTCTATACTGGCTGTAAGTGACCATCAGCAGAGATTGCTAGTGGCAAAGACGACAGAATTTTGCCTCCTGTGTGCTACAAATAGCTGTTTATAGAGATCCTGCACAACTCGTTTCAGTGTTATGTGGCCTGTTGCAGGCACAGACTGGCATGTGATCTGCCTCTGCTGCCTATTAATAATTGAAGAATATTCAAGACTACTATTTTAGAGTTGCCAGGCAAAATACAGTGCTGTTCTCAAGCTCTGCAATCCACTTGATCTATCCCAAACAAGCTCAGTTAACCATCCTAGTTGCAAAAGTCTTTTCCATGAGCTGAAGTCATTATCTGACACCAGGGCATACAGACTTCTTCCAAATCTGCTCGTTTGTTACTAGGTTCTTAGTGCTGGCATATAGGCAGCTAGAGAGTCTCTTTTCATACATCTTGGTGAATGGATTGGTTTAATCCTTGACACCTTGTTAATATGGCTAAAAAGAATACTTTATTTTTGCCTTTGAATCTCCTTTTTTTGCCTAGGTTGATGCCTGGCTGGTATAGCTCACCAGTTCCACAGATAGGACTTTCCTCTGCTTTGGATGACTACAGCTAAACCAAGCAGTTTCTCTTCCCCTGAGCAAATGGATGAGGATTCCACAGAGCCCAAATTCGTCACCTAAACCACATGTCTAGTTATCAGCTCTCTTCTCGCTTTCTATTCTGTTTTCCTTGTAGTATAGGAAGGCTCTCTCTGACCAGGAATTGTATGAATGGCTCCTGTCTTTCATCTATCTACTGGGAAGTCTTTTAGAGAAAATAAAACTAGCTGGCATTAGCACCTGTGGGGGAATTACCATTAGAATTCCTCATTCTAATCTTTGAGCCTTTAGAATTGTGTTAAATCAGCTTAAGGAAGAGTATAAATAGATAAAATGTTGGAAAAAGTAGGCAGATTCATGCTTCTTTAGCACTCCCTTCCAAAAGGGCTTCTGGCCTGTATTTCCTCTTCCTCATGGAATATATTCTCAATCTTTATTCTTCATCTCTGGCTATTTAGCCAAAAGAAAATTCCTGGAAGTTGAGCAATGGAAAGCTGAGCAAGACCATGGAGTGAGGGTTTATGAAAAATCTCATTGCAGCAGATAAAGCCAATTACATGTGTCACCAAGGAGTAAAATAAGCCTTGCTCAAATGAAATTTCTTCCCTTGATGTTATATTTACTGAGCTCTTGCGTCACTGTAACTGGGAACACTGAGATGAAGATATATTGATATCAGTATGAAAATTCACAGAGGAGCAGAGCAGATACTGGGGAATCATCTAATGGGGAGATAATTCTCCAGTTAGCCTGGGAAGGGAAGAGGGAACAGCTGCTTTCTCTGGTGCAGAGTGTTGCACGGGACTGTCGGCATCTCTCCTTCCCACGGTCCAACTTCCCTCCCCAGTGCACTTTAGGAAGAATACGTAACTGGGGAAAAAAAAAAAAAAAGGACCGAGTAAGCAGAGACGTTCAGCCTGAGGAGCAAAAGTTGTGCTTTCCCCAACATGCTGACATGGGTCTCTCCTGGTTGCAGGGTGGGCTTGTCCCGGGACTCCAGACAAGGACAGAGGGGAATCACTGCCTCTGGGGAATCTCCAGGGGAGAGTTTTGCTTGCTCAGTTTTCTGCTCATATCTGCTTGTTTAGCTTTCTCCTCGTGTCAACCTCTTAAAGTCAGATTGCTTGAGCTTTACATGTGGCACAGTAGGTTGACATGGCCATATTTTGAATTCTTCACATTTTCTTACTCGGCTGTTTCTGGAGATCTAACGAAACTAATTCCTCACTGAGACACCCCTTGTTAGCATCCTGAGTTGGGTATTGAATGTCTGCACCCTATAAGAAGAAATTAAATCTATTTTAATGAGATAGATTTCATAATTGGTAACTTGAACATTTCTGATAGTCTTTAATCTGCTTTTCTGGCATCTTTTATAGAAATTAAAGTTTTACTTTGTTAGGCATCCTTTCTCTATGTTTTCACTGAATTCTTTGACATCTCTCTGTATCCACACTAGAAATTTGAAAGAAAAATAATAAAATATTTAAACAGGAAAGTACCAGAAGTTTTGATAGAAACCATAAAGTATCAGGTAATTTGAGACAGAAACATGCCAATGCTTCACTGTGTTCTCTTCAATTAGTCCCAAAACACAGAAAACTGGATTTTGTGACAAAACAGAATCTGTTACCATGTTACATCACCCAATGTTGGAACAAACTTCATTGGAATTACTACAGCTGGTGTATAAAGATCCATTCAGTAAATTATTCTTTAAAAAACGTATTGAGAGACTTGGACTAATTTTATTAGAGGTTTAATTCTGATTCTCTGTCTAATAGTTGGGTAACTGTGAAAGAACTATTTTTTAATTTAAAGCTCATATAGCTGATTGAAGCATGCTAATGCATTTTAGATTTAATAATCACATCTTCCTTAATTGAATTGCATTTGCTCAGACAGAGCATATAATTAAATCAAGTCTTTTCTAATCCTTCTTATGCCAGATTATTCTATGGTACATTGGGGAAGAATAGGCAAAAGTGAGAATTTAATTAATTTAAGACCACTGAAAAAATCAGTAGTTATGTGAAAGTTTAGGGTATTAATAATTTTAAAAAAAAAAAAGAGATGTATTTTTCCATACATTTGTTCTGCAGTAATTAAGAATTGTATAGATGCAGCAAGACTTAAAATATGGCTAGGAAGGAAATAATTTTAAGACAATCCAGCAAATTTTTAGAGAAGATAGTGAAATCCCTATAACACATGACCAGCAAGTCACTTCAGACAATTGCTCTCAAATGCATTCATGGAGAATGAAGATATCAGAGGGAAGACACAGAAAACAAAGAAGAGAGGAATAAGAAGATATTTTACTGGACACTTCAATGTGCTTGTGTATACCTTATCAACTGTTTCCAAGATGCAAGTCCAAAAACAAGGAAGGGTATTCCAAGATATAAAGGATAAAAAAACCTGGCTTGAATGAGGGGGAAAAATCAGTTAGAGTTGGGGATGGATTTCAAGAAGACATACCAAGGGAAAGACAAAGCAATAAATGTATTTTTTCAGGAAAGAGATTTATCTGTCAGCTGGAATTTTTATAATCCACTTTGCCACTTTACTAAAAGAGTTGTAAGAAGAGGAGGATAGAGTTTAGGCATACTTAGGTGTACTTATTGAATGCATTTTTCTGATTGCTGTGGACCTTTTGATAAAACAAAACTACAGGAATATAATTCGTAGTGTGATATTCAAGCTTGGCATTTTCTTTTTATGATAGATCAGAGGACTTGGATAAATGGATATGCTACCAATGCATCTTCTGTGCCCATAACACTTTAAAAGATCTATTCTGCAAAGCAGAGATATGGAAATAAGCAGCATCTTTTTCTCTGATAAATGATGTATTGCCTCCAGTCAGAATTACTGACCCGATCTAATTTGTCCATCAGTGTTAAATTATAGAATTTATCCTTTTTAGTAAACAACACTTGTTTCTGATTAAAAAATGACCTACAGCAGAATCTGACTTCTCTTCTTGATTTACAAACAGTATAATTTTATTAAAGATAACATTGTGGGGCTATAGTGTTTTGTCTGAGGATTTTGATATTATGCTCTATGGCATTTCACTTGACGAATGATTTGCTCTTAATATCATTCTCAACCCTGTACTAGCAAAGGTCTTACAAAGATTTGTTTCCTTGACTACCCCATGTCACAGGCTTGAAATGTAATTCCATAGCAGTAAAAGGAAAAAAAAAACCGTTGACACTGGTTTATAATTAATAACGTATCACAGAAAGAAATCTGTTTAGCAAAATGCTGTCAAGGTACTGCTTGTGAAGTACATGCATGCCTTCTTTGCAAGTGATTTGTAAAAGATATTCAGAATGATTACTTTTCTTCCTGGTACAAATGAGTACTAGTGTCAGTCTTTAATGTTTCTTCATGGAGATAAACATACATTGACTGAGCAGGGCATGTCAATTCATACAACTTAACACGGACAACTGTAGGGGTTTGCTCCTAATTTGAAATAATGCCAACATGCATGGCATACAATGTGTAAAAGGACATTACAATAAAAACTGCTTACACCTGCACCTCCTGCTAAAGGCCTTCTTGTCACAGTGTCATCTGGAAATATTCCATCTGGAAATACTGAAATTTTCAGTTCTGTGCATACCATGTGTCTAACATGAACTCAGGGTAAAGGCACCTGTCACATCTTATCCAGCTTTTTTTTGGAATGGAAATATAAGCAGCCGATTTAAGTTATAAATAGGGATACTTTATCTAAATTCAGTGAATGCAAACAAACCTGTCTGTAGGCTGGGGAAGGGTCCTGCCATTCCAGGCCTGGGTTCTGCTTAGATGTTCTCTTTGATATAAAATATGGATGAATAGAGTGTCACTGGACAGGCTGATTGCTCCTCTGAGCAGGAATTAGCTGGTTGCTTGTCTCTTTCAAGTGGTCAGGACTTTATACTCCAGGCATTTGATATGCTCTGTAGCAAAAGCTTTTTTTCCAGTTTACAACTGTTTTATTTTGCTGACTTAGGACCAGTTCTTTAGGAAACCCACAGCACTGAGGATCTGCTGTTTATAAATGAACTTAATCAGTTCATTACGTAACCCCATTGACAGCAGGACAAACTTGCTGGAAAACAGAGTGTTGTTTTACTTGCCATCAACTTCCTTGTCTCCTACGGCATTGCAATTGTGCTTGAAAGAGGTATCTTCCCCCTAAGCTTATTAAAAGCCTTTGTAAGCTGGATAGTCAGCTTCACAGCCTGTGCTCTTTCTACTAGCAGTACAGATGAATTTGACAAAATGTGCTTATATTCTTTCCATGTACCTATCATCTCCCACATTTAACATCAATGGCGTGCTTTGCTAGGGTAGAGTCCTGCCTGATAATAAAATGCTAAATAAATTATAGCAGGAGGGAATAGAGATGGTGTTGACTGATACTGATTCCCTGAAGTCAATGTAATATTGTCTCCTGAGGCTGTGTTAGTGACAGTAGGCTGAAAGAAGAAATGTTTGTTTCTGGACGAAAAAAGAAATAGAAAAAAGTCTATGATTACATATTACATCTATAGTGAGCAAAGAGGATTCTGCTTGAGGAACATGCCACTTGTGATAATAAAAAAAAATCTTATGATGTGAAATATTCTTCATACCTTTAGTGAACACAAGGTATGCAATTAGAACATGACAATATACTAATCCATCTTTCCCCAGCCTTCTCTAGATTTTCACTTGACAAAAGGGATTTTTTTATCTCAATTTCTTTCTTTCTTTCTTTCTTTCTTTCTTTCTTTCTTTCTTTCTTTCTTTCTTTCTTTCTTTCTTTCTTTCTTT
>JAWWLV010000179.1:52599889-52647422 GCA_035041135.1 Platyrinchus mystaceus
CTGTGCTCAGATAGTGCAGCATTTCAGACATGTACATCCTCAACACAAATCCCTCTTTACTACTGGTTTATATAATATTTTTTTCCAACTTTATGGCAGAGTCACACACCCAGTCTGCCTTAATGTATATGAAAGATCAGACGTTAATGTGTAATATTTCAACAGTTCTATGATAAAATTTTGCTGTAAATTTTGTAAATTTTTATTGTAAAAATGTGAGAGTTTTCATCTTGACAGATGATAAAATGTATAATTTACTGTGTGCAGAGGGCTGGTGCTGGCTTTGCAGAGGTGGGAACCAAAGCTTAATACCATCCAGCAGTTTGTCTCTCAAACTTTCCAGTTATAAAAGACATATTTTAGGGTGTTTCTGGAGAATAAGGTCTTCTGAGCTTTTTGCAGCTGGATTCTGAGATCATGTTTCAAGAACATTCAAAATGCAGATGGGGAAGGAGACATGGATGCAATTTTCATTAGCAGTTGGGTTTATTAAGCAACTATTATTAGGTACCAGTTCTTCCCAAATGTAGATACCATTAAAAGTCTGGCTTATGGCATTAAAGGTAAAATTACAGAACCAACTGCCTTTGAAGTTCAGAATGTTTTAAAAATACATTGCTTAATTCCACTGAAGATCGTATATCAAACTCAATTGAGATCATATAAAGCATTTCTTAACATGTGGTTGGGATGACCTGAATAATCTACTTGTAACTGCTGCTTGTGAGCAGCAAGACCATGGCAGAGCATGCTCCAAAAAGTCAAACAGGTGTAAAGGAAAGTGAAGATTACTGAAGACAACTGGTACTAAATATTATAAAAAGTTCTTAATTTGAACAGTCCTGTAATGGAATCACAGTGAGTGGACTATGCTTAGTCTTGCCCCACATAATAATGGAGAAAAGAGTTATAAAGATTAAGTATTTATGAAGACAGCCTGTATAATCCACTGCTTAACCAGTGCTTACAAGACCAAAGAAATCTTCTCCAGCTGAAGACTCTGACTGTGGTAAGAATAGGAGTTCTATGAGGAGTGACAGAAGAATTTTAGTTCTGTTCCACATTTGCCTCTACTGTTCCATGTGTTTGGTCTTGCCCAGTTTAATGCAACAAGCTCCCAATGTCAGGATTGTATTTTTTTAGCTCTCAGCCAAATCAGACACTGTGGTTCATATTTTATATTTATACTTTGAGTTCTGGTGTGACAGAGGTTTCAGTTGGATACCATTTGCTGTGATCAGAAGTGTGCTTTCAAATAATTTTAAATATTTTATAGATTAGAACCCAAAAGAAAGCAGAGCCTTGAAGAAAAATAACTGCTACATCAGCTCCTTTTCTGTGACTGCTGATGAATTAATGATTATTCTTTTACATCCCTTATACTAATAGCAGGCATGAAAGGCTTCAATATTCAGGATACCCAAAAATATTAGAAGAGGAGGGCCAAGATGGAGTCCTTGATAAGTTGTGATGAGCTGGGGCTGTCACTGAGAGAGGGGGAGTTGTGGTTCACTTTTTAAGGGGGTGAGTAACTGTCTCCTGGGAACATCCCAGGTTATCTGCAGGCAGGAGGAGCAAGGGACCACTGCCTGGGGGTCTTCTTTTCATTACTTGTTGCATTTGAACATATTAAATAGTCAAAACTTGTGTAAGAGTGTGTGTGTGTGTACATATACATTTGTGTATACAACGTGAAGGGGAGAGGGGAGAGAGGGAGAAAGTAAACACATGGTTTATATATTTGGATTTGTGTAAAAGTAGAGAAATCAAGGGTGTTTGATTTTAGATTGGCAAGTTAGATGAAAGAAAGAAAAAAAACATATACACAGAGCTGTTCCTCTAATGAGGAAAGGGAGAGAGAGGTTTCCAAGAGCCTAGTCCACCATAAGCTGTTGATTAACCACACCAGCCATTATTTAATTCAACTTTCTCAGAAGTATTTATCAAAATGTTTGGCTTATCTAAAGCAGATACGGTACTTTTTCCTCATCTCTTTCCTTTTGATAGAGTTTCCATTTGACATTTGTTTGGTTTTGTTTTGCGTCTTCAGTTTCAATGTTTCAGAAAGCAAAGCAGTCTGGCGTTAAGTGGTGTACAGAGCCTGGTTGATCTTCTTCAAGCCTCTAAAGCTATCTTCAATGACTGTCTTATTAGTGGGATAAAGAAAGGTACAGTGTTCCACGGGACTAGTTTTTGTTCTTTCTGTGCTGTGCTCTGAAATAATTTCTCAAGGATTTAAGTGGATGCTGAAACAGCAGTTTAAAAATTCTTTGCTTTGATCTGAAATACCTGATAAAAACACATGGATTTTATGGACTTCTTCTTTCTGTGTTTCTATTATTTTTATTTCATTTACCAGCCTGAATGACTCTAATTTAGTAATGTCTCGTAGCTCATAGGTAATAAATGTTAGGCTACAGATTGTGATAAAATCCTGAAGTGATTTGTCTAAAAGGAAAAAGTAGCAAAGGAAGAGTGGAAAAAGAAAGCAATAACCCAAGATCAAATGTTATTTATGCTTTTACAGTGTTTATACATATATTTATGGACAAATGTCAGCTACAGCCCAGCTCTAACTTTGCCCTGTTGTTACCCACTTGCAAAAGCATCAGTCCCCTATTCATTATTAGCTATTTAAATGGGCTTCTGAGATAAGAACAGTGACATTTTCAAATATTTTTCCCCCTTTCTTATTAAAGGCTGGTGTCTGTCCTGTATGTTGCTATAATCCCTATTTACTCAAAACCCACAATAATCTGTTCCCTCCATTCCAAGCTGCCCATGTAAATGTTACATGAGACTTATCTAAAAGGTGGGCTTATCCCAGCATCCTTATCTCTGTGCATAGATCTGTGAACACACTCTATAAACCGTGTGTTGTGTGTGCACTGTGCTTGCCTGGGCCACGTTGAGTCTGGGACTGCACAGAAGGGGAGCTGGGAGTGATTGATTGTACTGAGCCAGGAAAGGAGGCAGCAGGCCAGGATGCGCTCGTGGCCTGAGGATCTTTGGAAGTTCAAAACTGTCATTCTTTCCTTTTTAAACATTATCCTTACATTCCTCTGTAATTTTACTCCTACTAGTGATGTCCCAGCAGCATTAGCAATGAGCCAGGGCACCAAGGGCCTTGCTATTTCTTTTTAACATCTTCAATCTATTTTGAGTCAGTGGTGCTGTGTCTGTCAACGTGGTGCCCATAAATGGTGCAATGTTTTCCTCACTCGGCTTTAATTGGCCTGTGACAGTGACATTGACATTGTGGTTGCAGACTCATGCAGATTGGAAATTAATATACTGAGATTGATAGTTATGACAACATTTAAAAGTCAGACCATCCAAGCTCTATTAAATCACTTAATAAAAGCTGAGTGAAAGTATCTAAGAAGCATGATAAAACCTTGGATTACCTTATTTAAATTTGATACTTAAGGAAAATATAAATATTTAAAACCCATGAAGTTATTAGCTAAATTAACCGGAATTATTTTAAAGGTACAATTTACTCAGCCAGATCATCAGTCAAGGCAATCTCCATTTAAATTGATGGAGCTATGTCATCATACACAGCTTGAGCTTTACATCATGGTACTGATAAAGTCATGTATCTTTTTTAAGCATAATTGCATTTAGACCATGAGGGGTTTTTTTGAGACAGCTACGTACATGTTTTTCCTATGACTTAAGAACCGTAAACCCAAAATATATTAAAAAACCCAGTTATTATAACTTACCATTCTGTAAAGTTTATCCTCCAGATCCTGATTAATTCGTTGTAAGGCTAGGTAATTGTTTTGTATCCTAAAACAAAGATGATATCATGTAATTGAATACATTGTTTTTCATATTGTTTTTTACCTGTATTTTCACATCAGTACAAAACCTCAGCTTGCATTATTTGAAATCTATTTATTTATCACTCCTGTTGCCAGTCAGTGGTTGCCTTTGAAATGTAATTACCACCTGCTTCCTGAGCAAACTTCTGTCTCACGTTTGCTTACTATATTTTACAGCAAATTCCATCAGGAAGTGAAAATTTGTTGGCCATTATACACTTGCGTGCAGCCTAGGAACTTGCACAAGGAAATTGTAGCTTTACATCAGGCTCAGGAAGAATATGTTAGAGAGGAAGCTTGAGCTGCAGGCTTAGGCAGCAGAAAAAAAATTGTGGAGCTGTCTTAATAAAAACAATTGCAGCAGAATCCTAATAACTGCAGCAACATGCGGGCATCAACATTATGATTTAGAAAATCCCTTCTTTCAACCAAAGCTGAAGGAATTGCCTATCCTCCAGACCTAAACACATCTTTCTTCAGGAAATGTATCTAGATAGCTTAGATGGGTATTTCTTTTTAGAAGCACTTAGTGATTGAATGGACTCACAAAATGAGGCTTCCCTGCTTATTCCAGAGCGATACACCAAAGAAAAGTTTCAACCTGTGCATCTGTAGGCTGCTTAGATGGTAATCTTGGTATTGTAATGAATAAGATGAACAGCCTGTGGGAAAAACGTTGCTATTTTGGTAGAAGGTGTGCCTTTCTCTTCACAGAAGGTAAGGAGGGTAGATCCTTGGTCTTGTTAGTATCCATCACCTCAGCAGGATGTATTACAAATGTAAAGCAAATGTTAGAAACTCAGCTGTGAAAAGTTTGTCTGAATAAATCTGTATGTTTATACTGATCAACAGATCAAAGTATTTTCAGCAGTGAGCTGATTTTAGGTAATGTGCAAGTGTGTTCACTGTAAGAGTGAACTCAGATGTAATAGGCAATATACAAGAGAAAGGCACTTCCTCTGAGAAGCCTGGATCTGAGCATAGTTTCTGTGGTGATCAGGAAGGGACTGGGTTTAAAGAAGTCTCTTGGATTTATTATTTGGTTAGTTAGAGTGGCTGTTGAAACTGAAATGCAGATCTGTATTTGAATCATGCCATGGTTGCGAATCAAAGGGTCCAGCCCACCCATTCCTGGTACATGATGCTTCAGGTCTCTCCCAGCTTCAGTTGCCATGGAGATTTTCTTTCCAGTTAAATGATCAGAATTCTCCATTCAGGGCAGGCCAGTGGCTTGCAGTGCCCCTCTTGAGGCGTGAACAGCTCTGTCTGAGGCTCCCAGCAATACAATAACATCTGCTGCACAGACTTGAGAGGGGATGTCTGTGCCAAGGACATCTGCTCTGCGGATATAAATAATGACATCCCCATGGGTGAAAATCCCCGGGGTACGGAGGGTCAGACCAGACTCAGGGTAGCCATTTCCAGCACTCATTGCAAGCCTGGGGGAAGTTTCAATGTTGTCTATGTTTTATGGAGCTGCTGAGCAGAGACTTCCTCCCTGTGAGGAGGATCTGTCGTAAAGGGTGTTTGCTAAAGTGTTGACATAAATGGGCTGAAAATCTGTGAGACTTGTATTGTAAGACTAGGTCATTGCTCACCAGTTCTCATAGTGCCACTGTGTTCATGTCCAAGTGACTTAAAGGGTTGACTGAAGTTTACAGTTCTCTGTGTTTTCCATGCTCCTCACAGCATTTACCACTAAGGCTCTCTACAGGCATTTGTTTTTCAGCTCTAGGTGTACTTGGGGTTTTCACAGGTGTTTAACTGTCAACACAGCAGAGACAAATCTCAGGGTGCTCTGTAACCAGCTTTTTGTGGCACAAGAGAAGGCAGAGATGATCTTGATAAAACAGTGGAAACAAGGAGGGTTACAATGGCTTTGCCTGCAGATACTGAAAGGTTGATTACCATTAATATAATTGTTTTTCAATGACAACTTCCATGCCTAGATGGTGGTAGAGGGTTTTTACAAGAGATTATCATGAACTACTTGTTTGTAACTTCTTCTGCCTTTGCCTATCAAACCTGTTGTATGTTTAGGAGAAAGTAGCTCACAAACATTATTTCTATTACAGAGTTATTTTGCACTGAAAAAATTGACTGCCTTCCAGTAAAGTCAAATCAAATCTAAAAAAAAAAATCCAGAGTAAATAGGAATTTAAGCTTCAAAAAGTGTTTCTATTGAGAACAGTATGCAAAGGTAGTCAAAATAAGCACAAACACGTACATACATACACAAGCACATACACATGCATATATAAGCAAACCCAAATTGGAAATTCACTGTGCCAAAAGAAGCATCAGCAAATGTAGGTGGCAAGGAGAGAAATGGACCCAGAAATATAGGGAAGAAAGTGTTCAAAGAGGAACAGAGGCAGATCAATCTTTGGGCTAAACTCTAAAATAAAGCAAAGGAGAAATAAAGAGCAGGGAAAATTATTAAAATTGGAAAATGATCAGATAAGCTAATGGTAACTTAACCCTATTTGCAGAAAACAGACACCCAGGTAGCCTGAACATTGTGAGGTGTGAAATATTTCAACACTGTAAATGTGGCTTTGTAAATAAAGTGAAGAGTAGGTCAGCTTCACTACCCTGTGAAACTGCTGTAAGGATAAACTCATGTGAGTCAATAATCTTATCATTTATTGATGGATTTTTATGTTGTTTGTATTATTAGGTGATACCCATGTGACTCAAGGTGCATGTATCTGCACCCATTAAATGCATGTTTAGACTCTTGATCAAATTAGGGCCTAATGAAAAATATTCTGACTGTGTTGAACATTAAGTGTCTGTGCTCTAAGACAGCAGACAACACACTCCTCCTTAAGACTGCAGATCACCACTGTAGAGAAAGTCTGCAAAAGCTTCTGTTTCTTTGCTTCTCCTGAGTCTCAAGCTCTCTTAAGGCCATGATATATATCTAAAGTAAAACTCAGGCTTCGGCTGACTTTCTTTACAGAAAGCAAATTTCTCCCAGAGTGCAGTTACTTCTGAAGAGTGACTGTTAAAGTAGCAGCTTCTTGTTCAAGAAAACTTTTGTCTCTCTGTTACCACAAGCTATACCAACTTCCATATGAAAACAAGAGAGTTTTCCCCCCAGGATTTCTGTGACCTCTTCAGTCTGTGAAATGTCTTGTTTTTGGTGAAAAAATTATGTGTGGGGGTTAATCTCAGTGCTCAATATATGCTTGTATGGGTTTACCTCTCATGCCTTAAAATAACCCTATTTTCTGGTAAAAAAATAGGGTGGGGACCTCAACAAGTTGTTACCCAGAGAAGGGTCTCAAGAAGGAAACGCAATGTGACCTTTGGAGTCCAGATTTAGTTCCCAGATTGGTTTCTGAATTTTTTTTTTAAATTTTAATTCATAAAAGCCATGATGATCATGTCAGATAAGGGACCACTGTGAGGGATATGAAAACCCCAATCTATTTTTAGTTACTTTTTGAACCTGAACTTATGCTTTACAGTTAATATTTTCAAACCTACTGTCCTGCTTTTGCTCACACAGGGAAAAAAAGAAAAAGGCTACTTCTAAATGTTTATAATGAGGTTGAAAACTTGATCATTGAGCCACATGAGTCACCTTCTCGCTTGGGTATGAGGGAGGAAGTCTAGCCGCAACACAGGTAATTCTGGATAAATTAAGACAAAGACTTTCAGAAAGGGTTAGAAAAAGATGGCCATTCAGCCTCTTTGAGAAATTTTGCACTTTACAGTAATGGAAATTTAATTACAGAAATGTTCTCTAGTATGCAAATGGGATCTTGTTACACAGGGCTTATTTATTTAGGGGGGGTTGAATTTCTCTCCCTGTGCAGCGAATAAAGGAAGAGACACATTATTGAAACTAATTCTAGTTCTTTGTTTTTCTCATATTGGTTTTCCTTTGTGACATGTTGCTGACATGCTTTTGGATGACAGGGTTTTTTTCAGACATTATCCTTCTCCAGGCTGAGAAATCTAGTTGTTCAACTTGCAGTATGCCTTGCTATTCTCAATAGAAACATTTTTAAAGCTCACCTCGTAACATATTTTTGGCTTCCATTATGATATGTCTTCAGGGGAGTAATCACCTGCCTGAAACATAATTTTTAATATAAGTTTTCTTCATAATATGGTACAATGTTCCATTAGAATATTGGAAAGTCAGTTCTGCTAATGTGATGTTTGGGTATGAGTGCTAGACTTTGCAGTGAGAACTTGGCCTGAGTTTCAAAGGGTGCTTAACTCATAAGAGCCCAGTGAAGTTGATAAGAGACTTCCTACTGACTAGGAAGCTCCTTTGCTTTAACAGAAGTGGGATGGTCAACCCCTCTGCTGCTTTATGACAGATGTCTGAATTAATGTTTCAAAAATAAGAGTACCAATGTTCCCTGTCCTGGAATGTATCAGAGCAAAATTAGATGAAGAATGAAGTTACTTTAAACAGCTCTGCTCTAAGTGAAATAATAGGAAAAATATTTTTAACAAGCAAACTGTTGTGGAGAATCTCCAGACTACTCTTGATAGATGTATGTAGATTTCAAAATCACTGTGTCACCTGCATATTTTAATCTCGTTTTAAGAAGCATCCCCAGTTAGGGAAGCAATTAAGTTATAAGACCACACTGGGATATTTCCTAAATTAGGATCTTACAGATTCATTCTGTTTAAAATTTGCATAAAATGGTTTGGTTGACTCAATTTATTGGTGTTTTCTGGCTTTGTTTTGGTTTGGCTTTTACCTTCTGCAGGAAATGAAAAAATATTTCTTTGGGTATAGCCCTGGAATGATTTGTTCTGAATTTAATTTTGACTCATTCAATGAACTAAATCAAACAATTCCATCATAACATCAGTTTAGGAAAGTCTCACAAGACATGCAAATACATTCCTGCATAAATGGATAATTCTAGTATCAGAAGTTGTGCAAACAAATGAAAAAATGGGTATTAAGAATCACTGATACATTTAAAGCTAGATTACAGACAATTTTAATCACTGCCAGGTATGTCAGGAATGCATGCTTAACATAATTTATCATTACTATTAACTGGGTCCCCAATTTGCAACAGCACTGTACCACAGTTACAACAGTTTTAAATAATAGCTTTTTAGTATCATTTCATTCTACTTGAGACTAAAAAGGAAATTATTTGCTGTAGCATAATGTGAAATGTCTTAATATTAAGACATTAATCATAGTCTCAGCTTTGAGTGATGAAGAGCCAAATTCTTTTCTCTTATATCAATGCAATGAAGAGTAATAACAGAAAATGTGCAAAGTCTTTAAAATAGATTTATCTGTATATATGCAGTATAAATACATATATATGTAGTGTGTTTATAACCTTTGTATTTGTCACAGTGTGGCACTAATCCACGTGTAGTTTTACACATAAACAATGCCGTATATGTACCTATATAGGTGTATTTCTATTTGCATATTTGCTTTTAGTACAGAGACATCTTACACATCACATGTAAATAACTTCGTATGGCAAGTAAAATATATTCAGATAAGTGAAATATATATGTTCAATATGAAAACATGATATGCAATCAATAAATTACAAATTATGCATGTTTGCAACTATGCTTATTTTTACTTACAAATGTCTTTAACACAGTCTCTTGTAAATTCCTAGTAACTCTGTTTATTTCAAAAACTTAGTTACTAACCTTCTCAGTTTTTCAGTTACTTTTTCAAGTTCCTCCTGAGCACGTCTCAATTCTATTTCAAGGTACTGACGTGTAGAATCAAATTCCGTTTCAAGCATTTCCAGCTTATGGGTAGTGTACGATAGACGCTTTCGTAATTCCCCCTTCTGCTCTTGCAAAGTACTAGAAAAACAAAGACCACAGCTGTAGAATTTAGCTGCTCCCAAAAAGGCTTTTCATGATCCACCCTTTGACCAGTTCCCTAGACTATAGGTTGGCATCAAGCCAGAGAAGTATGCTTAAAAATTTGTTTACTGCACTTTGAAAATCTTCTGGTATAGACAGTTGACTATCTTCCCATCTGTCCTGTTTAGTGCATTTTTTACTACTATCTCATTATCCATAATGGAATACTTTGTGAAAGAATCTTCAGTAAAATATAACACATGGCCTAGAGTTTAGTTTCACACAGGGACCTTTCGTTTAGAGTTATCTTACCATACTATGACTGAAGTAGCAGATATCTATAGAGCAGCAACTCTACATAAACCATGTAAAAAAATTTCCTTGCCTAAAATCCAAATTACAAGTTTGTGGAGGAGGAAAATTTTGTCCTATTTGATTCCATTTCCACACCAATCCCTGGCCATAGAGATGCTAGAGATATTATTTTTCAGCATTTCATCTGGTGAATGATAATTAATATAATCAGAATTTTAAGGTTATGACTATTTCCCTTTTTTCCCACTTATTTGGGAGCCAAGACTTCCCAGACTCACATGTAATCCCCATTTTTTACTGTTTTTTCACTAAAGAATTTATGCCATGATTTTAAGGTAGCTTTAGTTATACTCTTTGACAAACTAAAGCACTAGGCACAGAATTTGGGGAAAGGAGGTTTTTCACTTTATTATTTTCTCTATTTTAGAGACAACGTAAGACAGCATAAAGCCAGGAGATCCATGCAAAATTTTTGTCATGGAGGCCCATGTGCCATCTGCATCCAAATAGTCCCTCTGGTTTTGCAGCAATAAACCCGAGGATCTTTCCCTTGCTTTACTGGAGCTCAACTGTTCCAGTTCAGGGGAGCCAGTTCTGCACGTGCTTCAAGATAAGAATCTGCACAATGAAGATGTTTTTATCCTTGTCTATTTAGTTTGTAAGCTCCTCAGTCTTCTAGCATGTTTGCCAGTTGAACAGCAGGATTCCTGTCAGAGCTGGGATCTCTGGAGGTGACCGTAACTTGGTCCACGAACTGCAACCTCAGTAAGAGCTGATCTCTTGGCTTCAGGTGGAACCTCTGAGGCTCTATGGAACTGGAGTCTGCCATCACCTAGAGACAAAGTGCTACCACATGACGCATTATGAATTGTCTTGCCTTTTTTAATCATATGGTAAAAATAATTCTTCATAAAAGAATGGTAAATGTTGATTCCCTTTGATGTCAAGTGAGTACTGCCATCAGCTTCAGTAGAATAATGTTTTGGGTCTTTAATTAGACGAGAGACTTGGGAACAACATGTCAATCTTCAAGAAACACTTATCTGAGCTGTCTGCAGCGTGACTGCCTTCTTCTCTACAAGCTGCAATAGGAGTTCAGTGAGTTAATGGAAAAGCTTTACAATTGTTGCTTGCTTGATCCATGCAGCTCAGAGCTGGGAAACAGCCTAATGTTTTGCCAACACAGTGCTCTATTTCAATTGCACATATTGCGTGGTTACAGTTATACTTAGATTACCACTTGTAGTTATATTCCCTTAAAATAATATATTCTAATTCAGACATTTAATGCAGCTCCAGTTAATGCAATAATTTGATTTTTATATTTCTCTTGGTGAATTAAACTCCAATATTATCTAGGGAAATGAGAACCCATGTTGCTCATTTCTATATATCCTCATTCATGATGGTACCACATCACACCACTTTTCATTTGCTCTGCTTCTGGCCTGTTGTTCCTGTTACTCATCTGCTCATCTTGGTCAGTTTTCCTTCCTGTAGCCTGGCAACTTGGATTTTCTTCTGTGAAGTGGGAGTTACAGTGCCAAAACTGTTTAGAGCGAAAAGAGGTATGATCTCAAGTCTTTTGCTGCTCCAAAAATCTAATCACTAGGATTTGTACAAAAAGTAGACAGTAGGTCCTCCAGCTACGATTTTGGATAAAAATGCCCAGGTTGAGGCTGCTGCTCTATGCTGAACAAATGCAGTTAACGCAAGTTAAGCCAGATCAGTGAAGGTTAGAGCATCCTGCAGCACTGGGAAGTTTTGGACACAGGGAGTTTGACCTTTGGAAGGAAGAGGGGTTATTGGTATACAAATATAATGAGAATGCCAGGGATGTTTCATTTTGGGGTTAAATATGTGAGTTCTGTGTAAATCTTGATCCTTAGGCAGTGCTGGTCTGAGATGCCAAAATAGGCTTTAGGATTGAGGTCTGGACAGTTTGGTAGGTTTTGGCAGCTTGAAGCTTGTGCTAGAAGGATAAACAACTTCAAGCTCAGTCTTTTCTCTCTTGAAGTTCACTTTGAAGTGTTTGTATTTTTGAATTCTTTGCTTTCAGAATAATTCATTCCAGTAAAATCAAGCCTATTCTAATGAGCTTTACTGAAACAGTCTACATACATGGGCTCTTCCACATAATGTTTTGGGAAGTAAAGCATAGCTGTAACTTTGTTCAAAATAAGAAAAAACCCCACTGATTAAGGCATAACTCAAGGATCAGAGTTATTCTCATCCAGCAAACCATAATTCTGAAAAATCTCTACTCATTTCCACCCAACGTGGAAAGAGAGGGTGGCATCCTTAAATCCTCCCAAACCTAGGAGAACCCTTGCTCAGTGTGTACTTTGAGTCATCTCATCTACATTAAAATGGCTGATTGTTTTTAAGAGGATGTATAATTTTTAGACAGGAAGAATAACACCTGATTTACGATGAGATTATTTAAGATGCTCCCAAGAATATGCTGAATGGCAAAAAACTTACAGTCACTTTTATGGAAGAAAAAAAAAAGAAGAGAGAAAGAAAAGACCCCAACTGGGAAAGCATTAAATCATCTGTTTTAATATCCTCCTTGAGTCAAGTGAGTTCTGAAAAGATATCTAACTTTAAGCAATAACACAACGAAATTTATGCTCAAGAATGGCACAATAGGGAAATTTCCTCAAATTTTAGATTGTAACCATTGAATGGGTACTAATAGCTGTAACATTGAGAGTAGATTTCCCAGGATTCCCAGGATGGTTTTGATTTCTGCATGAATTGAGCCTTATCTAGATACATTACTGGTTTGAGGTAAACCCTGTTGTTTTCCCTTGATTTTGGTTCTATATGAACAAGCACCTAAGAAGCAAAGGCAAAGCAAGTGAAGAAGAAAGAAGAAAGATCTTGCAATGTATCAAATTCTGTATCTGTAATAGCAGGATCAGAGCTTTGATTTTTGTTTGGAACAAATCTAAGGTATTTTACAAGATATTTGTTTGGTTTTGTAGGGTTTGTTTTGCATTTCTCATGAAACAGATGCTCTTTCTCTGAAAACCTTGTCCTTACCATTAACTTCCAGTTCTATCACATAATGGCATGCTTGGATTATCATTCCTTATTCTGTCTTGCTTTTTTTTTTTTTTTTGTTCTAGAAGTCTAAGGTTTTCATGAAGAGGGCTTAATTTTGCTCTGTACCCCTGTAAATTTGGTAGTGGTAGTTTAATCAGAATTGAAAAGAGAGGGAAAAAAAAGTCAAAATATGGAGTAACAAAGTCAACCATTTAACATTTTCCCTTTTCTCCAAACCAACCAACTCCATAAATTACCTGCATTTTGTTTCTGCTTGTCACATACCAGTTAATTAGAAAACTTAATTGAGAAATTTTTTAATGCTGGTAAATCACTACATTTTAATTCATAACTTATCTTCTATGCATAGTTGGTCCTCACAGCTCTTTATTTCTATATATATGTAAAACTAAGAAAACAGTTCAATGAAAGAAGTACAGCCAGGTGAAAGGAGAGGACTTAATATCAAATAAAAAACACTATCTGGAAAACACAAATCCTACATTTCATTATCTTTATGAAACTTGGACAGTTGGAAAGAGTATAGAATTACAGGACAGGTTCAAAAATGCCGTAGAGTATTCTATCTTTAGCACAAGTGGTTCTCTATCTCTTTCAATGTTCTCTAAAGTCCTGCTCCTGTGACAATCAGTGGTTTGCAAGTCATTACCCACTTTGCTTCATTAAAATATTTCTTTAAAAACAAGAACAGTAAATATAATATTAAATATTTAAACTGGTGAAAGAAAACCTCTCAAGGGAAGCGACTTTAAAGGTTATTAAAAACAGGTCTTTAAACTTTCCAATGCATTATTTTCACCAATTAGCTCTGTTTATTCTCATATATAAAATAGATATGAAAACATATATTTGCACAGAAATTTGTGCCCACAAACATTATCTCATCCTGCAGTCATTGGTCAGGATTAATCAGTAGTGCTGGCTGGAGAAGCTCCAGGTGAACATATTTCCACTGGATTTCAGGCAAAGCTGAGATGCCACGTGGTGACAGCCTATTCTGAGGAAGGTGTGCTGGAAAACAAGCAGGTTTTCCTTGTACCTGTCTGATCTTCTGCCAGCTCATCTGCCTGACAGATGGTCTGATGACAAAGGAGTGCTGGCATGCAAAGTCGGGGCTGTTCAGTTGCCTGGAGGCCAGAGGATTTCTGTTACCCTGAGAGTGACAGAATTTGTTACTCTTTGTTATGCAAAGAGGGTGCTCCCTCGACTGTTACTCCATGAGAGTTGGCCTCTATGGGTCTGCCCCATCAGTGGAGCATTCCAGAAATCGCACATCTCCACCTCGCTGGTCAAACTGCTTCAGCAGCCCTTTCACATCTGCCTGCCTCTCCAGGGCACTGTTTTGTGGGTGCTTCTGCAGTGTTGCTTAAAACCTGAGCAAACCCATTTTTTTGAACTAACCAAAATCTCCCTGAATGGACTGATTACATTCCTTCATACAGCTCTTGAAGTGAGTGAAAAAAAATACGATTAAAAGTGTTAGGAGGGAAATTAGCAGTGAAAGGAATGCAAAATAAGGGCAAGATAGATGCCTATGTCAAATATACCGAAAAAAACCCCCAAACAAATGTTCTCATTTCTGGGGAGTGAAACAGACATTTTAATGATTCTGTGAAATCCTAACTAAAACTAATTGTGTTTTGTGGATAAACAGCCTTTCTTGGAAGAGAGAACATAGGAACTAATAGGGACTGGGGGTTGGGGCTCTGAGTCTTGAATCTGGCTTTGCCAAATGTGCCTGGTGTTAAACCAGTCAAGAGAGTTAAGGCAAGACTGACCTTGCCTACTGCTGGTCAGCTCTGGCTCCCGTTCTTAGTCAAGTGCAGGCACTATCAGGATGAAATTAATCTGACCTATTTCAGAAGCCTACTTTTAGGTGAGTTGACGCAAATCTGGAAGTACCCATTTCTGATAATTACAAAGGGAATCTAGTCAAGTGTCTCAGACGTAGACAATCACATCTCATCAGATAACTCCCCCTCTTCCTGACTCAGTTCTGTGTGTGTGAGATGAGGTAATAGTATTGCCTTTATTGTTTGCTTAGATTGCATGGAGGCCCACAAGAACAAACTACAAAATGCTTTTAAAGTGCTTTTCAGATCTGTTTTGTGTCTACAATGTGTCACATTCTAAAAAAGGACTTTGTAGGATCGGGAATTTGGGTGCACTGATGAAAATTTACAAAATATATTCTGGAACAGAATTTAAAAATTAATATTTTCTTCTTCTGTCCTTTTATCTAGGGGAAAGTCAAAACCAGTCAGCCCTGTACAGGTGCTTTATGTGAATGAGTATAAAGATCAGGAGAGGCCTTCTTCTGGGAAGGACCAGCTCATGCCATGTCAACTTGGACCACTGATGACACACATGGCAGGCAGCCAGAGGAGCTGGGGCAGCTTCGTGCACTTGCTTTTCTGGAATCACTTTCCCAACAGTGTAAGTCTGCTGTGGGTCTCTGCAAAGCGATGGGCTGTTTGGCTCAAGGAGTGCAGCCAGTCACATCCCTGGTTTTGTTTCTGGTATTTGAATGCAGCTGATCATCACAGAGATGAAGGCCATCAGCCAAGCAGGAGGCAAGGGTCTGGGAGGGGGACACCTTTTTGACATGTATTTCACACTGCAGGGATCAGCAGGTTGGGGACAGAGGTCTCTGGGGACGTTCACAGCTAACAGAGATGCCAACAGGTCCTCAGTGCTACTCTGTTGCTACTCAATAGAGCTGGACTGCATTTACAGCTTGATTTTGGGACTCCCAAAGAATTTTGGCTTCAGCATCTTCTGCTGATCTATGTCTGGAGGTCTGGATTATCCAGGACCTTTTATTCCAACACAGCTTTGTTGAACATACAATGTGTCATGCCAGATCTGCACGGTGCCCAAGATGGACAGGCTGCAAGAAAGGCACCCAAACCTCGGCTTAGGAGGAATAGCTTTGAGACGACAGTTGTGTCATTGAATCTGACCCCTCAACAATGTTTTTTTAAGTTGTAGTTGTTGGGAAATGAAGCCCAAACATTTTACAAGTGTTTTTTTATATTAATGAAAGATTTTTAATGAAGAGGTAATTGGATTTCTATGTTAATCAGGTTTTGATTATGTGTTACGTGCTCAGGGTCACTGTTTCAAAAGGGTAATGCCAAAACTATCTTCCCTGTCTGCAGTTTTTGTGTCTCACCTTGCTCTTGTTCCATCTGATTAGGAGGGGGATGGGATCAAATTACAAAGTCGAGATCCAGGATCTAAGACTCCAACTCCAGACTTGAAATTAGTTTTACAGGGAACAGAGATTACTTGCTGCAGCTCAGACCCAGGGTCCAGTCCACAAATCCCAGTGCTCTTGTGCTCTTTATTCAGCAGGTTCATTTGCAATTAAAGAAATGCTTTGGCAAATGCCTATCCAAATTCTACAATATACACTTTCCTATAAATTCAGGCTCATGCAGACTTTGTTCAGCCTACCTATTTTTTTTTTCAAATTTTCACCAAGCTCTGTTGGGTTAATTTTCATTACAGAACATCCACAGAATTTCTCCATTACTTTCAAGGAAATTTGTTAAACATTTGAAACTTTGGAATATGAACAGTTTGCCTGTCAAATTGCATGCAGATCTCTCCTTCCTGTAGATATATATACACACATATATAGATAGATAGCTTTTGGAGGAGTTTTTTTTTGCAAGTATTGAGCCATTTGAATTTTCTTTTCAGTACTCATTTTCAAAATAAACAACCTGAAGCTGGGTTTGGATTGTGAGAAGGAAGGCCTGTACATATGCTTCAGAATAAATGTGTGGGTGATCCAAATCTGGACCTAGGATAGTTTCCAGATGACTGATGGACACATAAAACAAGTAAGAAAGTCCTTTTTCTTAGGTTGCAGGCATCCTGGCAGAATTTAAACAAGAGTGATCCTTTATCAGAAATATTAAAGAGAGTCATTTGGAAGAGAGGTGGGGAAAAAAAAAGAGATGTTTAGCGGTTGAAGTCTGAAGAGCTGTGAGATAAATCCTTAGCATGAAAGTCTATTTGGAGCACCAGTAGAGTTGATGCAGCTGCTTTAAAACAGGTATATCACTGGATTTTGGAAGGTAAATTTTCTTTACTTTGGACATCAGTACCTCACTCTTTCATAATTCACACAATTAAAAATTCAGACCCAGCAAGAGATATTATATGGAAGATGTGTCTAAACTGTGCTGGTCTTATGAATAAGAGGTAGAGAGATCTCTCTTAAAAATAAAACAATTATTTTTTGGGTACATTGACCTGTCAGCTTTTCATTGCAGAAGGGGTGACTTCCAATATCAGATAACCAATATCAGAAGTCCACAGACACATCTATGCAACAAGAGTATTCAGTATTATCTGTAACATGAGGTGATTAAGATATGAAAATTCAGTTACATGTTGACATGCAAAAATTCCTTACAGGACCATCTGTCAGCACTGAGTTGTCTTAAGTGAATGCCATTATTGTCAGTGGAACGCGACAAGATTTTTAAAGTCTGCTCATAATAAAGACATACATGTTTTCCTTTATTTAAAGGCGCTATCCATAACCTAAGGCTCTGAATGGATTAAATAGAAATATCATGAATTAAATTACAGCTTTCAGAAATAGATACTAAAGGTGATTTTATTATTTTAAGTGAAGTTTGTTCAGCAGGCAATTGTGATTCCTCCAGTGAACTGAAAAATGCAAAGGGCAAATGAAAATGCGCTGTGAGGCACTGTGAGAATCCAGACCTGCAACCAGGAAGCACATTATAGTGAAGAGCACTAAGTAAGGAAAGGCACAGAGCAGCTCTTGGAGGAGAAAGAATGTGGACTTACAAATCAGGATGTGCCCTGTTCACCAGGGGCACCTGCTCTGGCTACCCCAACACGGTTCTTGGTGCAGGGCTGCACAGAGACTGAAGAGCTGAGCCAGCTCTCTGAGCACTGATTTAATACTTCTGATAACTTGATTTGGAATCTTCAAAATACATTTCTGTTTCCTATTAATGAAATAACCATTTTTGCTTACGAGACACTTCTGAGGTTGCACAGCAAAACAGTCCGTGCCCAAATTCAAAAAGGTGACTAAAGCAGAGGGAAACAGTGGAAGCAGCAGAAGTAGTTACTACAGTCTCTGCCTTCTTCCAAGTTACCTCCTAGTGCCTCCGTTAGGCTATCCCTGAAGTCTGTGGAAACTGATTGTTTTCAGCTCTTGCTGGTAGGGTGTTGGTATCAGTGGCTTAAATGCAAACCTTTAGGTTCAGTGAGTGATCCCACAGAAGTTTGAATAAGGACTGCTCCTTCCTGTTCAATTTGTTTCTCTGTGTTGCTAGAAAATGAAGGGATGGACAGGCAGAAAATACGTACGCAAAAGAAGAAAATGGGCATGCAATTCCATGAGGAATGAGTTTTCTGACTCATTTTTTAGAGATAGGAAGAGTGTGTTTATTTTCTTACAACAATAAAGGACTCTGTTCATGCTCATGTCCTACTCCAAATTGTCTGCATTATTCAAATGTTTCTGAATGCTCTGGATCACATCTGAAATAAGTCAGCTAGTAAAATTGGGAGAGAAGGGAGGTAACTTCTGGCATGGCAAACTTCAGACAGCATTCTTTCAAGAGAGCAGAGACATAATGACCCTTACCCTTCCTAGGGATTAGGGGATCTTCACACTGCTTACTGTCCAGACTCTGGTCTTCACATAACTCCTGAAGAAGGTTCACCTCTGCAAGAGCCACTATTTTCTGGCTTTCCAGAGGCCGATACATTTGCATAAAATATGGCAGAAATGGCAAGTTACAATATAAAGTTGCAGGGTATGAAAGGATAAGAAAAGCAACAGAAATGAATGACTGCAACAAATATGTTCTTGCTTTCACAGGCTATTGGGGTGGCTGCCCCAGACAGAAAGTGATTTGAAGTTGTTGAACAGTTGTTGACTGCTTTTTAATGTCTGACAGAGTCCTACCAGTCTGCACTGCATCTCACTAGGGATTCCAGACTACCAAGAAGTGATAAGAAAGGAGAAAAAAATAAAGAGTGAGGTATTGAGAAACTGAGAGAACAAAATTAGAGGTAGACTTCAATTTATGATTTGGAAGCCAAAGAGAGCTCTCCAGGTGATTGAGCAAGCTGCTTTTGGTTGCAGTATCGCTCCTTACAGCTTTGAGTGGCCAGCTTCTAGATTGCTTTGGTTTGTAGTCACGGATAAGCACTCCCTCTGGAAATTACTGAAAGCAGCCTACCACATCAGCTCACAAGCTTATAAAGTTATATTTTAATTGTGTTATTAAACCTTTCTCACTTTTGTTTTTGTCTGTTTACCCCCCTGATTCATCTGAATCAAGCTGTGCTGGAACAGAAATGTCATTCCTCCTGAATTGTGCTGTTTATTTGTAATAGGAATGTAATGAGTATGGGTGAAGCCCACTGCCCAGAAGCAAGCTGAAATTGATCTTACTCTTTCTATTAAAGGGCTGAGGTTGGAAGTGCGGTAGGGGAATACTAGAGAAATGTGCTTTGCCAGAAGGAAAAGAGTTTTGTTCCCGTTTCATTTGGTATAAAGCATCCAGACGCAGGTTGATGGACAGAAGTTATAATCTCTGCTCTCATTCTCTTAACTATTAACTATTTCCTTCCTTTCCCAATCCTTTTCTCTTTTCTCTGATTTGAAATTCATCTTTGTCTGGCTTAAGGGACTCATTTTGATGGGTTCACTTAACACTTCCATCAGAAAGGCTACAATAACAGTTGAAAAAATTAAATATACTCTTTTGGCTCTAGGACCCGTCAGACAGAGTTATTACTGGGACTGGGAGAGGAACTGTAGATGCTACTGTTTTTTTTCCTTTGTAATTCCTTTATAAGCAGTGTATATTACGTTATTTGAGTAAATTACTGAATTTTCATTTTAATTACATCTGATCACAGTTGCGTTCTAATCCTCTTTTGTGACAGAAATCCTACAAGATAGAAGCTCCCATTGTATCTTTAACTTGAGACCATAAGTGCTTGCCTTTAAAAAATGCCTGGACTTGCCAGATATTATTCCTAAAGAGCATAGGAAATAATAATGTTCTTGCCTAGAGTGAGATGCGACACTGACCCTTCAGACACCTTCAGCAGTTATTGGTGCAGTCAGTTTTACTGCAGTCTCTGCTCTTTATCATTTGGTTCCCCTCACACACAGCTGTATGACATTACTCAAGGAACATGGCAGAAGAGGTGAGCTCTTTTGAAGGTTTTATGGCAGTAGAATAGATCACTGGTTTGTTAGCACAAGCAAACAATTAAATTAAATAAATTAATAATTTTATTTAATAAATTGACTTAATACTCCTAAGCCTGGGCGCACCCAGATTCTCATCTGTGCACATGTGATTCTGATTCTAAGGGAAACTTACTACACACAGACTCCTGTGTAAGGTGTTGAACAGGAACAATGAGATCTACTGCTGGTACCTGAATGAACTTATTTTGCCTGAATATTTCAAGATATTTTTAGTTTTCCTACAATAACAAATGATCCTCAGCTCTTTGATCACCTTGATCTTACAGCAACAGAAGAGAAGGAAAAAAAGAGAAAGGAGTTGCCATCTGTCATCTCTGGCTAATTATTTGAAGCCCTACCTTGTTTTATACGCTGCAGCACACTATTTTGGGACTTGTTAACTGAGAAGTCTTCTACTCTGCAAGAGTATAAATGAGTTCACCTTTACCAAGTTCCCCACCGCTCAGCACACTTGTGCCGTCATTTTGTACAACCTTCCTCCCAACTAAATGTCATAATTAATTAGTTCAGGATTTTGTCCTGCTCTCCTGGCTGCACTGGCTTTCCTGTGTAAGACTCCATTTTGTGACTTTTTTTTGTGGGTGAATGGGAAAGGACAGGGAACAGGACTGCATTCCTCCAAACTCTTGTTTGCAGTCCAACACTTTGACACAGGCTCTTCTGTAGTTTTTGGAGTCAGTCAGTAAATGAAGGTGCTCTCTGCAAATGTGGAGGGACTATATCAGGCAGCAGGGTATTCATCAGAAAAGCTGTTCACTCTACTCTTGTGAGAAGCAATACACAATGTGTTTCTTCAGAGGGGACCCAGGAGCCTTCTGGTTCCACCTACGCTGAGGGCGTAGGACCACAAAGAACCACACAGAGCAAGGAAGCAGCTTCATTACTCCAGACTTTCCCAAAAATTACTCTTGTGCCTTGAGATGTGGATTACACAGGCCACTGGTTTTTTTTTCTTTGTTCGGTTTCCTTTGTTTGTTTGGGTTTTTTTTGTGCTGTTTTTTTTTTTTTTTTCTTCTCTATAACTGAACTACTTGAACATTCTGGGTTAATCAAAACTTGTGCTTTTATTTAACTCTCTTGCTGATACTGTTACTGCTTTCTCCTTCATTTTTTAAAGGTTAAGGTGCACCAGGCAGGATAAAATAGCACTTATCCTCATTTTTAAAATGCTGACAGTTGTCTTACTCACTATCTTTCATTTTTACAAATGAATGTTTGGAGGACTTTTTAGTTTCTTCAGCAAGGTGGTATTTTTCAATATAATTGGAAAGCAGGTTTCCAGATAAATTTTTATAGTCTAGATATGTTGAAAAAGTGTGATTAAGGTCTGAGTTAATCAACAGGAAAGAAAGAAGCAAGCTTTCAGGAAATACTAAAATTTCTCTAAAAAATTTGGATCCTTTCGTGCTTTTTAGAAAGCAAGAAGGGAAATGAAAATTATCTTTCAGTGGCTGTTTATTTTTCTTTTTTTATGAAATGGCTAAATAGCCTGAGCTAAAATCCTGGATTTGTGCATTTTGAGCTTTAGTATCCTTGGAGATAAACTGTGGTATTGTCCTCCACAAGAGTAAGCTTTTTTTATTTTGGAAGTAAGAACTACAAGCATAGGAAATGAGGGTATTTTTTTGGCAAGTCCTACAAAAAGATGACTAAACATCATTCCAAGACTCTGAACTTTGCTGTGGGCATCCATTTAAAAACAGCATGTAAGATCAAACTCAGTGATTACACTGTGGCTGTGTGAATTCGTTCTGATTTTAAAAGACTTCCAAATATTCAATCAAGTTGGAATCAGGGTCAAATATTTTATAAAAGAGTTTTATATGCCTGGATTATATTTCACTTCACTGGTCGTCTCTTGATTTTAGTCAGGACAAGCAGCAGAGCAAAGCTATTTTTGCATTAGGCTCATCTAAAACCAGGTAAGAGTAAAGAGCACGTGCAGAACCCTGGGGGACTGAAAAGAGGAATTCAAACCATTTTTTCAAGATTGCTGTTTTTTTCACTCACAGACTGTGTGAAAGAATACCAAAAGAATCTCGTTTATGTCTTTCCTACACTAGCAGCACTCTTACGATGAAAATTCACACACATTATTCAGAGAAAATCAATAGACTGCAAGAACTAATCTAAAGCTTAGTCTGTCTTTATTTTTTTTACCTAATTACTTTCTTACTTTGAAATATATTACAATATTTCATATGTCATTGAAAGCCTTAGGATTAGTGAATGACATATCTCCTACATACCTGCCACTTGAAATAAAATCAAGCAAAAAAGAACAGAGAGTATATTCAGGAGAAAAGTAGAAGAGAATCTAAGCAAAATATGAAAAAATGAGTCATTACTTAAACTTATACTACATGCTGCATAGAAATGTAAACTAGAACCAGTAATAACTCCCCCATCCTTTCAACATTCTGTACCCATAGCATTGAGAAAATCCTTACTTGAGGACACCTAAGATTAATGAAAACCTGATAAAGGAGAGAGAATATATACATACCAGCAATTAAGAAAGGTCGGTGAGCTGCCCAGATAACTGTGGTATCAACAGTGAAATGCAATGCATCAGTATTGTCAGAAATACTCCATCAGAAAAAAAGATTAACTGGTAGAAGGCAGCTGTGGATTTTGCTGCTTCTTAAACAACTTTCAGTTTTTATGCACGTTATTACAATTATGCAAGTTATTACAATTATTACAGGCTTGGATGAGGCAAGCAGCTAGAATACTACAGTAAACAGATCTGCTGTTAATCCCCTACTTCGGAAAACATAGTGGAACAGAACAATGAGAGACTACAGACTGACATGAAGAAATGAAACATTGTTATGGACATCAGAAAGTTAGAAAGAAAGCATAACTTCACAAAACATCACTTATTAGTTACCTGTCCCAGAGAGTAGGTGAAGATTTTGCGAGCCTGCCCTGGAGAATTCTAGGTTGCCATAGGCAGGTTGGCACCCAGGAATTTCGTACCCTGTAGCATGAATAGAGGATAAACCATGGCTAGGTATGGCTCACAAGACATACGAGTGATAACCTAGCTAGATTTGCTGCATATTAGTAGGCTATGGCATAATTTGGTACTAATTACTATTCAGGATTTCTTACTTTAAAGCAGTATTAAAACTACAAGTCAAAGTGACGCTGCAGCACACACATTCAGTGACTATCTTATATGACTACTGTAGGTCAGAATAAGCATTTACAATTGACCTTATGATGGCTGTAAATGAGTGCTACTCCATCTATTTTACTGGAGAAGCATTTGGCCTTAAGATTTGTGAATCAAGTTTTACATTTTTACATTGTAAAAACATCAGCTTAAACAAATTTATGCTTCCTTGAAAGAGGGTCATCAAAATTCCTTCTGAGCACCATAGTGAGAATATGTTTAACAGTGTTAATTGAATCTGGGCTGAGGTTCAAGTTCTGCATACCAGGTTCCATGCTCATCTACCATCAGCAGAACAATAGCTGCAAAATGTTTGCTGGGAATGAAAAGCACAAAGAGAAACAATCTGAACTAGCAATAGAAGCTATGAATAACACACAGCAAAAGCAGATCCTGAGCCCAGGAGAAGGCCAGTGAGGCAGGCAAATTAGCAATGAGAACTGTTGTCCAACATTAGCATCAAGCAGTGCTGGTAAGATTCAAAACAGTCTGTTAAATCCTTAGTGAAGCAAATTCTCACTGAAGTCAAAGGTGTTTTTTCCTGAGTAAAATCTGAGTAAGGACTACAATATTTTGACATACAGAGTACCTCATACTGTATTGCTGTGTTCCTTTGCAATATCAGAAATGCAACATAACCTGCCTGGAAGGACAAACTCAATAAAAAAAATCAGCTTTTCCTCACTCAGGCATATCCATATTTATGAACCAGAATTTTTGCATAAATTTTCCCTGTGGTCTGTGATGCACATGCAGAAAATTCTACCTTCTAGTGTTCGCTATCAATTGCCAGTGGGTACTGCAAAGTGGAGACCTTCTGGTCCATGAACAGATCTTTACATATAGGACACATTTCAGGAACAATAACTGTGCTACAGAGAGCAGCAGAGCAGTGTTTATTGGAAAGGATAGCCCTGCATGTTACTTTAGTTGTACCACTGAGTAGTTCTTATGTAAGGATCACTTAAGTATCTTTTAACTTCTTTCATACTGGACTTGGATTAAGTATGTGAAGACACCCAGGGAAGACAAAAAATGTGAGGCCCCAAGTTTTAAGTGTTGCCATCACATGAATTTACATCAATATCAGCTTTAAAATCAAAGTGGAGGTGAGAATAAATCTCTGTATTCTAACACCTCAGTCTTGTCGGTTCTTCACTGAACAGTCAGTATTACTTCGGATTATGCGTCTCTCACAGCTTTTCTGATGTTCTCAAACTGCAAATCTCATAATCAATAGCTGTGTACATATTTATTGCACACAGTTCTGCAGTACTTCACTATGTATTTTCATTCTCTATTATGGATGTGAGGAAAAGAGTCCATTGTAGGAGCAGTGTTTTTCAGATGGTCTTTACCTGGCTCTTCATTTTGTATCTGCATATTTTTAGGTACAAAATTGTAAACTGCTCCTAAAAGTCATCTGTGAAATCTTAATTTTGAAAAAAATAAAATAAAAAATCTGGGAATTCAGCTACAGGTTTTTCCAGAATGAGTGGAGATTTTTCAAACCAGTGCATTTTGCATATTTCTCTGCACTTCACTGAGAAACCCTCCATAGGAGTCTTCTGGTGAAACAGCTAAACTTGCAAATTCTGAGGTGGCTTAAATGAAAACATTAGACTTTTCAAGCCTGCAAAATTAATTAAATTTGGGTTCTTGGTGCAAAGAAACCATTTGAACAGGGATAAATATCTGCTGCCCTCAGATCCATTTCCAGTTCTTCTCCATGTAGTCTTAATCTAACCTATCTCATACCTTTAACTCATATATAGCAAATAGTTTTGCTATAGATAATCTTGACAAAATATATTAAGGCTGTGAGGTTGTGAGATGTTCTGACAGAGATGGGAGGAGTGTAGATTCCACTTTAGCTGTTTTTTCAGTGTTCTTTCTGACATCTTTTTGGTAGTAAGTCCCATATAATTGCTCCATAAATGAGCTAATACAGAGAAAAGCTCTCTGCTCTAAATGTTGTGGATCTTTCAAAAGCTCCCCAAAGGGATTTAATAACATCCTGTCTCAGATAATCAGTGTCAGTTGCAGTCAGTCTAATCTTATTCTCATATGCAAGGTCGAAAAATAATTAGTAATGGTAAGATTTATTTGCCTGATATTAAAACACAAAAATTAATTTGTCAGCCTCTGCTGTTTATGTGGGATATTGTTTTAGCACTGGCGGATCAGAAATCAACAAAACAGACAAAAACGTTTGTCTAAAGCAACTGCAAATTTAAAAGAAAACAAAATGGGAAAAGCTCCCAGTTCTGTTACTGTGTTGTTTCCTTTCTTGAAAGGAAAACAGTTGTAAGAAATTTATAAGTACTGAAAATAAGAAATCAGCCTATTTAAAAAGAATATCGTATAGTCACTTCAGAAAATTAGGAGTTTACTACAGCAAAAATATCAGTCCCAAAGCCCTGATGATAAAGTATTTCAGATTATCAAATTTTAAACATTCTTTTTAAATCCATAATATGATAAAGTAACTAATTTTCCTCTTCTTTCTCCAGAGCTTCCCTTACACTTTACTGATGTGATTGAGACTGACTCCAGTGTCAAGTGAGTTTCGAATTTGGACATACTGTTGTAACAGTCTGTATTTCCTTGTCTTGTCCTAGAATATGCAATATGTTACTTCAAATATTGTCTGTGGCTTTTCACAGAGGATACTTACAGACCTATAGCCAATTTGGAAAAAAAATATGGATTTCTCAGTGAAACATTATCAACACATTATTCTGCTGTCTAGAGAAGAACAGCTAATAATTCATTAGTTTTGGTGACAGATGGTCATTGTTCCACTGTGCCTAGAGTAGACTCATCCAGACTGCTTTACCTATTTAAGAAATAAATTCTTACTTTGGTAAGAAAAGTAAATGCAATGCCCCTTATACTCTCCTCTCCATATTTTATAGGTGAATAATTTTTTTTTTTTTTTAGTTCTCTCTGGAACTGCAGCTGAAGAGAAGGGTGGGAATCTGTGAGAGAAACCACTCTACAGACAACTGGGTCAGTGCAGAAGGAAGGGGAGGAGGTGTTCCAGGAGGAAGAGCAGAGAATCCTCTAGAGCCTGTGGTGCAGACCATGGTTAGGCAGCTGTGACCCTTCAGCCCATGGAGGACCCCATGCATGGTAATTGGTAAGTGATCTCTCCCTGCTCTTATCTCCACCCATGAGCCTTACATTATATTTTATCTCCCCTTCCTGTCCAGCTGGAAAGGGAAGTGACAGGATGGCTTTGGTGGGCACCTGGTGTCCAGTCAGAGTCAACACAAAACAGTAGAATACATGTCTATTTTACAAATGTCAATTGCAAATCTGAATGATTTTTCCCAAATAATGTGTTTTTCAGAGGTTGGAGAATTCTGTGGTTGCTCCACTTGTGAGTGGAAGACTCAGTGAATAGATTTTAGCCTTTAAGCAAAAGTCGCCCCAAATCTTACATCTGTTAAAGGGAGAAGGATTTTCTGTAAATCAGGAAGGAATGTGTCCTGGTCTGATTTTAGCTTGAAATCTGTGCTTCTTAAGATCTGAAAGGGATTTGAAAGTCACCCTTAAACTGGGTTATGCTATTATGATTTCTGGACTTGCCCAATTTAGCCCTATTTTACCCCAGTACAAATGAGTTAAGAAACGTTATTTTTGCTTCTATTAACACCATAAAGCTATTTTAAGGACTTGCTTTTATAAATACTAATAACCTGAGAGGAAACATTGGCAGAGCAAGCTAGAAGAACCACGGGGACACCTTGGAACATGCTGTCACGACTCTACCTCTACATCCCGTCCTCACTGAGAAGGCACGTGGCAGTGGTGCTGATTTAGCATTGCAGACTTGCAAGATGCTGTCAGCTGCACTTGCTACCTACTTTCTTACCAGTCATGCCAGTGTAGGTAACTGGCTGTCATCTCCACAGAACAAAGGCTGGAGTAATAAAAAATGTCACATAATCAATTTTCTGTGAGGGGGTGGCAGTTCTATTCCTGGAGTTACCAGAACTATCCATGACCACAGTATTAAATAATGTAAAACTGCTTCAGGGATTGGAACAATATACCTTAGTGACTACGTTATATAAAATTCCCTAATTGAAAACTAGGGTTCTATGGAACAATGCATCCCTCCAGTTGGGGTAATTTGCCGGGACTGGACCAGTAGCTCTGCAGTGCAGCCACAGATGCTAACAGAGTACATGAGAATATAATGAATCTGGGAATGTCCATGAAGCAGAAAAAGAACAAAGATAAGGACATTTATAATCAGTGAAGTTAATACATGTTTTAGGACACTACAGAAATACAAAGATGTTGCTTTACCAGCTTACTTTAACACATTTTAGGAGAGAGTGTTTCACTGCAAAAGGCCTGCTGGCTTCCATATATCTCAGTATCTTTCTGACCAGGCACAAAACCCAACTCTTTTCCTCATCCCATTTCTTGTCCTTTTTTTTGCCCCACTCTTCTAACAAGCTCCTGCCATGGCTGCTCCTCATCTTCAGCTTTGCCTATCAGTTCAACTCCCCACTAATGTTTCTTGTATGGCCACTGGCTCCTCTTAGCTCATGACCTGCTTCATGCAATGCTGAAGGTGAGAAACCATTTCCGTGTCCCCTCTTGGGAAGCCAGACACTACAACAAGCTTCACATGCCAGAAAGAGTTAGGGAGGAAGTCTCATTCAGTCTTAAAACTTGAGAATCAGGAACACTTGACTGAGATTGATCCTATGTGAGATTTAGCTGCCAAACTAATACTTTTGCAGTGCACAGTTTTGAAAGTTTACAAAAATAACAGAATCATAGACTGGTTTTGATTGGAAGGACCTCTTCAGGTTCTGGAAATCTACTAATGACACTGACATAAAACTGGTAGGACTGGGATGGACTGGGCTTTTTTTCCTTCACAACTTTAGTTTAAAGCCTTTTTAATGAACTTGGCAAGACTATGCTAGTTACAGCACAAATTGACACTCTGGAAGGCTCCTTGGAATATTTTAGGTCCCAGCTCCAAAGCAGACAGGTTGAGGTCTTCTTAATGAAAAATATATTTTGGTTTTTTTTTGCTTTGACTAAACCCACATTTTTTTCCTTTGTTATATTTTCAGAAATATCTAAGGCATTTTAACATAAAAATATGGCATATGATACTCCAATTGATATAATTAAAATTTTACAAAGCATTAAGCAATCTGTCAGTGGAAAATATACCATACCTACCTATTTATCCATCTATATTTATCAAACCATGTGGGTGGCCTTTTGTGAAGTAAATGTGTATGAATATGCATACACATATGTATAAGTGTGTATATACTTTAAATCCACTATTTTCAGAAAATATATGAGGTAAGTAGTACATAAATGCTCCAGAGTTAAATTGCTTTGCTCTGCCTATAAATACATGAATGAATAATTATCACCGTATTAGGCAGTTTGACAGAGCAGTTTTGGTAGAATTGGAACTACTTGCAGTGTTTGATTTTGGTTGTTGATGCCATTAAATACTTGTATTGCCAAAACACAAATGATGTTTCATTCTGACACAAGACAGTGAGTTCAATACAGGTGTATCAACGAAATGTAAGGATTTATGACTAATGAATTAATGAACTTTCTGTTCTCAAAATGTTACAATACCTTACTCTGTGTGATGACATAAGCTAATCAGTTTTGCATACATTTCTAATAATTAACAACAAATTTGAGCTCTCAAAGAAATCTGTAGAAACAGATCCCATTTTCCCAAACTTTTGCTTTATTGCATTAATGGGGTACTCCAGTTTGTATATGAATATCCAACACTGATTATGATCCAGTGGGTTATTGCGACAAAATCCAAAACTCTGAAGCTTTGCAAGCTTGTGGTCACTTCTCTTGGTATCAATGTGGTATTTTGTTGTGGCTATATGACTTCATATTTTGTCTGTTTTTAAATGCATGAAATATATTAGCTGAACTGGAATTTAATAGCTGGCTGAGTACAATTTTACTGATGATTAGATTTGCTGGAAGAGAGGCAGGTGCAGAAACGCTCCCTCCTGCAACTGCGGAAAAGTACGATAGGAATTAGTCATTCAGTATCTGTATGGAAATAATCATAAATTGTTAATAATATTTCATTTTGAGTCTCCTACTTAGGAAGCTGATCATCTGCATATTGTGAAAAATATCAGTTAGCTTTACCATCTTACAACTTAGAAATTATTGCTATAGAATAAAAACAGTCACTCTTTTAAAGGTTAGAGATCAACTTCACAATATAATTTAGTGAAAGCTGATTGATTGCATACTGCTGAAATGCATTTTGTTATTTCCTGTGGGAAGCAATAGCCATAAGTGCATTGTGTCGGTTCCAAAATACACCAGTTGTTTGTGGACATTTCCCATTGAACTGTAGTTGCTTCTATGTCTCCTTTAGGGTCACTATTAGCAGTGGCTCTCCAGTGCTGTCAATGATAATACACAACAGCTTCTCTAAGGCACTTATTTTTATGATGAGTTCTTGCATAATGGCAAAAATCAGTTTTCACAAGGAACAGTTTTTCACATGCAGGAAAACAAATATCAGACCAACCTAAGTGCTGTCCTTTCCTCTATTTCCACTAGGTTCTTTTCTTCAACTAGCTGAATAAGTGTTGTTTCTAAGGTAATTAGGCCATCATGAATCATTTACCCCTACTTTTTCTCTATCATAAATGCTTTGTTCCAGTGTCCCAGCAGCAGATCCATTTTTTCACCCTTTTTTTATGGTTTTACTTCAGGCAATCTTTACACCACTTCAGCTACCCTCTTTGAGTACAGTTAAAGCTTTGCTTCAACATGGAGAACATTATGGGGTAGCTGGCAGGAAGTCTCTGGCTGAGAAGACTTCTGTGTCTAGAAGTGAATTTTTAGCAATCTTAAGGAGACAAATTTGGAATGATGTTTAGGTTAGGTTTCCTAAATTGGAATATTAGGATGCTTAAGGTATCAGCTGCATAAATTAGTAATACATTAAAAGCTACCTTCTAAGTCCTTTTTTGCCAGTGTAATTCTCCCTTTTCCCCATTTTTCAACAGTCTTCCTTGGAGCCTCTAAGTTTGGGAGCTTTAGATAATCACTGACTCATTTTGTCATCTAGGAATGGACTGCGTAAGAGGTCTTTTCTAAATATATGGATGTATTTACTGCATACATCAACTGTGCTTGTATTTATATTTCATACCTTTTCCAAAATCTGCTGTGATAATTTTAAGTAGGGGGATGTGAATGTGTGAATAAAATCATACTGAATACAGAGTAGGATTAACTTTACTGAGAATAGCAGCTCTTTTGTGCAAAGACTGGTCTGTGCTTGCACAGTTTCAGCAATCCATGCCTGGTGCCTCCAGAGAATTTAATAATTACAAGACATCCCTTTAAAATGGCACATGTTTTACATGGTAAGTAGAATAATGCAAACACTTAAGACTGAAATATACTCTTTTAACCCTAAAGAGATATCCTAAATTATGTCTAGTGGCTCAGTAACTTTCATTTATTCACTGAATACATAGGCAAAGGATCTGTTTTCTAAGCAGCTCCAGTAAACTATGGTGTGAGGTGTTTCTGCAAGAGGGGGAAATGCTGGCATGCTAGGGAAAGGGCAGTGATGTCTCTGGGACTGTTATGCAGAATCTCAGTCACCCCTTTTCAGGAAGTAGATTCACTTTTGAAGGGATGCACAGAAACATATTTTTTCCTGAGACTTGAGGCGTCTCAGAAAACAAACTCAAAAGTGCGGTTTGTCGAGATCAGTCCAAAAAAAGAAAAACTGAGTGGGGATATGGCTGACATTTTAAACATGACAGAGAGGGACAAAAATTATTTCCTCTAAAGAAAATTGATGGTTTAAGAAGAAAGGGAACAGAACTGATCATGATTACATTTTCTGCTGGAAATTAGAAGACACCTAATGACAAAACAATATGATTCCGGAACAGCCTTTCAATCAAAGATGGAGTATCTGGTTGCTTGTAAGTGCAGATCACTGTCCCAAAATATCCAGGCTCCTAAATGTCTTGTTTTCCCAAATTGCTTTTTCACAAAAAGGCTGTTGTCCATAGATATTTTCAAAGAATGGATCTCAGTCCTTCAGAGTCTTACTCGCTTTAGTATTTGTTACTTGTGGGAGAAGAGAACCAGGCACCAGCTCAATAATGCCAATGACCTGAGTCAGAAATGGAAGAAATGTCATTGAGAAAACCAGTTCTACCTTGATGACCCTGATGCAGCTAATGAATTTGTCATTTGATCTCTGCTAGAAATGCATTTATCAGTCCAACACTTTCATGTGTTTGAAATACAAATGCACTGCTACAGAGCAGTTGAATTTACAATTGAGAATACTATGATTACAGAGATAATATCTCGAGAAACATTCCCAGGAGATGCTTCCAGGCAGCTTAAAATCAATAGACATGATGAGTATTTTACATCTCTTCAGATTTTGCTTCTGGTTTGACTATACAATCCTTATCTTTTACCCCTGAAGAGCATGGGTGCTTTCACTGTGGTTAGATTTCTACATTCCTTTTGCTGAGAAAATTAAGCAGTGAGTGATCTGCTTCAGAAATATGCTCACTGGAGAATTCGTAAATATGCATGTAAACAACTGCCCTAGAGTATAATCAGAGCTATTTTCATGTTACAGTTTGGTAGGTTAGAAGAAGGAATTAATTAAAACAAGAGAGACTAGACTTCAGTTCAAATTGTTTTTCTGTCTGCTCAAAAACCCAGTTGAGGTCTCCTCTCCTGCCTGCCACCACAGATTTAGATTATTTTTGCTAAATTATGATTTTAGTGAAGAATTTATTCAGCACTGACTGTACCTCTGATGAAATAATTCAGTGGAATTGCCTGGGCTGGCTGGCATGAAGTTTATCCCTTGTATATCCTTGCAGGTTCTCTCAGTCCATCTTGTACTCTGTGAGGCTATTTGAATTGATTCTTTCTAGTCTTATGTGCCTTCCATTATAAAGGACAGATTTTCTGTTGTCTTAAGGTATATTACATTCATTTTGCAGGCTCTTCTCTATGCCAGGCACTGTTACATTGGACTCTCGGGTGTGTCAAACAAATAATATGGCTCCCAATGCAGAGAAAATCAGCTCACTTTTCTGTCGCTTGACTTGCTCTCATACCCTGTTCCCTTCTTGCCCATTTAAAGTATAAGTTTACTGAAGGAGAGGAAATCTCTTAGGGTTATGGGAGAACAGAAGGCAGTATAATGAAAAAGAGAGTGAGGAGGGCCTTTTGAAAAATCAAGAAAAAGACTAGAAAGAACAATATCAGATGGATGGAAGCCTTATGATGTACTAAATACATTCCAATACTCTCAGATTTGCTTGAGGTTATATTTCAGAATGGCTAATGGAAAGACTTCAAAATTATTTCATTATCCTGCATACCAATTTAAACCAGACAAATATCAATGAAAAGGCTGAATCCAGAGTAATGCAGGAAACAGAACTGGCTCAGAGGTAAAGCAGAGGGAGACGGCAGCACTGTGATGAAGTAGCAGGCATGGTGCTTCTGCTTATGCCAGAACAAGGGGCCATGACCACTGCTTCTTGTAAGAGGGATGGACAAGAGTTTTTAGCCTACTCAGAGTATCCTTTCCTTTGGCAGTAGCAGAGGCAGGTCTCTGGCAGAGGCAAAGCAGGCAGCTGCCCCAGCAACTGCATACTTTATCTATGTCTAGAGCTGGCTCTGCAAATCCCATTCTGTTTATTTCAGGGCTTCAAACATATACTATACTTGGTGCAAGGCCCATTCCATGCTTTGAAAGGGCTTTGGGGGGAAAAAAGTGCTGCAAAACAAAAGTGCCAGGTGTGAGCAATCAGAACACAATTAAATCTACTATGAATGGAATGAATTATCCCCTTAAAAAATATTAGCTGTTGTGGAACATGTTTCCTTTAACAATTAAGAGATGTATATGTTCAGGTGAGTATTATTACTGCTTGGCTAACTCCTGTCATGTGCATCTTCATACTTTCTTTTGCCAGAACTGTCTGTGTGGCAGAAAACAGACTTAGTTTTCATCCAGATGTACATCAGTGAGTCATGGGCATGAGACTGTTTTATTCAGTACAGACAATGTCTATGATAACAGCAAATTAATGGATACTTTTAAAACCAGAGAAACATAGATGCAGAATGTATAATGGTGAGAATCCAGTGACATGAAATACACCTCTCAAAGGGAGGGCATCGAGAATTAAAGGTGAGACAGGTTCCGAAGCAATACTTCGCTGAAGTGCAGTTCCTGTTTTCAAAGCACGACTACAGAAAAATTATTCTATCTAACCAGTCTCACAGACACCTACATTTGGGATTCTGGAGTGCCCTGGGAGGTTTGACAGACACTGATCTGCTTGATGCTGGGTCGCCAGGATAGAAAGCATTACTGGGATTCCTCTGCAAGGCGGGATGTACAGTTCCATGGTGGAGCTGGGCCCATTCACAGTACCTGAAATCCCCCAAACCCATAGGGATGAGCAGTGCAGATTTAGCACAGAGCCCAGCAGCTGTGATCTCTTTTTTTAAAAACCCAGTGGTAGCATAAATATAACCCACACTTCCATTGATTTGAGCAGAGAGCACTGTTTTATTTCAATTTGAGAGACCTCAGACTTTTTCTCAGGATATACTCTTGCTAGGTGGATATCAGCATGGATTTCCATGCCTTTCATTGAGACTAGGCACTGGATAACCAGGAGTACAAAGTCATGGAGCCATCAAGAAAGAAAGCCAAAAAAAAAAAAAAAAATTCTATATCTCCTATTTCCTTAACTATACCGTGTTTCTCTCTTCAGCTGTTTAAGGACTTGGGGTTCCTTTTTCAGAAGGTCTGGAAGTTCCCCCTGAATGCAGGGATCAGTCCTTGAAGCAGTGCTGTGCCTGTATTTTGAGCCCAGAATATGATTTGGCTCAGACAGCTGAAAGAGTATGTGTGACTTTAGGTGCAGTACACCAGTGCTAACTAGGCTGTGCAAATAATTTAAAAATTAACATGTTCCTTTGGATTTGCCTACCAAATGCAACGGATGGCTAATTGGGCCTGAGGTTTGTAACAATGTTAACTTGTTATGGTACACACATGGAAACCAGAAGGTCTGATCTAGTAGCTGATCCCCTCAAACAAAACAAAAATGTGCATAGGAAGCCAGGCAGGCAGAATTTCCAGTCTGATAGTGGGGCCAAGATACATGGAAATCTGTTTCTTAGTTGTGCAAGCCTTACTGGTCATAAGCAACTAGAATCAAATTACCAACTCAGTCAAAGGATAACATTCTAATACCTCCTCAACATATACTGAAACTCTGGGCCAGTCCTGAAGGAGTTGGAAGAACATCGTGTGACCCATAAAGCCAAATCCTTCAGGTCTGCAGATGTTAAGTGAGCCTGTTAATAGCAGATTGTACTCATTTCACTCTCATGTAATTTTGGATCCTCTAACTTTCCCCTGGTCCCTACTAAAAGGTATCATCCTCTCCTTTGCCAGAAATGTGCTACTGCTTAGTAGCTGAGTAATGGGTTTTGTCTCTTTGCAAAATAACAGCTCCAGGTTCCTGCCAGCTCCAGACCAGAGCTGCAGCCTCTTGGCTCCTACAAGTGTAGAAGTTAGTGGATTAGAGTAGGGTAGATAAAAGGACTGTCTCGCTTGATTTTTGAACGGGGGGGGGGGAAAGCATCAAGCCTGATAGACACCACAGCTCAGCTAATGCAAATGCCAGGAACTGGGCAGCACTTGATGAGCAGGTGAGCAGCCCTCCCCAAACCCCATCAGCTGGGTGGTATTTGCAGCACTGGCAACTACTTAATAATGTTATAGTCTACAAGGGACCTCTGGGAATGTCAGATAAAAGAGAAAGTGTTTGTGGAAGAAAGAAGCACTAAATAAGTGAATGACCCTATGGCCATGTTTAAGGTAGCTCAGGTGAGAAAAAAGTAAATTCTCAATTATCAAGGTAGTTTTTTCAGAACAGTTTGTGTTTTCTTTTTACCCTGACATGTTCTCCTTGCTTTACAGAAAGAGAGTTTTAGGAGCTGAAGGGCTACCTTCCCTCAGCTTCATTGGTCTTGCTAGTACATTGCTCATTCCTAACATCCCTGTGATGTTCCTTGCATAATGAGAACTGAGAGTATAAAATTAAGAGGCTTAACTTTCTCAGGTCCTTGTACTGCATATGTGCAGCACAAGATCACAGAAAGGACTGGAATTTCTGTACTGCCTGAGCAGCAACTATTCTGCAGGAAAGCTGACAATCTTGACTATCAGCAGAGCCTGCTCTGACTCACTGCTAACCACTCCACTACCACGACTAGTCAACATCTGAGCTCTTGTTATTAGAATTCAGAAATTTTTTACAATATATTTTTTCTATTTCTCTGCCTCTGAGCATAGTTAAACAGTGTGGCTTGTTACTTAGTTCAACAGCTTCTAGTCACTTTCAGTCCATTAATTGTCTTTTGGAGAGAAGCTGCACTCTTCCATTGCTATTGGAAGGCTTACGCTTGACCCTGGTATCTGCTTTACACCTTTAGATGACCAGTCTTCTCAAATACTTAAAGGAGTACCCAGTTATAGCTTGTTCTAACAGAATCTTTCTTCCCTCACTTTCTTCCTCCTTTGCAAAGTGTATTTCAGCGTCATCTCTGAACTTCTACTGGGAACTACCTCTTTGCTGAGAAGTGACATACTTTCATGGTCTAATACCCAGTATCTTGTTCCTGTCTTGTTTACCTGTAATCTACTTTTAACAGCTCCAGACATCTTGGCAGGAGGGCCAAAGCATCACTAGCTTTATTTCTTGGCCTTTTTCTGATAAGACTCAGACTTGTTCTGCTCCCTACAGGCCCTTGAATGAGCATGGAAGGGGAATTCAAAATCTTATTCTCTTTCTTCCTTGATGTGTTGAAGTGAAACAGGAATGGCAGTTCCTGCACTCTGGGGAATACAGACAAGCTAAACTGTTCGAATAGCAAGAGGGTGGAAGGGTATGGGCCCAGCAGTGTCCTGTGTGGACACTGGCTAACATCTAGGAGAAATCTGTAGGAGTCTAGCAATAAAACTCCATAATTTCTCTTTCATAGGATTTGTTTTAAAGGCACATTTTGATACTTTAGAACTAATTTTGCCCTGGTGAATTTAATGTTGAAGACCCAATGGGAATTTGGGGGTTGAGTTTTTGCTTTGATTTCATGTGAATTCTCTGGCCAGACCAGTGTGTGGTCAAATTTAACATTTAATACTTTTATTTCGTGATATGACAGGATCTTTATGGTCTTAGGTGAATGCTTAGTAATAGATTATGTATTTATAACGTGGAAGAGCCATGAACTGCTATCTTCTGAATGCTGAAGAATAATCCAGGATAACGATCATCTCTATAACTTACTATTGATCAGACCTGAGTTGGCAAAACACCCCACATATTAGAAAGTTCTGATACTTGGTCCCTTTTTATTGTTTTTCTTTCTCAACATATGCAACATATGCACTGCAACCAAACCAGTTTTCTTGGACAATTGGACCGAGATAAGGCTACAAAAATGGGAAAATGTGGAAGAAAAAGAAAAAATTTAAGGTTAGCTACTGATGTGTTCAGTTAGCTGTGCACATGTCTGATTTAAAGCATGAGTTATTAAGCGTTAATACATTGAGTATCAGTAGTACGTGTGGGAATAGCTCACTAAAACAAATGTGGGGTTTATGCACCTTATAGAATGTTGTGAGGCCATTTCAACCTTTGCTAAATGCTTCATTAAGTGTTATGAAAAATAAAATAAATTATTTCCTTTTGTAAGGGTTTCACATCCTGGTGTGAAAAGGCCTTTTATTTCAGACAAGTCTTGCTTTCTGATTAAATCCCATGGGTAGGGCAAAAGTATTAATAGATTTTTCTATCTTCACCTCACTGATGTTCAATCACAGGTTCTTTCCAACTCTGTGCTCTTTTAGAGGACAGTAATTTGCTGAAAGCATTCTTAGCAAGTTGATGTCAATCTGATTACAATTAACAATACATTCCATTTCCATTTTCCACTTTCAAATGAAGTTGAATGATGGCAGTACAAGTCAGAAAAAGGTTTTAAAATAAGCTGAGGTCTCTCTAGATTTCTATACAGGTAAGATTCATTCTTTAATGGTAGGTAGCATTTTTTTGTATGTATCCCAACACTTTTCTGTTCATTTGGACCTGACAAGGTAAATGAGTAATAAAAGTGAAAAAGGAAAGGTGGATGCAAAGCAAATGTAGCTGTCTGGATTTATTGAGCCCTCTTGATGGTGTTGAAATTATTTTTTCTTATTTTTGGAGTAATTCATTATGTTCAGGCCTGCTACTGCACGTCAAACATAACATAAAAGAATAAAGAAACAAACATTTCTTATTCTTAAATGAATAAACCAATAAACCTTATGTGTCAATGGAAATTATGTACTCTAAAATTAGTGTGTCTACAGCAGCACAGAGTAATAGAGAACAATTTGCTCACTTTTATGTAAGTTGAATTTACTGTCAATATGAAATACAGCAGCTTTTAATTAAAAGGGACAGTTCCACTAATTTTGAAGGTGGAAACACATGAGTAGCCCCACTGAAGACAAAAAGGGGCTGGTAGGTGAAGTTCTGGGGAGGTTGAACACAGTCCAAGTGTTCTTCTTGGGGTATTTTGTTGCTCCTCAAGCAATCAAATCATCAGACTGTGGTGGTGACAATGGGCCATAGCAGTGCTTTTCTTGGAAGCTTTGACTTTCAGGTTACCTGGTACAGGTGGGCTATGGGGACTGAGCCCAAGGAAAGGAGGCTCACTCCCAGCATTGACTCCCTCTAGCATTTGCTGAGGACTGTCTGAAAAGTTCCTGAGAGGTACCACTAGGATTTGGAAAGGTTGCAGAAAGAGGTGCCTGACACAGAGCTCCTGAGCAAACTATTGGCAGCCTATATCTGCATTGCTCCAGATGAACTGGCATGGGGAAAGGTCTGAGGAATTCCAATTTGGAGAGCCTGGTCAGAAGCAGAAAAGTTAAAGGATGGAAGGCAGGATACAGAGACAGAAACAAAGTACACACTCCTGTCTCCAACAATTTGCTAGGTATTTGTGCCTCCTTGGACCTTACAGCTGAGGTGTTTCTTGCCTGGGGCAGTTGTATCCTCATCTGCCATTTGCAGTCTGGGAAAGGAGTGGTGAGTGGGCTCTGTCAGTCACTCCATCCCTCATAAAACAGAGACCTCTACCTTTGATGAGCCTGACACAGTCAGTAAAACCTAAACCCAAGATTAGCTGCAGAGAAACTTCAGGATGAACCCTCAACTCCCAGGACTGACATTACTGAACCCTCAGTAACTTGTCCCAGGTAAGCTTTTGGCTAATGGAATTTCATGCTGTCTTTAAGGATTATGTCATGACTTCAGGTTTTTTCCCTCATTCCATTTGTTTAGTGTGACTGGAAGCACAGAGAAAAATCTGAGATAGAGAGATATTTTAAGTATCTGCAGTCTTGGAACAATAACTCTACAGTGAAGCATCATCGGTGTGATATGCTCCAGAATGCTAATTTAGATGTAAAGCTGTGTTAGAATTTGGGTGCTTAAGGTTAGGGTGATGTGCAGAACCTTGGTGAAATCTGTGCATTTGATACTGAAATGTTGGTGGCAGACTGAAAATACTTCTCTTGTAAATGTCAGACATGAAGGTTTTAATTAAGTAATGTGCTTTGGACCTTTTATTTTTCCAATTTATGTGCTTTTTTTACTCTTCTTGGAAGCTATGTTTGTGTCATGCAGTTGGCGAGAAAACCTCTGTATTTAACAAGATTGATGCAGTGTTGCTGATTCTCTCCTGTGGCCCTGAAGCACTTTGGGTGTATGCAAATGCCAAATGAGCCACATGAAACACTTTCAAATATGTGCTGTAGTGAACAGGCTGCAAACATGGTCTTTGGGCCAAATTAGCACTGCCGTGTTGGCTAGTGAATGAATACACTGCTGCTATTAAAGACAAATGCAGTACAGCGTGTTTGCCCATTTTTCAGCCATAGGAGGATTTTATATTCACTCAGGGGCAGATCATGGCCATTTCTGCATAATAGTGTAGCAGCATGTCTCATTCTTGGACTTCACAAATGCTATATACTGTCACAGGCAGTAGGTGCAGAATGCAAGAGGGGTACTTAATTTTTCCAACCTCTACCATTTTTGACATTCCAGAACTAGTGCAAGGAAGGCAAATGTTTGGGACCTAAATTATGAGCATTTTCCTATCTGTTGTTTTATAGAAATGAGACACGACAATGGATGTGTAATGGATACTCCGTAGTGAATTGCTTGGGTACTGCTGTCAGTGTTAAAGGCAAATGGCTTATTGCCTTAATCTCCCTCTCCATTATTGTTCACGAGTAAAGAATCATCATGCTTAAAGTTATATCAGATCTGTCTTTTATAGTGTAGTGTGAATAGAGTGTGGGCTATCCATTTTATCTCCTTCTAGGCTAGATTATCTGCCCTCCAATGCTTTTTGGTCACTGCACTTTATAACCCTGTTTCTTTTCCTTCAGCGTCTCACCTAATAAAATCTCAGAGACATCTAAACAGCAAACAAGGCCCAAAGAAACAGTTAAAGAAGGTATCACGAATTTTACAGTAATGCAAGACTGAAATAAGTACTTTGGGCCATGGGGATGTGCTCCCTATTGTGTTCTATAATCCATTTAATCAACTGATCAGGATTTTTCTTTAAATTAATTTAGTTTTAGTCTTTAGCTCCATTTTTATGATTACAAATAGTCTGTCAACTGCAAGACTAAATGTATTCCTCAGTTTGTGCTCATTTGTTTTTATACCTGTGCTCCTCCTGAGCTCTGTTTGTGCTCATTTGTTTTTATACCTGTGCTGCCCTCTAGCTTAAAGCATTTATCTACCTCTCTGCTCACTCATACCTTTTGTCTGCTTATGAAGAACAAGATGGGGGGGGTGTGAGGAGGTAGTCATAAAAATTACTTGGGATAAGTGGAGTTTAGAGATGGTATCTCCTACTAGTTGAGATGTTAGGTGAATTTGGAGATTGGCGTTTTCTTCTCCTTTGTCCTCCTGCTAGTGTTGACTTAAGACAGTTATGTATACTGATTTGTGAGATTTGGCTCCAAGAAAAAGGAATTGCAGAAATCCAACTGAGGAAAATGTAAGGAAAACCCGCAAGAGCACCCTAACACCTCAGGGGTGAGGTTAGAGGGGACTGAGTTCAGAGCAGGGCACTGGTGGAAGGACCTGACCAACAGCTACTTGAGGTGAAGAGAGAGCACTTTTGCTTTGTTTCTATCTGGTAGACCAATCTCTTCTATTTGAACTCCTGATGTTTTTGCTCTTGTCACTAAAGTACTTTCATAATTTCAGTAAAGATTGGACAGTTATTTTGGTTGTTTTTTAAACATGACTTGCTTATTGCTGCTGTTGGCAGCCTGCTCCCTGAGTTCTCCAAAAGAACGGTGTGTTCATTTGCTGGAGCACCTTTATCACCACAGCAACAATGCAATGAGGTTTTTAAATCCATCATTTCTCACAGTGAAGATGAGAGCACTGAGCCAAAGAGAGCCAGGCTCAAAGCCTACGGTCAGAGCTAAGATCTTGCTGTCCCTGAACTCTCTGTGCAATGATGGAGTGCCCCTTGCCCCAGGTGTCCATGGTTTTGCCATGCTTTGCAGACAAGGCCTAGAAAGGTGGCTGTGAAATTAAAAGGGCTTCAGGAGAAATCACATCTCTGAAACAATAACAGGTTTCCTGCATAAAAAGTCTGCATGCTCCCCCAGAAGAGAAGATTCCATCCCTTGACTTAAGGTGATTCGGTGGAAGAAGCCTGCTCTGTGATGAAAATACAGGTGTTGTAAATGCCAAATTACTGCAAGATTTGTATTTTGATGTCATTTGTAGCATTTTTCATTCAACTAATACATCTGGGCTGGGAACCTGATAAGGAGTGTCTGAGATTTAGTTATCTTTTTTTTCTACCTTGCAGATAATTTCTGTGTGACTTAATCCCTTCCAGTCCTAAGGAAGAGCTTTGATCTTCTCATGTATTCTCATGAGCTGCACAAAATAATCTCAAATAGACTTTTGGTGTTGTGACCTTCTTTGCTAGTGTTAAGTTCTCTGCCTTTGCTGGTCAAGTGAAGTCCTCCAGGGCAGATTCAAACTTCTGACAGTGGATAGCTGTACTTGTCTTCTCCAAGCAGGCTCAATCACACTACTCTCCTTCCCACTGGTACCAGTGATTTTTTTTTTTTTTCAGGCTGCTCTCTGATCTCCATTAGGGTTTGTTTTTGATAGGTCACTTGTCCTCCGGCAGGTGTTTTTATAGTGTTACAGCCAAGTAGACTTTTTTTCTCCTGTAGGCTGAGCCCAGTACTGAGGTGTTCACAGGCTGATAACATTTAGCTTTGCATGTAGGGGAAATAGTATTTTTGTGAGGTCGAAATGTGAAAAAGAATCTTCATTAAAAAAAATTCAGACTAAAGCCTTATCTCCTCCAAATCAGCCTGAAATATGCTATCTGGGCTTATGGGACCTTGAGCTGGGATTTTTAAGATTTCCTCACAATACTGAACCAATATAGATCTTTCTAAGAAGAGAGTTAAGCCTCTGGCCTTTCAAATAGTTGCTTCTTAAAAACTGAAAAACTTATAGTGAGGAGAGGGTAAGAAGGCACAGTGAGGGACAAACTTATTACAATATACTGGAAGACCTATTGATTAGGCAATGCATCCAGTTCATCACGTTTAATGATTTTTCACTCTGCACAGGCTGCTTCATTGCCCTGAGTTGGAATGGTTCTTGCCTGTACACCAGGGTGTTGGAATATAAGCAATGGGTTCTGAGGGATGCTTGAACTTGAAGACAACACCATGTACTACAAGTAATAATCTGTTCTGTACTGGGTGAGTGTGTGCAGCTTGGTAGAGGTTTTGTTTGTTTGTTTTTAATAGTTATTTTATTTTTCAGTCTCAGACACTTAAAAACTGTGCCTGAAACCACACCTTTCACATCCTCTCATAAAACATGACTGTCATCTATTTACCAGTAGCAATGGCAATGCCTCAGCAGCGCTAGCAGAGATGATTGGAAAAGGTGTCTGTGCTAATATGATAAATGCCACTGTTCAATTTCAAGCAAAAAACAATTTTATACAATGACATGTCACACATCAGTTAATTTTCTCCCTTGCTCTGTGCTGTAGCTAATCTATGTATTTGCGGCACATCTATTACTGCACCATTTAGACATTTTTGGTGTTTAGAAGTGTTTGATGTTTATTTAACTAATTGGAGAAAATCCAGACTATCCACTCTCATAAATGAAAGAGCAAAAATTAATCAAACAGTAACCATGTTATTTGGAAGTACTAGATCACCCAAGTTAAAATGGAGTTCCACATGAACATTAATTATACTCTGTGCTTCCTGTTGAGTAATTGTGTTCAAGAAAAATTGTTCCATACAAGTCAGTACAAGCTGTCATTTCAGCGAGTCTGTAGTGGTCTGTAATGGGCTGAACTGCACACCCTGATGTGTTTTATACAAGTGACTTCCACAACTCTGTCCCATTTAGTCTCTGAGAAAGGTCTTCTGTATGTTCACAGGAAATGTGGGGCCTGGCTTACCTGCCTCTTTGGGAACAGCAGTTATGCTTTTCTCGCAGCTGGAAAATCTCTTTTCCTTGGGCAGTGGCTCTCAAAGGGAGTGTTTTTTCTTCTCCCATGTAAGTGCATTGTGAGGAGGTTTGCTTAGGGACTGGGAAGCATGATGGGAGTGGACTGGGAGAGGTGGTAGTGTTTGTGATGGGAAAGGAGGGTTCTTGTGAGGCCCTGTGGTAAGCAGGAGCTAGGGGAACTTCTAACTTTCAGAAGCTTCTTGGACATTTACCACTGTGACCATTTCCTATCCTTAGCTGGCATAGAGGGACAAGGAGTAGGTTGCTCCAAATTGTCTGACTGGAGCAGCCTTCCCTCTGAGGCTCTGAGTTTGTTCCTGTCATATGTTCTCTGCTCTGTTCCTTGCTGTTTTCTGTAAAGTCCATCAGATCTAGTCTCCAGATAAGAAAGCAGCCCTCAAATTGGGTCAGATAATATATCCCATTATCCTGGACAAGTGCTGACCCCCATACTCCACCTAGTTCTCTCAAGCACCTTCTTTCCCACAGCTGCAGTAGTGGGGAAAGTCTCTTGACATCTTTCCTCAAGGATCAGGTATTGGATCCAGAAAATATTCATAAATATTTTTCTAAATATTTCTAAATTTATTACTCTTTAATTATTTAGTATAAGATGAATGAAAGGTGTGTCAAGCATTGGTACAGGCTGTCCAGAGAACCGGTTGAGTCACCATCCCTGGAGATATTTAGAAGAGGTTAAATGGTGATGCTTAGGGACATGGTTTAGTGGTATACTTGGCAGTGTTGGGTTTATGATTGGCCTCAACCTTAAGGGGCTTTTCCAACCTAAATAATTCTATGAAAATAACTTGTACTTGCATTCACCCACCTCTCTTTTGTTTCTTACAATCCTGGAAAAGATTATGTGCTCTCTGAGACCATTCATTCCCTTCATTCAGTTCATCCCACTTATGAACACTTGGACTGAGTTCTTTGTTTGCCAAGACCTTCTGCTATGGCAGAATGCTGCCCCATATTCAGTATTCATCTGACCTTCCCACTACTTTTTGCTTTGACTCTACTCTGAACAACAACTGGGCAGTGTTTTGGCCAATAAACTGTTGGCAAAAAGTGGTTTTCTCTCCTTGCAAATCTCTTCAGTTACTGTGATACTCAGTATAGAGTGCAACGGAAGTATTGAGTCCTGCCAGAATACATCCAAAGAGACTGCATTCAACTGTGTTATTACTTTATGTAATTGTTTTTGTTAAGCAACCATCTTCTGATGTTTGAGTGATTAAAACTTTTCTATAGGTGTTTTGGTATTTATTTACCAGGTATGTAGTCTGACTCTCAGCCATATTCTTACATTGCATTACTATGAATAGGGCTTTAGTTACATTACCAATGTCAGATTTGTGGCTCTTCATCTCTACACTGATGAGGAGGAACTTCATCAAGTAAAACAGCACACCATGTTTCATGCATGACCATAAGAATACACAGAAATCTAATACTGGTATGTGCAGACATGGAATCAGTCTCCTAATTGACCATGGCTACAAGCACAAATATGATATGTATATCTACACAGGAGAAGTGAATGTGTGTGTGTGTGTGTGTATGTTCATGTCTGCCTACCTCTGCCCACAACTTCAAAACTGCTAAAGGAAAATAAGGAACTTGCCACAGTCATTTCTGCATAGAAACACTTTGTCTCTTTCTGGTAAATGCTTTTCTTTAAATGAAATAGAGTTGCAAAGCCATATAATTATAACTGCTTGAGCTCAGTGTTTATTAGAAATTACTCTGCTGGATGGTATCTGTCAGAGGGGTGAAAAAATAAGTACTTCTGTCCTTAAATTGAACCATGTAAAAGTAAAAAAAAATACTGAAATTAAATACATCTGCAGTTGATACAGATGTTGCCCTTTAAATTCCCATTTCCTCCAATGGGAATTCCAGTGTATAAAGGACCTAGACTGGGAGTAGATAGAATCATAGAAGAAATTAGGCAGGAATGTGCTTCTGAAGGTCATGTGGTCAAACCTCTTGTTCAAAGCACATTCAGTCATATCAGGATGCCTGGGGCCTTGTCCAGTCAAATTCTGAATATTTTCAAGGATGGAAATTTCATAACCTCTCTAACCAGTGTCTATTACCCTTTCTCTCCCTTACTGTCTGGTCTCAGGCCATTTCCAAAAGCAGAACTGAACCTGAACAAAATGCAGACCAAGAAAAAATATTCTATTTAAAGAAAACCAAAACCATAGGTCCCACAAAATTTTCAACTGTTAGGAAAATCACGAGTAAAAACTAGTGAAGGGAAGAAAGGATTTGGTAGCAAAGCACTGAATGTTTTAGAGAATTTCAGACTTTCAGGGCTGCCTTGCAATTTGAAGTGGAAAGCTTTAGTTGACTGATTCTTGCTTCACCTTATGTATAGATCTAGAATCTTAGAAAAGTTTGGGTGTGAAGGGACCTTTAAAGGTCATCTAGTCCTCCCAGTGTGTAACAGGTGGTTGCTGGGATCTGACTATCCAGACATTGATGGTAGCGCTGCTGGAATGGAAATCAGAAAAAGAATCACTGTATGCTCGTCTTTTCAGTGCCTTTAATAGTTGCTGCATAGTGAAAGGTTGGACATACTTTTTTCAGTTAAAATAAAATTTCTTCACTGAACTCAAAATAACTACACAGGATTAAGGAGGAGGCATATCTCTAGCATGCAGTAGACAACCCAGTTTTGTTCTTGTGCTTTAGTATCATCACTGGTATAGTGCAGGAATGGTCAGAAGACAGTAATTCTCCCAGCTGTGTGCTTTCTAGCTCTTCCCAGCACAGCTGCAGCATTTATTCATTCTCATTCCAGTCTTGTCTCCTTCGATATCTTTTTAATTTAATGCACGACACCTTCTCTGCTAGAGCAAAATGCCACAAGCAGACAAGGTGTTTGCTTCTGAGGAAAAGCAGCCTGATCTGCAAGTCACTTTTTTCAACCCCACATAGATTTTTTTTCCCCACCTTTTTTTATTCTCTCAGTTGGAAAGATAAGGCTTACTGCTAGTATTGCAGAATGTAAGCAGCTCTCTGCCTTAGCATGATTTTTAGGAAGAACTTTTCAAAGTCCATTTTAGAAAGACTCCATGGCAGTTGGAAATGGATGTGTCTATAAGCACATGGACATATGTATGATGTACCCAAGCCTGATATATTTACCTCTGTGCTTTTTTCTAGGACGTTTGACCTAACTTTCTGGATGATAGGATGTGTCCCCAGAGCGGGGAATTTTTCCCTCTTGGGGACTGTAAGGAGCTGGGGTTGTCTCTCTGGGAGCCACAGATAAGGAAGGAAAGTGAATGCCTTAGCTGAAAGCTATAGAAAAGGGACCTGGAGCGCAAGGTTCCTGTTGCTGAAAACTGTGGCCAGGTGCTCTCATGTGCTTGCTTGTTGGCTGTGGGCTTGGAACTGTCACCCAGAGGCTCTTAGATGCTGGGTTAGGGGAGCTGCAGTTGCTGAGCTTGTTCATGGAAGTGCTGAATGTTTTGTTTTAAATTACATGCTTAAAATGTCCATTTGTTCCCATTTGAATACATTCCATTCAAACTTGCCAAGATTTATGTTCTAAAATGGGAACTGATGTCCCATTCTTTACAATCACTGTATTAGCACTCAAATAGTCTTGCTACCCAGCTGGAGAGTCCTTTGAACAATCAGAGCACCTAAATATGGGAGATCCATATCAAGAATGTAGTTTTTAATGCAGAACTTAGAGTCCAAACAGTCTTTTGAGAATGGAACTAAAAGATACAAGGGTCAAAAAAAGTAAAAGGCATTCTTTCTTTCCAAGTCAAATGTGAAGAACTACACAGAAACTACTGCAATATCATATTTATCTAATGAAGACTGAAGTAACTCATGAGCTTTTAATGACGTAGAATCAAATAGCAAATATTAACTCATTATACTATGACTCATCTGCAGATTTGAATCTTCCTCCAGTGTTGTACTAATCAATAAACTTTCTTGTCTTACCTGCAACTGCTAAATTTGAATTAGGTAACCACTTCATGGAGATGCCTCATAGCTTTCTATATGCTTAATTCATTTTGTCCTTTTAGGCTGGAAAAGAGCTATCTACCATCCCCACTTTACAGATGAAAAATGAGGCCTGAAAACATTAAAGGTCAGATCCATAGAGTCTTTGGAATCTTAAATCACCTCTGAGATTTTTCAGTATCTATTTGCACTTTTTTCTGTTTTTTTTTTTTTTTTTTTTTTTTTTTTTTTTTTTTTTTTTTTTTTTTTTTTTTTTTTTTTTTGTTTTTTTTTTTTT
>JAWWLV010000179.1:52647522-52743692 GCA_035041135.1 Platyrinchus mystaceus
TTTTTTTTTTTTTTTTTTTTTTTTTTTTTTTTTTTTGTTTTTTTTTTTTTGTTTTTTTTTTTTTTTGTGGTTTTTCTTTTTTTTTTTGTTGTTGTTGTTTGTTTGCTTGTGTGTGTGTTTGTTTTTGTTTTGTTTTGAGAAATAAAGTAAATTTTCTTAAACTTGTCTGTTTCAAGAATTTTCCTGCAAAGATGATTCCAGCTTGGATACAAAGTTCCCTCTTAGTAAAATACCCTCTTTGTTTCTTTAATCACTGCCTTTTGGACCGGTGAGGAGTCTGTGTGTTGTACCCTGTGGCAGCTAAAGGTTTCTGCCAACATCTGCTGCTGCTTTCCTGCCCCACCTGCCTGGGGCACAGGATGCATTGCCCCCAGTGGCTGAGCAGCAAAAATGCCTCTGGTTTTCCCACATGGCAGAAGACTCTCTTGGTTTTGTTACATCCCTCTAAATGCCTACTTTTGTGGTCCCTGCAAGACAAAAAGGATCTGAAAGTCTCTTTGATTGATACCTCAATCTGTCTTTTCATTTCTCCTGCTGCCTGTTTCACCTAAATTCTGTCACTGATAGTTTGCTTTTGAATGTTATGGATAAGCTTCCAAACCATCCATCTCCTCCTTTAACCACAATTTCTTTCAGTGCATTAATGACTGAAAAGTTACATTTTCATTTAAAGTGAATTTGCAAAGCAACCTTTAGATAATGGGCAGTTCTAATATTCTGACATCGCTGAAGCTATTAGAAGAATAAATCAAAAGAAAATTCTCCTGCTGCTGCCTGCACAAAATGAGGAGAAGGATAGAGCAGAAGCCCCAATACTGTGACGCTACACAACAGCAATTACTATAACCTGAAAAGGGCAGAGAAATGGTAGCTACAATTGGGCTTCTGTCTCTGAAGTTGAGAGATGTCAGGAAGACGAGGGGGGGAACCTACTATTGAAACTGAAGTCAAGTTAATTGCCTTCATCTCACACTGTTTTTTATTCCTTATTGTTTGACCTTTTTAATGTACAGGAAAACGTCAGAATAAATCAAGGATATTACCTGTAGAAACTGCAGTAACTATTCTGATTTGAATGCAGTTGAGTTGCTCTCACTGGGGGTGAATTTAGCTCTTAAATATACCACTAGTAGTACTTTTCTTGCAAGAATATATGCAGCAATGCTTATCCGATATCCCTAAGTGATGTTAAGAGCCTGTATCTGTGCAACGAGTAGCACTGATTTTGTGGGGATTATTTGTTTGGGGACAAGTCAAGAACAAGTCTTTGTATCTATATCCTTCCTCATGCTACGCTGTAGAGAAGAAATGAGGAGAAAACCAGTCACAAATTAATTTTGAAATAATCTGTGAGACAGGAAAGAAGTAAGCAGTACCCATGAGTGTTTTGACTTGGCTGAGGGATGTTCTGCTTTGGAACTTGTCCTTGCACCTTGGTGGATTATTCTCTTGCTCTATGTTCTCTGTCCTCTTTGTGTTATTGCAAAAAACTGTGTGTGTGATTTCTTGGCTTTGACAGAAGCCTCTCAAAGAACTTGGAGAAGACACTTAACCGTTCTCAGCCCTGCCTTTAAGAGGACAGCAATACTTGCAGGAGCCACAGAGGGTTTCTGAGACATGGCTGACATCTAGAAGTGCAAATGTTCCTTTGTTGGTCAAACAAAAATACACAGTTCAAGCAATGATTTCTCATTTCTCTCTCTCTCTCCTGAGTTTTTGCTCTTTGTTCAGGAAAGGGTAGGCAAAAAAGGCATGTTTTTTATTTCCTTTACATTACAACTCCAATACAACATTTACAATGTGAATGCTTTGCATGCTGATCTAGAGGGTTTTTTTCTCTGACTGATATTCAAGTACTCTAATGATCACTCACATCACTCTTATTATACAATGTATCTACCTTTTCAGTGCCAATAATGTGGTAAGCTGATGAGAACCATTAGTAATTTGACCTTCCTGTCTGATTTGTACTTTTGAATCTAATAATAAATAATCGTGTGTGGAAGAGTCAATAGAGAAATAATGTAACACCCTTCTTTTAGTACCCTAATTCAGCAGAATAAACCATGAGAACCATTTCAGTCATTTACTATAGTAAGTGCTTTCAGCAGCTTCTGTATTTCAGCTGTTTGGTGCTCCAGCATGAAGATAATTATCTTGGTAATTAGTTATATTGTTATTTAATAGTACCCAGACAATATTCTATTTTTTTTTGAAGGAACATGCCTTTCCTTCTATATCTTCCTCCCCCATTACAAAAAATGTTTATCTATTAATCTTTCCCCCTTGCCAAATTGCCTTTTTTTTTTTTTTTTTTCTGTTTACTATATTCTCCAGAAGGGTCCAAGTTATTGAAAGACAGCTTCTGCTTAGCAGCTGCATTGAAGGTGCTGCAGGAGACTCCCTTTTATTGTGTCTCTCTGGGAAGGCCACAGGAACCACTCCTGGATGAACAGGGCTGGAGAGGGAGCACAGGTGAGGGGAGAGCAGCAGTCGGCAGCACTGTGGACAGAAACTGCAGAACTGTCCTGTGAAACCCAGGTTTCTCCTCACCTGGGCTTCTAAGAGAAATAGGTAAAGTGAAAGGGCTGATGAACTAGACTGGCATTAGAGCATAACAGTGAACCTCATTATCTGAAGTTAGATGAAAATTAATCTTTCGTACATATCCTTAGGCAGAGAGTTTTCAACTGTTCCCAAAGTAACAGTGGGAAAAAATAAGTCTGAGGGTAGAAATCAGGATGAGAAGGAACAAACTACTTCACGGGAGTACTCAAGCTTTGGTGGCTTAAATAAGAGATTAATCTCTCAGAATCTGCTGGGATGGGAAATATTGGGAGCTGATATTCTGCAGACCCAAGTCACCATTTGGGGAGGGAAGGAAGAGAATCCCTCCAGAAGGCAAATGGGTGGCAAACACCTGAGAAAAACACACAAGGCTAAGGAGAGATGGGGAGAAAGGCTGGAGGCTTTTGCATTTGATTGTAGGTGGTTATGACCTCAATAAAAAAGACACTTCCTCCAGTGTCACCCTCACTCTCAAAGTGATTTTTATTCCTCCTGTTCAAGAGGAACAGACTGTCGTCACTCTTCTGTCTCACATCACTCCCCCTGTGGTACTATTTCTTACAGCCTTAGCAGGAAACATCTTGTTTGCATATACCTCTTATAATAAACAACATAGCTTCTAGTTTATTTATTGCCTTCAGTTTTTATGCTTTCTCAGTACTGGCCCTGTTGCAGTTGTCCTTTCAAACTACTCTAGTTCTAAGAAGCCAAGCTTTTCTCTCTAACTTTTTAACTGTAGAGATGGTCTTTTTTTTTTTTTTTTATTTAATTTACTTAGTGACTCAAACTCCACAAAGTACCATTCCTACTTCTCACCAGCTGGAGGTCCATATGCCGCCGCATCTCTACTCTCGTAAATACACGTTTGAAGTCATGCTCATAGATCAGACTTTTGGTGGTTAGTATGGCAATATGTTAAAATGTCAAGTGATGCAGAATGAGTGAGTCAGGGGAAAAAAAAATAGAAGCAATATTCTTCACATTTATAAAATTCTCCTTCTGAAGGGCTCCCAGTGGTCTGCAGATATCAGGGGATTTCTGCTAATCTGACAGGGTCAGCACAGGGCTGGGATTCGGGATTCATAGCATCTTGATAGAAGCATCTGTGAGAGGCAGTGACTCCCAGCCTCTTAATGTTGTCTACTAACATCTTTAAACTAAATTAGGAACAAAAAATACAGTCTGACACATTGCCCATGAAAGATTGCCAGCTTCTAACTGAAACTCTTCATTACTCTAGAAAGGGTGGTAAGTGTTCCCTGAGGAGACAGAAATTTGTGACTTAGTGCTCAAAAAAAAAAAAAAAAAGAAAATCCTTTGAACTTTGACAGTGCTTCAGAGAGCATCCTAATGACTGTGTCTGCAACATGTGTCTGCAGAGCAAGACCATCAGAGGCTTCAGAGCTTTGGACCGCAGTCCATATTTTCAACTCAGTCATGGCAGCACCTTCACCACCTGCATTTCAAGCAGATGTACAGTCTCTGACCTTTCATTCTTCCTCTTTCTATTGCATAATTGCCCTTAAATTTGGCAATGACTCTGCAAGCCAATGCCCTAATTTCTAGTGCGGAAGAAAATAGTCAGGGTAAGAATAGAAAATGCAACTAATAGTTTTCTACAAAAGAGCTGCTGCTAGTAAAAGGATAACAGTTTTTGTTCATTTTATTTGTTCTGCTGTTAATGACAATGTCTTATGCCATTGTGAAAGTTGCAGTTAAGTAGTCTCCGGTTCAGTGGCTCATAACAAAGGTATAGGGAATTAATTTGTGCCATGAATCCATGGTGTATGCCAGCTATGGGTCCAATGAATGCAGACTTGTAGCAGGCAACACTTTAGATATGAGTGACAGGAGTATCAAGTGTGTGCTTTGTTCTTCATATGAATGTAAAAAAGTATAAGTAACATTGCCTTTTAGATAAAAGAATATGTTGTTTTCTCGAGCCTCCAATTCCATTAATATCTCTGCAAATGTTTTCAGCTTCTGTGTGGTCTGTGCAAACCAATATGTAATGTAACTAATCTATGCATAATGAGGTAGATAACACTCAAAAAGGAGCTGTAGTTCTGGGAAAAAACTGGAGTCCTCCAAGGATGCAGTAATGGATTCATTCAGTTACTTAGAATTCAGCATGCAACCGTATCTATGCCTATTTATATCTTAAGATGTTTCCCAATATTGTGCATATAGACGTGATGAATAAGGAGATGGGATGGTCTACAAATCCAGGCTGGCAATTTAATCAGAACTGTCTGCTCTGCCTGCCATGATAATTAGTAGTTCAGCGCTATAGGAACCTTGAGATGAAAATCCTAGTAAACTTCAGTTTTACTGTGCAATAGGATTTGGAGTACTCTTTGGGGGATGGAGATGAGAATGCAAAGTGACAGCAAAGACACAATTGAGAAGTCCAGTCCACATTGTGCTGCTGAAAAGCATTCATTAAAATTTTACCATTGAAAGTGTAACTCAAACCTTCCACATTTCTTGAGTCCAAGTAAAATGTAGCTGCTGAGGCTAATTTGCTACACGTTCTTAGGTTATAATAAAAGTTGTTTTCCACAGTGGACCATGGGAGAGTTATCACTGCATTGAAAAAGAATGCTTTTAGATGAAATAAATGTTCTTAAAAGCAAAGTATATTAAGTAAAATTGGCTAGATTAGCATTTTCTAGATTACCTGTTTTTCTTAAATGGCTCCAAGTGCAGTGTGTGCTGGAATTAATAGGACATTTCTCTTGGAAAGTTTTTCTTTTACACTTAGATGATATTCAGTCTTGGTTTGTAAAGAAAACCCTCCAGAAGCTCACAGCAAGTGAAACCCATCAGTTCTAGTAACTGAATCTGCCGAGGCTTTGTCAATTTAGAAAGCATAACACAGTTAAAGGAAAGCAAGTTGAATTCTACAGTTACTGTAAAAATCTGCATCAGCAGCTTTGCAAAGGCGGAGAAAAAAAGTGTTCTTCTTGTCAGAAGTTACCCGTTATCTAGAACTTTTTGCATCACATGCAATAGACAAGACAGCTTTACTTCTCTAAATTGACATAAAGTACATGTTTAGTGCTATAATTTCATGCATTAATTTCTCAGAAAAAAAAATCATAATTTTTAGGTTGTGATTTCCTTGTAGATTGAGAAGGAGGGAAGTGGGGCAGGGAGGGAGGGAGTTTGCTTTGTTACCAAACAGTATAGGTCAGCTAAATTTGGCCCAAAGAAACTCACGTCAGTCTCCTCTATTTATGACTCATTTCTTCTCTCTCCTGCCCATATGGTCTGTTGCCAGAGCTACCCCTTTTGTTATACAAAGGGCTAATAAACCTTCTTTGTGGAAAAGCTGACTCTTGAATTTGGTCCTTCCTTCACATGGGATTGGGGACGACTGTGTATCTCCTAAAGGCTTCCTGCTCTTGGTCCCTTCAGTAGTGAAAGAGTTTAATAAAGAACATTTGATGCAAAGGCACTGTCATCATCTTGTGAAGAAATAAAACAGGACAAAAGAAACAAGAAAAAAATGCTTCAGGAGACTCCACAACTGGGAATGTCATTTTAGCAAGGGGTCTCCAGCATTATCAAACCAGTTCCAGCTGCAGAACAAGAGTTCTGCTTTGCCTTCCACAAGTGAGAAAATAGAAAACTCCATCATTCACATTACTTCCACCAGCCCACTTTACTTGGGCACCTCTGAAAGCTTGTCAGATATCTGGGGGCTCCAGAGAAAAGATAGCTGGGATATTCTAGACTACATTTTGAAGTGTGGGCTGAAAATCTGCTTTGAAGCCTGCCTCTCATGCCCACTGCACTTGGTGACATTGGTACTGTAAGGACAGGGATAAGCCAGGAAATTTTTGCTTTTGCTAAAGGCTTGTGAAGACTCAGAAATGGAGCTGCTGAGGCTCAGACTTGGCAGGATCATGCTGCTGATGTGCGTTCGAAACCAGGTGTTTCCTTCCCCACGTGCCTCTGCCCGACTCTGTGTTTGCAAGGCTGAAAGAAGATGGCAAAATGGGGGTACTAGGACCAGCTGCTGTGCAGATTTCGACAAAAATAATCCAGGCCAGTCACTCACCACTTTTAGCAAAAACCGGACTATGAATTCAGCACCGAAAGGAGTAGGACTGAAGGCCCTTTCGGGCTTGTGTAAAAACTTCTTGCTGTGTTTTTGTGACTGGGACAATCAAAATTTTCTGTGTGTTGAGCTATGCTATTGCTTTCCAAGTAATTGCTTAAATATTATTGCTGTTCTATCTTTCATCACTCTGCTTGCAATGCTTTGGGCTAGTTTGCCGTGTTTCTCATTTTTATCCAGTCTTCGGAGTATTTGACTCAATCTTTCCCTCTTTATTTGTTGGTCTCTTATCAACCTAATTCAGAATGCAAATACAAATAAAAGCATCATTTCTATTCACAAGCTGAGAGTCAAAAATAAGTATACCACTATTTCAGTGCTGTAGATAGTTTGTATGCAGTTTACAAAATCTCTATTTCCCTATAGAAAGCAGCGCTTGTCTCATCATTAAGAATGTGACTCTGTGAATGTACCTTGTTACTAATTCCCCACTGAATTGTTAAGAGTATTGGGCAGAGCTGCAAAACATTTATTTTTCAGCCACTCATGGATCTGCTTTAAATCTTGGAATGTACTGGGTACACCTTGGTCTGGACTATTTCTGATTAACTCCCTGGAAATACTGTTTCCTTGTTACAGGACAGAGATAGGATTCATAACATGAAGAAATAACATCTCAAAGGACAAGTGACCCAGCAGTTACAAATTTAGCTAAAGTCATGTGCCATGATTTTAAGTAGCATTTAGTGCTACTTAAATGTAATTTCAAGCACCTACATCTGTAGGACTTCTTGGCAGTAAGATCAATTATACAGATATATAGACAATTTCTTTTTTTATCTGTAGACTACTCTGTACAGGGGAAGTATTGAATACTGTGTTAGTTTGTGCAATACATTTGTTAGGCCAGCATCCCTGAGTTAAATAATAGCAGATTTAACACTTTTTAAAAAGAAAAGCACAGAAAAAAGGAGTGTTGATTGCTTATCTCTTCAAATTGCCTGTTGCAAGAATGGGCTCTTGGAGGATATTGAGGGAAAAGATTAAGTTGCCATTCATTGCTGGGAAGTCCAGTATAGCTTTTGGAATGCCTTAAAAATAGAGCAGTTCCTTAACCCAACCCTTTTGCCTAAATGGCAGCTACAGCTAACAGAAACATAAAATGAGCTCATTTGCTTGACCTGATTTGTGTGGAAACTTCAAGGTCAAGGCCCTTTGCTCTGACATGGATATGAAACTGGTCTTGTCAAACGGAGAGCAGCAATTTGGAGCTATTGAGTCATGAGAGTTTGTTGTGAACATGAGGGCCTTTGTAGAACAACAGGGACTATCTGAAGAGCTCAGTGGTTTCCAGAAAAAGTTTGAAGCTCCCCATTTCTTCTAGGACACCCTCCTCCTCTTTCTTCTCCTTTTTTTTAAAGATGGGAAAAATCAAGGTGAGGTGGTAGGAATTTGCATTTTGCTCTGAGCAGCTCCAATAGCATTTGTGCAGTCATGTGAGTACAGTTCTAGTATGTCATGTGAGTCAGTTAACCACTGCTTTGCCAACAACATTCTTCTCAAACACTGTTTACCCTCCTAGATGCAAGTCTGCTGCGTGAGGTGTGTGTATGCTCTCTTGCATACAAGTTCTCAGTTATGGTTTTGCTGACACGGTGACAGTTGGGCAAGTCTAGGATGACAACTAGATTTGTCAGTGATTTTCAGAGCTTAGCAAATGTATATGTAAAGAAAGTCATGCTTTAAGAGGGAATATAACTGCATGTGACATGCAGGCTCTTCCTTTTATCCCAGTACAAACATTACTACAGACCAAGAAACGAGCAGTGACTGCACTGTCTAGTGAGATAGATCTCGGTGCTCCAGGAAGAGTTGAATAACAAGAGTTGTGCAGTTCACATGAGCAGTAGGATGGTCACATATATGATAGAAATCTATCAAGGAACTACTGAGGCTCCAGGACATAGCACAGTTGGTTAGAGACTGATACTAATAAATGCCAAGGTTGTGGGTTCAGTTCCTGGAGGGGCTATTCACTTAGGAGCTGGACTTGCAGATCCTTGTATGTCCCTTCCAACACAGAGTATTTTGTGATACAGGCACTTATGATCCTTCTCTCCTGCCAGAGGGCTCTGTAAATTATACAACCCTCATACTCATGAATCCACAAAGCATGTTTATAGCTCACTGTCTACTGCCTATTTTTCAGCACATTGTACTTCATGCTAAGCTGGCTTTAGGTCATCACTAAAACATTAAGACAATTCAACCTTTTCAATTTTTTTTAATGTGAAAAGCTTAATAGTTTCGATATGCTTTGGATGCTTTTGATTTTTAAAGAACACTGAATCAAATGTGGCGACAACAGAGTTTTTATTTGAATGCATTCTAAAGCCACTTGTGTGTAAATCAAGAATTGATTGGTAAATTAAATTGCCTAAGCCATGCCAGCAGCAGTACAGCTGGAAATTGCAAAAGCCTGTAATAAAGTGTTGCAGACAAGGTATCTCCTTCCTTCATCAGTCTGTGAGCTGTAGCAGCAGCAAGCATTCAAATTCTATTTGATTTCACCACAGAACACACCCAAGTGGGGTTCACAAACTGTACTGCCCTTGAACCCACCTGGGGTTTGTAGCGTGGCACTTCTTATGCTCCTCGGTTTATAAGATTGTTTTGTTACTGCTGCAGTCGCTGCCACTGTTTGCTTTGTAAGTTGCTGCTTTCAGTGTTTGGCACATATCCTCCAATAGCTTTGGTCAAAAGTGCTTACATAAACTGAAGCCTACTCACTGTTAGCAATAAAGGGGATGCATCCAATTTTCCCACCTTTGAATTTTCTTAGCATCATGGATCACTGTGTCTTTGGGGGTGGAAGGGGGAGAACCCAAGAACAAAAAAAGAAACTATTCTATAAGCTCTACTCCCTATGGTACAAAGTTTTGAACTAATCCAAACATTATAAGAAATGGACTTTTTGACTGATTTTTTTCTTAATTACTTGTCCAATATGCCTCTTTTTTCCTTTTCTCTTTTTTTCTTTTTCCTTCATTGTTTTTTTCATAAGGAGCTCATGGTATTGCTCAGTGATGCATTTTGTCTTGCAAGAAAGGGGTAGGCAGAACATTATTTGTAAGCTTGGTATTGCTTAGGTCCAGCCTCTTCCCCATGACTCACTGCAGCTCCTGGTTGATGGCATGGCTCATCTCCTCCTACCTACTTCCTTGGTCTCTTCAGCTGTTTGCTCATCTCCCACTTGTCCCTGCAGGCCACTTTACACAGCAATACCTGGTTTCATTCAACTTGAATCTGTTCTGCCCTCTGTTCCTGTCATGCCTCTTGTTTGCTGGATGCTTTTGCTCCTTTCAATATCTATCCAGAACTAAAGGTAACACAACACTTGTTACATCAGGTGACTGGAGATGGTTCCTTCCATACTGACATGACTACCTTTTAGATCATTCTTCCGAGCAGCAGCAGACAGCAGCTCAGGACACAACATTGTAGGTCAATTTAGCAGTCACCCTGCTGCCTCAGCTGCAGTAGTGCTGGATTGACCGACCAGTACAGGTAATAGTAATAATGGAAATTATGTGTGATGGGCTGCAGAAGTATATGTGCCCCTGACAGCCTTAACAAAACTCCCAGAGGTGCTAGTATAGGTATATCAGCATGGCTCTGTGCCTTACCTGATCCTAGTTCCAGGGATAAAGTTCCCCTGGGGACTGTGAATATATCCATATGTATCCATTGCTCCCATTGCTATGTTTGACAATCACCAAACTTAAAGCTGACTGTAGACTCGGAGGGAGAGAGAGATGTGTGATTTAGCTGCAGTCACACCTTGGATGGCTGCATGAACAAACCAGATGTGCTGAAAACAGCACTGCGGGGCTGTCACTGCTGCTGGGACTGCCTGGCAGATGAAAACAGCTTGCAAAACAGAGAAAAAATGAAAACCTGTTTTACCTGTTTGAATATACATTAGGCAGCTCTCTTATATTTTTCTTTTCTTCTCCCTCTTTCAAAATGGACCCCAAATTCACCCAGCTCAGTGGCATTTTACTGCAACCCTCAATGACCCCAAGCTCATGGCCCTTTTACACTAGCATTTCCCTATGCTCTGTTTCTTCTGAGCTTGCCCTGTTCCATCTCCTTGCTTGTGTCCTCAGCTGGGGTTTCACATCCCAGCATCAACTAGAGCCTGAAGACACTGCTGAGCAGATGGTGGAGCTGCTTCTTGCGCAGCCCTGCTGCTGTCCTGTGGCATTTTGCTTCTGTACAAGGCAGTGGCTCCCAGCATATCAGCTGTGGATGTGAAGACCAGACCTAGGGTAAAGTAAACCATGTTTGTTGGTTAACTTTCTGGGGAAAAAAATCCTCCCCTTGTGTTCAAGTATATGGTAAAATTAATGTAGATACAGGCTGAGAGAGGAATAAGGACAAGGTGGGGATTGCAGGAAATTGCAGGGTGTTCATTAGCATATGAAGAGGGCTATATTTATACTAAGTACAAGGAAGGCAGCATGATCAGGTGGGCATTTAGGAAGGCATTCAAATTATCAGTAAACTATGGCTAGAACTGCACGTGCCTCTGTTGTTCCTTTTGAAGAAACCGATATTCTTTTCTTACCACAGATGAACTCAAACATGCCTGAGAAGTCTGAGAATTCAAGAGACTTGGATCAAGCTGCTGACTTACTACCAGCTGTGTGTGCAAAACAAATCACTTTGCTTTCATATGTTCTGAGACAAGGACTACAGTGAGCTGAAGATGTTGCCTTGCAGGTTCCTTGAGGCATAGGTCACTTTTACTGGAGATCCCTGGATGATTAGCAAAGTGGCCCTACTGATGGTACCAAAATAAAGTAATCGTCAGTTGGGAAATACCATGATTACATTGCAAAGTAGAAAGCCGGTGTCCTTACAGGCACTATGAGCGTGGCAATTGATGGTGATGATGTGCCTGTTTTGAGTACAGTTCAGCCTATTGTGGATCTTGAAAGCTTAGAACTAAGAATATTGATTTATAGAGTTTCTGAATTGTCACTGAAATTTTAGGAGTGTCTTTAAAAAAAGAAAAAGCTTTTATTGAACAATATCTGTCTCCTTAAGTGGTATTTCCTGTGGAGTGAGATACTCTCCAGTGTAAGAAACCCTGAAAATCTGGTCAATATTTGTGTACAAAATATATGTGGAATTCTCTTCTGCCAAACATTACATCATCTTCACTTGAAAGGTTGAATATTATAACCTGTATTTCAAGCAGGATTAAATGGAAGCAAAGAAAAAGCTGCCAGGAGTTTGTACTGGAGTTGCAGTGGAACTGGTCTTTCATTTGCACATCTAGCCATGCTATAGATTCAATCTGACTTGAGCAGTTTCCAGAGGACCCACAATTTTGTATGCCAGCCCCACAGATCTACAAAGCCTCAGACTTGGAAGACATGTGCTTCTCTTGCATATATGCACCAAAGATAGCACATTAGTGAGTCAAAATAAGATAGTATAGGTATATTTGAAATTCACTTTAATTAACCAAGATTTTCCGTCCTTATTTATAGGCATGAAAAATGAACCAGATCCAAAAAACCTGTATTTAAAAGGTTGGAGTCAGAAGTAATTAATGTTTAAAGTGACTGTATAACCATATACAGTCAACCTACATAAGTGCAGATCCTCAAGAGGTTTGTGATTAGTAGTTAGCCTTACTTCTGCCTAATGTATTGGTACCTTGAGATGTAATAAACACTATGTACTGCTAAGAATCATCCACAGTGAGAAGACTTCATTGCAGTAACTGACTCTTCTAGTCAAAGTTTTAGCACAAAATAGCATGTTTCCACTTCTAGAGGAAGTTGTCCCTCTGTCGGGCTAAGTACTGATAACCTCCCACCTCTGTTTCCTACTGCTCCTTCCACACATAACGCTGTCACAGCAAACCCCTGCTGAAAAGGGCAGCATGTGACACTGCAGGTCACAGCAGATCCTTGGTCTGCAAGGGAAATTATTACCACGTTATGTGAGACGAATTGCATCTTTCTGGCTGGATTCTCAGTGAAGGAATGTCACACTAAGGGGTGTATTAGTTTGCTGCATTATTGCTTGTGCTGCCCTGGCTCAGTGAATTTTATGGCTGAAGAAAGCATGGGTCACCAGTGGATCAATTTTTCAGGCTCCTGCATTTGCCCCTCTCTCTGAATGGGCCTGGCCACCAGTCCTTGGGGATGTCTCAGATACATCCTCATTCTCCTGGGTTGGAGAATGTGTAAAGCACCCAAAGTCTTCCAGAGCTGCCTTCTTAAAATATTTGGCTCAGTGGCCTCCCAAGGAAAGTCAGCAGCATCTCTGAAAAGTGTGATTCTATGTAATCTATTCTTCGTATTTAAAAGACTTTCTTCTCTTGAATTGCACTGTGGAATGCAAACCTATATTTCTCTAACCCTGAGGTTTTTCAACCTGGCTTCATTGCCCTTTGGTTATCCACTTTGCTCCTCTTCTCCTGTTTCTGTAACAAGACTTAGGTTTGTTTCCTTTTTGCTCATTCCAGACCCCCTTTCTCTTCCCTCTTTTACATGAGCTTGTACCCTCTGTGCACCCCAGCTCCACAGCTGATGTGGGCTCACCCTCTAGTCCTTGGGCCAACACCATCCCAGGTGATATGGGATGGCATATCCTCAGCTGTTAGCAAAAACAGAGTGGGGAAAGAGGTGGGCACAGGAGATAGGGCAGAACATACTCAAGTATCATGTAGGAATGGCTTTTCCAGTGATGTTACACTGGTTTCTACATGTAGCAAAAATATACCTCTTTTCTCCCAGTCTGCCATTTTTCTCTTTTTTCTTTCTTTCTTTTCCTAGCTTTAGGTTATCTCTCTTCATGACCTGTGGTTAAAACACAGGGTAATTTGGTTTTTACCTGCGTGCCAGACTTGGATAAATTTAGAAAAAAATCTAATTCTCTCATGGCTGTGAGTTCACCAGCTATTTAAAATAATGACTCCAGATAGTTTCCTTAAACTGTTAAGGATTCTTTCAGTTTGCATCCAAGAGAATGACTATAGACAGGGATCCTGGAAAAGTTTGGGATGGAGCTGAGCAGCTTCTACCCTGGGTCCTGCCAGATCTCTCTCAGCCCAGCTTGCTGTTCTACCCAGGACCACAGGGAACCCTTGCACTGGCCTTGCACCTGCTTGGATGACAGGGACAAACATCTGTCAGAATCAACTTCTGCACACAAGAACTGTTAACAGAAAATTTCTTTAACAAACTCCTGAGGGAGCCTGACCCTTCTCTTTCTGGAGTTACAAGCTAAGCTCCTACTTCCTTCAGTGGGGCAGTACAGGCTTTTCCATCTTTGCAGTACTCAAGGAGTACAGAGGTAAGGACTGCTATGTGGCTGGGAGCTGCAAAATTACAGTGCTAGGAAAGAGGAATTTTATGTATGTTTATTCTTGTCACAGCAAATTCTTTTTTTTTTTTTTTTTTTTTTTTTTTTTTTTTTAATACATTCCACTTGTTCTCCTGGGCTTTGCAGCCCATTATTGCAAATGTGGCAAGAGCCTGTCTGTTAAAAGCAGAGGCCAAGGTATGCTTAGGAAAGTATTAAAAATATTGTATTGCATTTGTGCTCACACGCTTATCAAGCAAACATGTAAATATGTATTTGTTTGCATCTTCTAAGACAGTTATTCATGACATGAGTGTGCATATACCATAGGTGATCTTGTTTGGAATTTTTACTAAATGCAGGTCCACACACTGAGGCACTTTTACAGGCTTTACTCAGGAAAAACTCACAGCTTTAACATTATAGGGCTTATACACATGCAAATCCATAATGCATTGGACAGTGGTTTTCCTTCAAACCAAAAGTTATAGTACTTTCATTGTCACAAGACACTACAAAAAGTGTTCAACTGAACTGCATTAAAATATATAGTCTATTAGAAACTTTTGGACGTCTTCAAGTCCACTGTAAGAGACTTAACCACCTTTTCCTCAAAAGAAAGACAGGATTCTGTTTCCAGCCCAGAGTTCATTGAACACTTGGTCAAATTTCTGCCCTTTTGCAGTTGCCACTTCTTTCCCAGGTATTTCTAGGATTCTAGAACTTTTCTGCATTTCTAATAGCTCAGAATAACCATTCCAAACTGAAGGAATCTAAAAAGTTGTTCTTGGACAACAGTTGACACTAACCAGAGTTACCAGGTTCAGAGAAGGAATTTGTGTTTGCTCCATAAAATCAAATAAAGTCATAGCCAGTGGTTTTGGTTAAGAAAATAAGTTCCATAAAGTACTGAAAGTGTAGTAAAAAGTTCAGTTCTTACCTATAAGTTTCATAATGTGTTAATAGACAAGATTTTACTAATTTTTAATCTATTTATTAAAAAGGTGCTAGAATGCTTTCTTTTTTCTTTTTCTTTCTCAACAACATACACAAAAGCAATATCCCCCAAAGCAGACTTGCACTAGGACATGAGATGAAAAACTTATAAAACCCATCTCCTTTTGCTTAAAGCAGAGAGATGTGCTGAGAAACCGGTACAGTATGACAACATTTTAAACACAGAGGAGACAAGATTTATCTGGCTGGTATACAATATAAAACAAAAATCGAACACCAGTGTTACAGTGCTATATTGAAACAAACCACAGTAATTAGATGCTTTGAAGTCAAGCCTATATTTTCTTCAGCTTTTTCATGAATTATTGATCCACTTTCCTCATTAAATAGAATGGCAAGCTCTTGCAGTAAATGGACTAGTGGCTACAACATTTATATAATCAAATATGCTCTGCATCTGGCAATAAAACATGTTTGTGAGTAAAACATCCTTTCTGAATTGACATCACTGCAAAATAGATTTACTAGAACAACCACATTCCTTTTCTTTTTTCTCTAAAGCACAGTTTGCCTTGCATCATCACGCAATCCAGTATTTTACTCTGATCATATTAAGCAAAATATTTTCCAAGAGCCTGTATCGTGCATTGTGCAACAGAACATTTCTTCTCTATAATGAGATGTAAATAAACTGTCTCACTTACCTTATTTTCTCCATTTCTGCTGCAGAGGCCTACAAGAAATCAAATAATAGGAGCAAGTGAATGAAAGAAAACATTCACTCTGCAGATTTATGCATAGTTAAGGCTTTCCGAATGGTTCTCGACAAGTGGCTACAAAGCGCCGGCAAGCGAACCCCACATCTGCATTAGCCGAAAATAACACTGACAGCTGAAGTGGGGAATAAAGCCGTGCGCGGTGGGAGCCCTGTATACCCACGAGCCATGGGCACCAGAATGACTCAGTTGTAGCGCTGAGGCAGAAAATGGGGAGGGAAAGAAAAAAAAAAAAAAAGCAAGCAGCAGCAAGTAACAGGTTACTGTGCCTCCTGGGTTTCCGAGGGAAAGTTGAAATGCGGTGCTACCCTCTGCGCGGTGGGCATGGCAGCGGGCTGGGCTGGCGGGGAATGACAGTGACTTCATCACACGTGAATTTGGAGCTCAATTCATCATCTCTCACAGAGCCCGACAGATGGAAGGACACAAGCTTGCCTCCTTAGTGGGAGTTTCGAGTAATCAAATTACTTTCCCCAAGTAATACACTATCTTGACAATTAGCATCTGAATGCATGGAAGCGTTTCGTTAACCCTTTCGCTGCTGCTGACCCGGGCTGGAGATCCCAGCCCCGGTACCTCCTCCGGTCCCTGCCCGGCCGCGCCAGGCTCCCGTTAACCCTTTGCCCGCGGCTCGGCTCTCCCATAGAGGGAGAGGCTCTCCTTGCACCTTCACAGACCCGGCACAGCCGTGGGTGGTCATTTCATTAATCCGCCTGGTTTCTTTTTTCCGTATAGATGCTGTAAATCCCTACTTATCTATAGCACGGAGACTCATTAATCTCTCTGACATTACTTATAGCAAAAGCATAGCCTTGTTAACCCTTTGGCTTCTTTTTCACGATTATCTTGCAAAGATCCTTAATCGCTGCTCCCATTTCATTTTAGCACAGCACTGGCACAGAATCTCATCAATCCTCCCAGTCCCATTTCATTGTATCTAAGAAATGAGCACTCGGAGCAATCCTGCGGTCTCTAGAGCCAGATAAATCCCAGCATCACAGAATCTCTTATTTATACTGAAAGCATTAGCCATTAATCATGAACACTTTAAACCTTATTGATTAATGGCTAACAATCATATCTGTGTATGAAATAAATTAAAGATTAAAAATAGAGAAATGTAAATTTAATCAGTTAACCAGCAGGAAATTTGTCATACTGCCTAATAAAACATCCCAAGTGACAAATTGTTGGTACTTCATTGGGTCACTCGTCTTCCCTTTTCCTCATTTACTTTTGGTTTGCTCACTAGATAAGTTGTCAGTCAGACTTGTGTTTACATGGTAATTTCTGATGACAAACATTAAGGATTTTAGACATTCATCATAACTTGATACATAGGAAGCCAGCTGTAGGAAAACCCATCCTCAGTTTCTAGTAACATACGCAATACATGTTTACATGGTCCTTGCAATGTCTGTTGGAATCACAAGGTTGCCTTTAATAACCCTCAGATTTTGAGGTTAAAAATCTAACCTAGCCACCCATAATTTCCTTCTCTAATTTATATCTATCCATTGAATACATATTCTGTAGTATGCAGGAAATAGTTTCAACATTACTGACCAGAAAATGAACCACTGGGGCTTTCTCCCCAGGTGTGAGAAGCTATTGGCAGACCCCATGAACTTGCCAGTTTGGCTCTCCAGAGATGGACTTTCATAAACTGTCCTAATCATCATGTTGCTGTCATTTTGGGGAGATTGGACATAATTTTCTTTGGGACTATTTAATATTACTTTGCCTTGATTTCTGGGAGTCACCCAAGAAGACAGGGTACTTAGTGTATCTGATTTCAGAACTTCTATTATGGTAACATCTGCAGACATAAGGGGAAGCTACCTGGCCTTGCTTTTGACTAGTGCTTTGAATATTGCTGCACTCATGGGGTCAGTGTGGGGGTTGCTTTGTGTGATTAAAGCAAAAGATGGAGAAGAGGAGCTGTAGACTGCTGTTCTGGTGATACTCATCTGTGAATGCAGGTGCCAATCCTGACAGGAAATTAGTGGGGGAAAAAAAGCACAGCAAATGTCTAACACCAAAACAAACAAGAAACTTAATCCAAGCTGCAATTAATTTTTTTTTTCCTGGTAGGGCTGGTTTTTTACCTTCTCACAGTAAAAGCTGCTTGTTTCATGTAACAAGGTCAATTTTCCTTTAGACCAGCAAGGATGTTCTCCTCAGCCTTTCGCTGACAGACTGTGCAGTAAAGAGATGGCTTCTCTCTGATGTGGGAGCAATGGGTTCATATCAATCCTCCTCAAGGAGAATGCTCTGATTCAGGTCAGAGGCCTTTCTGGGCTGCAACACTGCAATGCTCTATTACATCTTTTGATGAGGATCCACTTCTAGTAAATAAATAAGAGCACATGAGGACTAGAGTCTGTGTGTTCTTCAGGGGAATGCCCTAGCTCTCAGGCTAAAGAGCCAAATGAGCATAAAGAAACTAGAAACAGTGAAAGAAAGATGGCAGCATCTGTAGAAATATAGCTTTAATCCCAAGCAGTTTATTTTCTCAGAGACTTGTGTTCCTTAGGAAGGTCCTTTTTTCATCCCTTTTTTTGTCTTTTCTTTATCTTCTTCTTCTTCTTCTTTTCTTCCTCTTCTCCCTTTTTTGTTTTTATTTTGTTTCTTTCCCCCCTCAAAAAAAAAGCCTCAGCAACTCACAACTAATTTAAAAGTCTGTGGTTTTCTAAAACAGCTCTATTGCCACAAGGTGACATTTTTACTAAGGCAAAATTGCTTTTCCTAGCCAGATCCCTGCCATTGATTTAGCCTGTAGAAGTTTAGAGGTTACATCATCCTCCCACTGCTCTCTATGAAGTCTGAAATATCCTACTAAATTGATTTTAAAATATATTCTAAACAGCTCTGAAATGGCCACTTTTACGACCAATCTTTTCCTGAAAGTCTTGTGAGACGTATTTCAAGCAGAAAGAGTGAAGTAAAGGTTGGTGTAAGAATGTCCTTAGTGTTATGTCATTCATAAATTGCTGCTTGATAGTGCGTTGATTCATTTCAAGTAATTCTTGATGCCTAAACTGAGCAGTGATTGAAGCTGTGTGATTTTTTTAACGAAATATTTAAAATTAAATCAGTAATTACCCTTAATAACAAAAATATCAGATGTAACTTATTTACCTTTTTTTTTTTAAACAATATCAATACAGTGTAACTAAAGAATTTATTTAATCAGCCTAAAAATAACAGTTTTTGCTTTTAACAAAAAGTTTGGCCTCAGTATTTCAATAACCTACATTTTCATATACAGTCTCTTACTTAAAATTCTGAGACTGGTTTGAAGATTTTACTTTTTACAGAAATACTTGGTGTGGCAACTTTGCCTGGAAGGGCTTTCGGGCAATACTTAAAAGTACTGGTAGAGACCTGATTTTTTTCCAAGTATTTGAAGGAAGCAAGTATAAAACAACTGAACTGCCAAGACTCTGCTTTTCTGGTGCTGCTGAACATTTAAAAATCCATTCTGGAGCAGATTTAAAAAAAACAAATCAGCTATCTACCTTTTTTTTTTTTTTAATATAATCCCCCACCCCTCACTTATTCTAGATTGCAAATTGATATTTTTTTGTATTCTTTGAGAACAAAGTCATTTGCTGGCTTGGATGAAAGTATGGAAACCCCAGGAAATCTAACTGTGGCTTTTTTGCCCTTTAGAATATGGTTATTGCTTTTCAGACAGTATGACAACTTCTGAGTTGTTTTCAAGTCAACAGAGTGAATGAAGAGTACTGTGATCCCATAATTTTTTCTTTCCATGTTTCATTAAAGAGTCAAACAACCTCAAGATGATGGCAGAATGTTCTTAGTTACTGACATACATAAAATTTTATATAGCAATACAATTCTTGGATATTTTTGTTCTATGATCAATGTCTATAGTATTGATTATTGAACAAAAACCTTTTTAAATAATAAAATAAGTCATGCTGATGGTCTATCTATCATTCTAGTCAGTTCAAATTGTGTTTATGTTTTACTTCCTCTCCTGTATGATCACTTTCTGAGGGACAAGCAATCATGAGATTTCAGATCTTCCAGATGCCTAATGAAATTTCCTTCCCCTAAGATCTCCAGGTTATTTTTCATCCTTCTGCATCTTCCTAATGTATGTGTGAAAAAAGAGGGGTACCCTGGAGGTGAATTGTTTATTTTAGTTATTACTTTTTGTAAAGAGCTGTTTAATTTTAGAGAGAGGGACAGGACCCAGAGCCTGGCTCAGTGCTCACTAGTTCTTCCCATTGTGTTAAGTGGACTTTGGATTGGGATGTTGGCTTGTTGCTGCCAAATGTACGAGAAAAGAAAGAGTAGCAGGAAGTTACTCATTTAGTCTGACTGTTTCTACTCAGACTTGTTTATTATTGTGGAAGTTACTTTTATTTCTGTGGTGGGGAAAGCTGTAAATTAGAGTTCACTCACAGCTAAAGTCATCTGGACTTCTAGCATGTTTATAAACTGCCACATGTTTTCAATCCAACTGTATTACTTCAACATTTCTTTTGTGCTTGCAGTTGTACTAAGCTTTTATTGGTAGGAACTGCTGTGTCCCTTTTCCTTTTATTTACTATAGAGTAGAAGAGTTAAAGATTTGATTTAATAAAAATTACAGATTACATAGTTTGACAGGATCAATCTTTAATTAGACTCTTAATTTTTTAGAGATTTCTTTTACAGGCTTCAAAGTACCACAAGCACTGACTGAAGAAGGACTAAAATTTTATCTACAGAAACTTTAATAGAGTTGGAGGAAATGTCCTCCTGCATTTGATTTGGCTTCATGTATTGAGTGTATCTGACAGATGTTTACGAAAAAAAGAAGAATCTTTCTGTAAAACTCTTGCCTGAAATTGTCATGGAGATACATAGAAAATTGAGCCCAACTCTCCACGGTTGCCACTCTAATAGATATTTACTGTAATAATATTTTTTTCAGAAAGCATGTCCTCCAGGAATATCTCCACACCATGGGCCATAAAACACCTCCACTATTCTCAGACTGTCTAAAGACAGTATATATTAAAGGTGATTGAGGGAAGAAGGCAGAAGATGCCAAGACTAACAGCCTATACCTCTGTAGTACTAAGGAGCATTGTTGGGACCATTGGACATTTTCCCTTGGGAAGAGAAACATCACATATATCAGAAAGAATGGAAGGGTTTCATTCAGCTGTGTGGGTTTTGCATGTCTGACATGAGGAAATGCATTAGTCAACCAGTTTAGGCTTAAGTAACAACAAGTAGGTCATCTCAAATCTCTCAACACCACCAAGAGTAGTATTGCACGTTCCCAGCATTCCCTCCCTATCTGGGACCAACTTTTGATGTTTTTTAGGGTGAAAGACTAAATCCTCAACAGCAAAATTAAATTATAAATAAAAACTCAGATGTTTGGGACTAACTGCATACAGCAAAGATATGGCATAAATGGACCTAACTCAGAAAAGAAATATATAAATTGTCTTTTTAATTCTTAGAGCAGATGCCTAAGTTTACCACACAAAATTTTCCCACTGTACCAGAGCATCACTATGTCATGCAATGTCCATAAGGCTGCTGGGATCCACCTTGAAACAGCTGAATTTGTTTTTCCCCTATGTTTTTCTGAACACTACTAAACTGATTGAAAGCAGAGGGTGATTTTAACCATGTCAAATTTTATATGACCGGTTGTCTGTTTGATGTTGTATGGAATTTATGTTTAAAGCTTATCACTCCCACCTTATTTTTACATTTCCATATGTATTTACGAAGAGACGTTTTATTTGAGAAGGAAAATAAGATGTGATCTTTTGACTGCTCTCAGAACATCATACTCCTTTCCCCCAGTCATTTCAGTATCCCTTCTCTGGATCTGTTCCAAATTACCTTAAATCTGATTTAAAAGTTGGCGATCAGAGTCTATATCATGTACAAACCACCTTGACAGTACCTTGTATAATAATGTGAATGGTTCAGCGACTCTAAAGAAAATAATCTGCAGTACCTCTTAGGCTTGTCTCAGATTCCTTGTGGTTCTCTCACACTGGAGGCTCATAACTGTTTTACAGTCTAACAGTACAACTGGATTTTTGTTTCTCTGCTGCTGCCAAGTGATGAGCTCCACAACATGAAATCTTTATGTGGATGGTTTTGTTTTAAATTAAAAATCAGTTTCCATTATTCTGCTTATAAATACAGCAGTTCTTACATAAGCTTCCAAGTTGTTGATAATACCATGGAATACCTTTATTATTTATGCAAACTTCTTTATTGGCTCGAAGTCACTAGCAAGAATTTGCAACAGCATGTATCTAAAACCTTCTTGCTAAGTTCCAATAAGCCCTTCCCAACCTGACAGACTTCCTTTTTAATTTACTATTTTTTTGTTTACATACAGTTTTCATTCAGGTTAATAATATTGAATTACTCTCCATTTTATAAATTTTAGAGAGTAATTCTCAACTGAGCATTTTATGAACTTCTTCATGCAAATCTAGATGGATCAGAATTCATTCCTTGAGTATGAAATTGCTTCTCTTAATAAAAAGTGGTAAAACTTGTGGTAAAACTTTTGTGTTTTATGGCATTTCTCTGCATCCTTGATTGCTCAGCTTGCTTGACCATGAAGCCTTCACTCCACTTCATGTTACATTTTCTCCTTACCACTTAGAATATATTTGTACCATCTCACACAGCGAAAAGCTTCGCTTCTGAGATTGCTGTTCCTTGTGTCAGTTGATCAGGATTTTTGTCTGGAGATTACCACAGGATTCTTGATATCACCAGAGTGAACAATCTTAGTTTCAATCTGCCTTAATTATGGTTTCTGTTAACAGAAGATTTCTGTTAAACCCTCCTCATCCTTACTCAGATATCCTCAAATTATTCCCTGTTCACTATCATTTTTACTGAAGAATGAGGCAGGGAATCCCTTTAATAAGTAGACAATGTTGAAGTTATCCTGAACTTCAGTCTGACCTTCACCATACACTAAGTCTTCCATCTTTTTTATTTTTCTGTCTGTATGGTTGAAGACCTTTTCAGAACTAGTGTATTAAAAATCATTTTGTAAGTTCCGACTTCATTGAAATTTTGGCTGAAAGAGACTGGGGAATAATCACAACAGAAATGAGATAAAAAGAAATATTGGAAATTTTTCTCAGAATAGGCATTTAAATCCTCCATGACACATACTGCATGTGTGAACGTGTGTCAAATAACCACAAATTAAATTGAAACTGTAACCTGCTTCCCTTTTGCATGGCTGCAAAAACATAGTATTCTCAAACTGTTTTATTTCCCAATGTTTTAGAATCTTTGTTTTGGTTTCTTAGCTTCATTTTCACTCTGTGAAGTGTTAAAGCCAGAATCCCAACAGGAGTGAATTAGCAGAGCTCCAGTGAAATCAAGCCTTGCTGATTTGTACCACTAGATGTTCTGCTTTTAAGGGTCTGTTTCCAAGAGTCAAGCTGATTTCTGTTGTACCCTGTATCCTCAAGTAGCATGAAGTGCTGTAGTCCCTCTCAAAAAATGGTCCCAAAAGAATTTACACCTCTTCTCCATGTCACTTGGCACACCATCCAGTGAAACCTGAAGAAAGACTATTGAAAACAGGAGGCTTCCTGCCTTAAAATGACAGTTAGGACTTCACTTGGATTGTTCAGTATACTTCTTCTCAATCAGATAATTTCAACCTATGCATGTAACTAATGTGGTTAAAAGCTTGGTTTTTATTAAAATAGTAGTCATCAGCAAAGATGAGGATCCATAGTGCTAGGAGCTGTACAAACTTCTCATATGAAAAGGAAAGCTGCTCCCAGGCAGTCTGACCAACTAAAATAGAGACAGATATGTACAGTATTTTTATTTCCTTTATAATGCAGAGACACAGTAGTGCTTGTGAGAATGGATCGATGAACTGTTTTCTTTACAGTTGTTCAGCATCGTATGATGCCACAACATTACAAAAGGGTAAAATAGTGAGGTGAAGCCACACTCCTTGCCCAACTGACCCTCTGTACACTTCAATTCCAGCTAGCATGACTCTAGTGTGACCCCACCAGCTACAGTATAATTGTAAGTATTGTGAGTGGAGACTGAGGAGCCAGAGGAAAATGCAATCTAGTTGACTAAACAGACTGTATGTCTCTTAAACTAATACATAAAATTACTGACTGGACATTGCCAGTATACATATATGTGTGACTATAATACAGACATTGGTAACTGCAATTACAGACATGATATTAAAGCATTTACTACAGGACTTGTCACTAAAAAAGCTGCCATTTCCCAATAGACAGTTAAGTGATATCTGAGACAGTCAGGAGTAACTACAATGTCTTGGTGCACTGACTCCTGACTGGTTAAGGATGGCTTCCTACTGAGTGGGATCAAAGCTTGGCTTGTTATGACCCAGGATGGCATACAAATTCCAACATAGCTGCTCCTATGAATTTCTGTGATTGCATCTTTATACCTCTACATATGTTCCTACATAATGAAGATGTTTTGTTCATGAATGTTGACGATGGAAGGTGGGAGAGAGAGATGAGAGGGGGAGCAGAGCTGCAAAATTCATACATCCTACACTTGTAGAACTCTATTTGTTACAAAACATGCATTTTGTGTTCTAACTACATCTATATCTACCTAGGTGATAAATCATATGGGGTCCTGTTAAATAAAAATTCCCTTTTCATTCTTCTTATCATGATGCGCTGTGTTCAGCACCATCCCCAAAGGAAAGGTTCAGAGGAAGACAAGGAATGCTAAGACAGCTAAAAAACTTCCTAGCAAAACTAAGAGTGCAATGAGTAAATATTTTTTTTTCAAACAGGGCAAGAATGGATGTAAAGAGAAAGCAAATTAACCATTTTTCATGTTCAAGGTGGATTGAATAGGAAATAATGGATTCAAAGTGAAGACACAAATGTAGAGAAAATGTTGGGGGATTATTTTAATCACAGAGATAGTTTTGTACTGAGGGGATTTCCCATAATAGCTGTGAGATGTCCTATAAAGATTGGAAGAATTTACATACAACTTCCCTTTCTTTGGGCAGGAGGACAGCCTAGACACCTTTCATGGTCCCTCCTGAGTCTTCTGAGTCCACAAAGAAAGTACAACATAAATCAGTGTAAATATTTCATCCACAAACAGAATTTTCCCTATGCTTTACTGCCTTCAACATGAGTCAGTTCCTAAGGCACCATTGATTCCCTGGTACCCACATACTGGGGAGTTGAGTAAGTCGCCTAAAAGTAGGACATTTGTGTTCATGACTTTTGTCACTTATGAACTTGTCTGTGGACAGGGAAAGTAAAATAAACAAGGTGCAGCTATAAACCCAGACAATATCACAGATATTTCCTTCAAAAGAAAGGCAAACTTTAAAGCTTTCACTTCTCCTGTCACAGCGCTGGTGGAAAACAGTATCTGTTTATTGATTCCCCTTATTTTTCATCCTGCTTCCAACCAACCTGTGTGGGGCTTCAAAGTCATACCAGTGGTGCTACATCTATTTCTGGAACAACAGTTATTCCAGTGAATAAAAAAGCCATGGACTATGATAGATCACTTGGATTTTTGCCTATAATTGTTTAAGAGAACTTAAGCAATAAAAGAATGAGGCCAGAGAATAATATTAAGGAGATCTTTGATCTTCCTCCTTCAAACCAGTCTCTCTCTTTACCAAAGAAATAGGATCTTCCTAATAATATTATGTATGAGATAAAAAAAATCTCCCAAACCCACAGCAGACTAGAATGGAATTAGGATGTTACTTGAATCAAATGAACTAGTCACCACTTTGGCTTATGTGTCAGGAAAGTATAAATATGGGAGATCCTATTCCTAGAAATACTGTTGGTTGATGCTGGTTTTCTTTTTACACCAGTGAAAAACCTGCTTGGTACATTTTTGCCCTCTTAGTAAGTTGCCTTAGTATACAGGCAAATTATGCATCTGTAAAACAAGCGTGTCTCAGTCCTTCACTTCTGCTATCCACCTAGAGGTGAAGAGATGATGAGGTATCATGATATAATCATAATATATATCTACATAATATGTAGATGTATTCATATAAATAACTCACAGAGATCCTTAAGATGGTGAATATTTATTGCCATAAAATTAATCTGCTAGATAAGATGGAAGTATCTATTTTACAGAAAGCTCGAGTTCCTGAAGGCAGTCCTAAGGCCAGATAGTGATGTTAAGAGGTAGAACAGACTGGAACTTTACTCTCCCAAATCTCCAGCTAATTTGTTAACTACTTAATCTGTCTCTTTCTTCACTACTTTTTAGACAAGGTATGAAAGTAAGAAAAGCTCATTTTGCCAGCTCCTCTCTACACTCCTGCCTAAGAGCCAGCCAGATACTCACTCTGGTATTGTCTAGTAAGTAAGGTAAGGCATTTCCTAAGGTGTAGTGATTTTTGTTTCTGCAAAGCCATGATATTACTGGTGTGTGTCAGCATTGCTGAGTCCACTGGTGTAATTGTAATAATTTTAAGTATAAGGTGACTTCTATGCTGTACTTGGATGGTGTCTTAATTGCTACAGGGTCATAAGAGGTCTTTTTATTTTCATTGCACTGTGCATTAGCATTCTTCTCAGGGGTTCTTTTCTGTGAGTTTAAAGAAGTCTGTTCTTACTCCTACACAAAACGTGGAATTGTTAGGCTTTACTGTGGAGACATTAAATCAGACTCTGGAGATTCCTTTGTCGAAAAGGAAGCTGTATTGTTAAAATTACATCTGGCTTTTGCACGTGTCACATTTCACGGGAGCATTGAGCCTGTATTATCTAGTGGCTTTGCTTGCAGTCTTTCTTCACACAGTGCTATTTTTAGATTTTCATACTGTTGGAATTCAATAGTCTAGTTGTCAAGGAAAGCAAGAGAAGATAGTTAAGGTTGAATTTGTCAATGATTCAGCCATGTTCATTGCTACTATTACTATATAATCTTACCATAGTGGGGGACAAATACCACATTCAGGACATTTAATTGCATGGAACTGTCAGGTTTTAGATTGAAATTATAAAGTGCTTAAATATAATTACAGACTAGGTTTGAATCATTACAGAATAAGTAGAAGGTGGGGGAAGTTGTAGTTTTTCTGAAAGGAGTGACAGTCACCTACACTGTGACTTAAGCTAGAATTTTGCCCTTTTTTCCTCTCTCCTGACCATTTTGTGCCCACAGGAACTTTTTTCAAATAACCTTACAGTTACAAGAAGGAGAAAAGAGTTTGGCTGTAGTGTTAGATGGGACAGTGAAGGATCAAATCAGAACTCTATTCTGACCTGGTGTATGTTAAGAAATAAAGGCATTTGCAGTTAAACAGAATCATGATCAAAATCCATGAAAACCCTGGCTCCAGTGGGCTATGAATTGGGGTTTAATATTCTGATGTTACACTGAATAACTGAAAAGCCATGAATGAGAAAATAGACATTATTGTTCGTAGGTGAATACCTTTGTAATGCATATCTATTTAAACAGTTCTAAAGGCAATGATCCAGTAGAGCATAAAACCCATATACAGTTCTCATCACAAGTGTTATTTCATTGGAAACAGTGTGCTCTTGTGCTTAGCAGAGCTCCTGGGTCATAAAGAATACAGAATTTCAAAGATCACCAAATTATAAATCTCAGTGATTTCCAAGATTCTTACTATGCCTTCTCAATCACTGTAATAAAATCACTCTGATTTAGCAGATATGGGATATTTCCTTTAATTAAGTTAAAATTAGGAGATGCAATCAGTGTGGCAAAAACTCCACTGTGGCACTCCTGTCACTGGGTGCATGTAACCCTGAGATGTTTAGGTGCTCGTGAGACCAATGTACTTGCTGTTGCCATAGCTGTAAGACGGGATGCCCCGAAGCTGCAGGTGGTAAAGGTTCTAGTTTGAGGTTGCTCTGGGTGCAGATTGTCTAAGGGAATGGAAATGGCAAGGGTGGGGATGGCAAAACTCTCCCTTGGAACTGCCTTAAATGAGCTCTTTCTGTGCTGGCAGAAACTTGTCAGCACAATGAAAACAAGTTTCTATATATCAGACACCCAAGGTATTATTGATTTTAAAAGGATTTAAGGGTGGTATATTATAGATACAAGATAAAATACCTACTTGGAGAAGTCCAACAACTCCTAAATTTTCCTGTTCTACAAACTTAAGATCAAATCACAATTCTAAAAAAATAAGCCATAAACTTCAGTTGTTTGAGTTCTGTCTGGCAGGAAAACCTGATTATTGCCAGTTTGCTCTTTGCAGTGTGGAAGATTTGCAGGACGAAGTATCAGTCTCCTAGCAACCATAGATCCTCTAAGAATCTTCTCTTTGATAGTTCTTAAAATATGTTAATGCCACTAGATATTGCAAAATAAAACACTGGAATCCACACCTAATGAAAAGAGGAATTTTGATTTATATCTTCAGTCCAGAATAACATTGCAGTAGTCGACAACCGTAGCACAGTTCTGACAGTTACTCAATCCAGTTTGGGTTGCTTATCATTTTTCTTTTGTTTTTGTTTAATTAGATTCTTATTACTAAATCCCAATAGTGCAAATGCTTATACACATAAATGGGTATACAAGTAGTCCCAGTGAACTTCTGTGACTATTTATGTGTTTAATTATTTGCTGGTCTGAAGATTTACGGTCTGAATTTCAGTGGGCAATGTTTTAAAGGACTGCTCCTCTCTCTTCCCCTGGTTATCTACAGGCATCTTATTAGGAGATTATTCTCTGACAATCTGTTATACATATGCTGAGAAAGAGAGAATTTAAATCTTGAAAACAAAGTTCAAAGCTCACATTCTCATGGGAGGTTTTGATTCAGCAATTATGTTGTCCTCAGAGCGTCTACAGAGTGCGTCACCCTCCAAAGTGCAGTAAATCTTTGAGGGTGAAGCCTTGAGAGCAGGAGGGAAATAAAATAGGAGCAGGCATGTTAATCAATTCAAATGCCTACTATAAGGGACAGCTGCAGTGGTGTGCCAAGAGACATCAAAAGGGCTACACAGATGTAAGCCAGCCCAGGATGCAAGACTCTGCATTTAATGTGGAATCCCAAAGGATTTATTCATGCTGCTGCATTGCTATTTTTAATGAATGAAACACGAAGGACTGTAGTGCCAGGCAGAACTTATTGGAAGGGATTCCAGATTTCTGAAAAATAGGGAGAAGAGTTCACAAATGTTTTTTGAAAGGGATTGTTCCCCTCTAGTACATCTTTCTGAAGAGACAGAAGAATTGAAAGAAGAACAAACTGTATTAAATAGGTTGTCAGGAATCTTGGAATTAGCAAAATTGGATCTTCCCATATGGAGCTGTTCTATAATGAACACATGTATGCTAAGCCTCTGAAGGGCAGTTGAGATAGAAAAAGAGTAGCATTCCTCATCCATTTCTACTGATTATTGTCTAAGTGCTATAGAATCTCATTAGTTTGGTCTTTATTACATTTGTTATAGAGGCTTCATTTAGAGGAAAAAGGCTTCCCCATATTCCTTTTATAGGCAAAGGACAACTGGCCATTTGTGGTCAGAATATCTGATTGGCTTATTTGAGTGTGAAAAAAGAGTTGATAGAACAGAAGTGAAGCACATAAGAGGCAGTGTCATGTCTATCTCCTCCAGAGAAGCCCTGCCTGAGCTCTTGAGTGGCAGAAGAAGGGAACATTCCTTCTATTTAAAGCATTTCTATTTGTAGCATATTGAAAAGAGCTGCCACTAATTTCTATTCATGCAATCAGTAAGCAAAGCTATAGTAAAGTGGAGAGGGATTCTCCAGGTAACAAAGTCCTCTGTAACTAAGGACTATGGCCTTCTTTTGTATAATTATAAACAGGTAACTGCTAAGAAATATTGCAGACATCTGATTGTGTTCTTGTATGGAGCTCTGACATTCAGAATCTTTTTAAAAGTTACTGCAAAGGCAAGGAAATTTCTTTCTGTTAGTTCTCTGATGTGTGCTGTCTGTAGATACAGCCACTTAGATGATTATTGCAATGGTCTAAAAGGAAAGCTTTTTACAAACTTTATTTATTTATAAGTGAGATTATGAGTGGACAACCAAGATCATAAACAGGCCTAAAATGTTTGTCTATTTTTATCCTACCCCTCAACTAGCAAAAAATGATGGTAGAATTTCGTGACTGTAAAGCAATATCTTTTTTCTCTTTTCAACAAGATCTTCTTTCTTAATGCCTGTATCATTATTTAGCACAACAGTACAACTTGCCCCCACATCAAGGAAGTTTGATTTCTTGTCATATGGCAGACATATTATACAGACTGTCGTCTTTTGTGACCCTATATGATTTCTGAGCCACAGACCATATGTGAAGCAGTGCTATTGACCAAGGTCAGTCAGTCTTCTATTCACATCCCATGTGGCTGCTGTTGAGACAAGAAAAAGGGACTGAAACATAAGAAGAGCCTATCAAAAGGCTATAGAGAGAAGAAGAATGGGGAGGTATCAAATAATGACAGCCTACACCTGCAAACATATCATGTTGTACTAAATAAATTTGTAAGAGCAGTATTATTGCCTTAAAAATGTGTCTTCCAGTGCTTTGCTAGGCTAATGGTTTTCTGATGAATACCTGACAAAGAGGTGTGGAACAGAGAGGTTCTGTCTTTTCCCAAATTGCAGAGACATCACAGAACTGCTCTCTTTCGCAAGAGGTCAACAGAAAGTCACAGAATTCTGAGTGCTTGTAGAAGAAGTGCTTTTAATATGGGCCAGGGAAAGTTCTCCCTTGCCAAGTTTCTATGAAAGAGACTGAGCAGGCCACATCAGAGTGACTTCAGCCAGAGTATCCTTTTTAATTACTCCAAAAGAGCTTCTGGATAGATACAAATGGAAAGAAAGTGGGAGTCAAGGAATTTGCTCCACTGCCACCAGAAGTTATTCTTTTTGAGTGGGTTTTCTTTAGTTGTTATTTCAAAGGGGGTGAGCATTTTCTGAACTGCGTTATGCCCATCACTGCTTTAGGAGAATGGCAGCTTTGGGCATCAGAAAGACAATTGCATGGAAATGAACAAGGACAGTCACTTGCAGAGACTGAAGGATATTGCATAGGCTTGAAGAAACAAAGAACATCTGAGACCCTAATAAATTAATGAACAGTGCTTTATAAATAGTTTCCAGTCAAGGTTACATTAAGATATAGTGACTTCTTTTAATAAGTTGATCAAAAAGGGAGCTAGTGTCTCAAACAGCAAAGGAGATGTTAGAAAACTTGGTACAATTCCTTCAACTACTTCATATTTCCTTTTCAGTAAGCCTCATGAACACTACTATTGCAAAGATAATTAACTGCATTCACATGTGGAGGTTAAAGGTCTAAACCCCCATCTATCTTACAACATACCATGTACTTGCACTACAAAAGTCACTGTTTCTTCTTGTATATTATGTCACAATCATGCAATGACAATTGCAATCATAATTCTATTTGAGTTAGGAAAGCTGTATGATTACTGCACTGTTTTCATGAAAAAGACAAGGAAAATACAGCTAATAAAGATTTAACTTGTTAAGCTCTATGAAGTGAAATATATTTGGTATCTGTCTTGGGTTTTGTTTTCCATTTAAATTGAATTTTTTATCGAAGAGGGAAGACGCTGTGGTTCAAGACTTCATTTCATGTAGCTTCACAAATCTTGCTTTTCAACTCATTCTTTGAGTGACAGTGACTAGTCAGGAGATGGATTTGTGTCTTAGTGTCTCTGTATTGATACCTGTGAAATAAAGGTTGTAAGCAGAGCTCCACAATATCATAAATATGCAGAGAGAAGAGAAGAATCAATGACTCTGAAATCTGCAGAGGTAAAAGGAGATGGACTCAGCAAAAAACCCACAGGCAGTGCCATATTTGTAAAACACTTATGCCTGACTATAGCAAGGAAAAGGGGCATTAAATTAAGTATAAATTAAAGTGAAGTCAAATTTATATTGGGAGTGGTCTTTGGAGTGACAATACAGTTGTGAACATAGAGCAGTAAAATAATAGCTCTTGTGTAGAGATAAACAAAGGGAGGTTATGCATCTGCCAAATGCTTTGTAGCAGAGTAGAAGGGATTTTAGTACTGAAAATCTTCTTGGGACATTAATCAGACATAAACTAGGGACAGGCACACTGAAAAACAGTAAAGCACATAAACAACTACAAGGTATGTAGGGATAAACAGCTTTCTGGATGGCCAAAATAAGAAGAATCGCAGTGAGAACTTCAAGGTAGAGCACTGTCATCTCATACAGTCTTACATTTCTTCTCTGAACAGTGTAAACATGAGGAACTGAGGAAAGAGAACCAAAGAAAGAAGAATTATCACCAGTGTGGCAGAGCAGAGAATCCATTGAAGTAAAAAAATTGTATGAAGAACAAAATAAAAGGGAGAGAGAGAACTAAAATGGGGAAGGGTTAAAAAGAACGTATCTAGAAAATCTAGGAGTAAAAGAAAAATATAAGGTTAAGCAAAAAATAGAAATAGAAATTTGTGTATACAATATAAATATAATGACATTATTGCAGTCAACATAACAAGAGCCTTTTTCACAAACACTGTAGGAAAATATCAGAGCCAGTCAGAGAAAGCCTGTTCTATGATGTCCCTTTACAGCTGGGGAAGGATCTAAATTTATAGACTGAAATTCTGTCTCTATTGATCTCTGTGGGGTTTTTGCTATTCGATTCAACTGTTTTCAGAATTCCATCCAACATCCTTTGGGGTAGAGAATTTACTTTAACTTCCAGTTTGGTATTAGTATTTATCAGTGAGAGGATGACATCACTCTTCTCTCTCTTAAACCAAAGGGAATAGCTAGGGTTTGCCTGTAAGCCTGTAAGCCTGTACTGTTCAGACATCACTAGGAAAGGGCTGTTGGGATCACCTCCTCTTTAAGGCTCCAGTGAGCCAGTCTAGCAGCCTGGCTTTGACTACAGAGCCAAATGAACCCTCAGAAAGAAATATTTCATGTTGTCAGGTCATTCTTTCAAAAAGAAAAACTGCTTTTTTCTCTTTAGACCAGGAACTGACACATATTAAATGAGCTAGTCGAGTTTTACAGGGAGAACTCATATATTTTATTACACCAGTTGGTACATTTCTGAAAAACAAACAGAAAAGCCTTGACATCCTTGAAACTTTATTGGGAAGAAGCAAAGGTTTAAACACAAAGAGCCTTTTTTGTTGTTGTTTTCTTTCCCCTGCTATATCACTTATCCCAACAGAATTTCTCTTTTCCTGCAAACATTGCCGTTTATATCCTTATATTTTCAAAGCTAGAATAGCCCTGCAAATATGTATGGCACGGATGTTGTGTATCCTTCCCTTTTTGGCTACCACTGCATCCAGCTATCTTCAGCTTGGTGATGACCTACACACTCTCCTCCTTGCTAATTTTCCGCATCAATGGTCACCAGAGGTGCATTTTGAAATTCAATGCTCCTGGTGTTGTAGCATCTAAACTAAAAATATTATCCCTAATGTTTCACAAGAAAATGTATGAAGTGACAAAGTGAATGATTATGGAATAACTTGTAAGTAGGAACCAGCTTCCTAATTCCTTCCAGGTAGAATTTGGATTATACCTTGCTGCCTGGGGATTTATACACCCTCAGATAAATGTCTAACTTCACTCTGATTCCTACTGATCTTTTAGACCTTCAGATTGTTTTGTGATAATGAGCTCCATATGCAACTTACTCTATTTAAAAATCACTTTTGATCAGTTTTGATCTTATTGCCTTTCTGTGTCATTTAAGTCTTTCATTCTTGCATTATGAAAGTAGAAACTGGAGCACCTGACAATCATTTTTCTACCCATAGTTTTGTATATGTTTCTCCTAAACATAATGCACTGTTTTTATTGACTCTTCCTAATTAAGTCTTTTAACTACTTTTAGTTCCTCTTTTTTAAAAGCTTTCTCTTTCTGATTGGTGTTGGCAAGATGAAGATGAGAATTCTTTTCTGTATTCTAGACTAGGGTTATATGGTCAGAAAATTACATTCTCTCCTGCCTACTTTTTTTTTACTACAGCAGTGTTCCGAAAATCTTCCTACTGGGTTTTCCATGAGTTTATTTTGTTTTGTTCCTGTCTTCTTACCCACAATAAATTTAGACTTCTTGTCACCAAGAACACTTGGATTTGTCAGTACTGAACTTTGCCTTCCCTTGTGCTATATCTTCCTGCAGCGGTGTTCTTCTTGAAATCTGTTATCTACTGATTTTTCTGAATAAGTTTGTGCATCTTTAAGGATTTTTCCCTTCAGTTTTCATCTGACTTTTTTTACATTATTGCTGAAGCATGACTTAGTGGTCTCTGTGTTAACCTAACTTTAGCCTTTAACTTTTATTAGCTTTTTAAATTTTCAGTCTTTCTATTTCTTAGCTTGTTTTGAATTACAACAAAATTTTACTTCTCCTTAACTCCTTTCTGACTTCTTGATTCAGCTAATAGAAACACATATTCTATACAAAGCTCCCCAGGACCTACCAAATGTAGCACATGTAATCCTCTGGAATGACTTGGAGAACAGTAACTTTAAGAATCCTTTGAGAAGGATGCACTGGAGAATTACACCCCAGGCAACCTTGCCTCTTGGTCTGGATTGGCCATGGAGCATATGCTCTTTGAATCCATTTCCACATACATGAAATTCTTCTGTCACAGGATAATTCTCGTGTCTCTCTTCAATGGCAGCCTCAAATTTTTCTCAGTCTTTCTAACACTAATCTTACTTTACTCTGTGCAAAGAGGTGAATATACTTCTTTAACATTAACATCTCATTAGTTTTCAATCCAGGTCAGACTAGGTACTTTTCAGTTTAACAGTCAGAACTTCTTGAAGCTCAGCAGACTGTCTTACAGTCTCCTAGTCTAAATGTATGACCTTACCTTCCTATACCTGGATGTATAATTTTATCATTGACTGTTTAAATGTTCTTTCAGTAAATTAGAAGTGAGATCACTCTGTCCTGATCTCATTCTTGTTTGTCATGAATGTTTTCTCTGCCCATGGATTAATCATAAAAGGTTTTCCTTGCAATCACCAATGAAAAAGCTTAATATTCTTGGACCTGATTTCTGAGATCCTTGTAAGGTGATTTCCTTTGAAACAACTCTTTAGAGAGTTGTTAGCCTGTTCTGTATTCACTGCAAAAGTGTTTTATTGCTGTTGTATAGCTCCATACATTTTTTCAAAGGAAAGCATCATGTCATATTAAATAAAATATTCCTAAGAGACTGCTACAGCTGCTCTTTTAAATTCATTAGTCCTTTGGGCAACTTTGGACAGAGTGTGAAGCTGACATTGTCTATAGGGTTAGAAACATCAGTACTTCTGATCAGAGTGATGACATTTTGTAGAACTTTGAAAAAGACCCCAGTTTAACTATTTCCTTCCAACCTACTGTAATTATGCAAGACTCAAACTGAGAAATCAGCTTTTACAGTTATATATCATCATAAACTGAGTCTTGGGTTCTGTGAGGACTATCTGATCCCTCTTTTTAGGGGTGTCCTTTGATCATGAATCCTAGTTGTTAAGGCTGGGGATATGACTGAAGTACACTGTGTTTCTTTCTGCAATGGACAGGTGGGTTTTCCTTCCCATAAAAATCATGACAGGACAGTGGTAGGAGAGGGAGTGAAATCCTAAGTCTCAAATGACAAAGATTCAGGATTCTTGGTGACTTGTGAGTGTAGAAGCATGGAAAGTTGCCTGAAATTAACATCAGACAAAAGAAGACATAAAATTTTCTAGTTAAAAATGTGGCTAATTCAGAAGGAAAAGGAGGTTGAGGAAAGAAATGCAAAAATAAATTATATTATTGTTGTTGTTGTTGTTGTTATTCTTTTATATAGAATCAGTTATCAGATAAACACCCTGAAGGCAAAGCACCATTAAGGAAGAACTACTGAAATTTCTACTTAGAAATCTTGATACAGTTACGTCAACATAAATTAAAAAGGTATTTTAAAAACATAAACAACATAATAAAAGGCCTATTCATAAAAGAAAGAGACTTTTCCCCAGAAGAACCAAAAGGAATGGAAGCATAAGTTTTTTAAAAGAAAATAAAAAAAAAAAAAAAAAGAAAAAAAGTATGGTAGAAGAAGCAGGATTTTTTTCTTTTTGAGTTTTTATAAACTATGGCAAAAGATTATAAGTTTCCTCTAAATAATAACTTTTACAGGTAGAGTTTTAAACAAGCTGTTGTTTGGAAGACATTCTTACCTCTATACTAAGCAACTAAATAAATGATCAAATATAAGGCTGTACAGTTCTGAACATTTATCAGTATATTTCAAATCAATACTGGGTAAACTTTTAAGAATCAAAGTCATAGGAGCAAGCTATATTTAACAAAAGGGAACTCAACATTCTTTATCAGCAAAAATTAAAGCATCTAATTCTTGGTGAAATCATGCAAATCATGTTGTCTTCAAAGTGGTTAGCAGAACCACATTTTCTCCCTTGGCTCCCTTTTCCATTAGGAAATTAAAGGCTCAAATAAATGTGGCCTCCACAGCATGTGCTCTGCTCCCTGATTCCTGTGTAAACTTTCTCCATGTCCCAATAGGAGCTGTAACAAAACAAGTTACATCTGGGGGTTGACAATCAGGGCATTTCAGGACTGAGCAGCTCAGGTGCAGTGCTCATCCTGACGAGATGAGGAGGGTGTTGGGCAGGGGGAGTTTAAGGTGATTTGAATCTGCCTCCATGGAAGAGAGAAGCTTGTGAGGGATGCTGCAAGTTTACTTGGCTGTTAGGCTCACCAGCTCATGTGTGATGAGATCCCAGGGAAACCATCACCATCGATGTCCTGGGAATCAATCCCAAAGATACTCTCTTTTACCTCCAAGCAATATATCCAGTTTTCCCATGCATATCCAGTTTTGGTATACAGTCCAAAGAATGAGGATGAGTGGTGACTCCAAGCACATGCAAGTATTTTTCTGCCTGTTTTTGTTTCATTGCTTAACACATCAGGAAGCACACTCCCTCACAGTGAGTGCTGGCAAGATTAGGTTCTCAAGCCCTACTGCTTTGCCTTTGACTTCACTTCTCTGTAAAGAGTAGTTCCCCAGTGGACATAATGTATTATACATTGATAATAACAGCACACATATCATTAGACTTCCTACTTAGTGCATTTTTCATAATTCTTAAATCATATTTTTCTGCAAATAAATAAAACCCAGTGACAGATAATTTCGGGCTTTATGTCAGAAGTGCACAAAAAGCTATAGTTCTTTTGCTGCTTTCCCCACCCAGTTCTCTTTTTTGTTTTCTGGTTTAATATTTTGAGAGGTAAAGGATTAATATAAAACAGTAGCATAGCTGTCTTTTAATGTGTTCTGTTAAGTGGAGAGAGGTAGAGACACATCACTGAATATAGAGAATTTATTTGAGTACTGTAGGCCCAAGGTGAACACACAACATCCCATTGCACCAGTGTTAAATAAAAAGTGCAGAAGGAATAAAGAGAAGCAGAGCTGTGCAATGGTCTGCTAGATCAGGTATTTTGGGAAGTACAGATGACAACTGGAAAAGATTTTAATGGTGCACCTATAATCTGTGAAAGTATTGTGTGACAATGGAAAGCAAGATAATAAAAAGGAAGACACATTTCTCACAGTAACAAGTTCTCCTGCAGTTTTACTGATGTTAAGAGTTTACAGTTTATCCAGACACGGTAATTTAACTGCAAAACTGCATTACAGGGGCTTGAGGGCTGTACTTGACATAGAAACTTAAGATATTTTTAACTTTGAGCTATAAAAGGAAAGTGCAAATATAGAAAGTCTATGACTGAACTAAGTCTGAACGCAACAGCTTTGCAGGCTGCAAGTCCTGGGCTGTGTCTGTCAAAAAAATGCACTGACTGCTGGAAGACTCAGGACAAACTTTAGACAAGACAGTTAAATCTGCCATGACATCCAGTCAGTCTACATAGATCAGAGTTTTCTGGGTTTGACAGTGCACTGATATTATAGACAGACTTAATTTAATTTATTTATAAGAATAAGTTGCCCGGGGAGGTGGTGGAGTCAACATCCCTGGAGGTGTTTAGGAGGAGTCTGAATCTGGTGCTGGGTGATATAGCTCAGTGGTTTAGGGGTTACAGTGGTGGTGTTGGGTCGAGAGTTGGACTGGATGATCCTAAAGGTCTCTTCCAACCTTGATGATTCTATGATTCTGGGTTTTTGTTTTGTTTAGGGTTTTTTTTGTTTCAGTGGTTTGTTTTTTTTTTTTCGTTTTTTTTTTTTGGTTTTTTTTTTTTGTTATATACACCCAACTGGAATTACATAAGTAAAAAGAATAATTTCTTCAGGGAGAGGAATTTAGATGGCACATATGGGGGTTGTGCCCTTAAATAGGCCAATGAAGACAGCATTGCAGATACATTTTTTCACATCCATACCTTTGTTAGAAAATCCTGTTATACTCGATACCCAAGAAATCTCCCTAGAAAATACATCATTCATGCCATTACTAAGCCTTACAGAGATGATGCCTTGACCTGGAAGAAGAAGAATGAGTTAATGTGATAATGGGTTATAAGCAACTTTGGAAAGAACCAGTCTTACTAGTCTGGAGACAAAAACCATTTACTGCCATACAGAAATTTTCCTTTCAACAAATTGAAGCAATCAAGAAGCTCATAATCCCCCAGTTTTTTCTTCCTGTTGTCCTAGAGGGATATATCTATGCTTTTGTAAAATTCTATTATAACTAGGAGGTTCATAAGCTATATTAAGTGTGAAATAATAAAAGGTATTAGTGACACAATTCAGTGTCAACCTGTGTGCTGTTAAAAACAGAAAGGTGATTCTTTTGGTGACCGTGTGTTTAATTTAGTTGCTTAAAGAAGGACCTGTGAATGACACATGCAAAACTGTCCACTGAAAAAGACTGCTAAAATTGAATAATTTTAGGAAACTGAGGAGTGAAATCAATAGATGTTCATGTCTTGAGGATTACAACAGTAGCCACAGGACTCTGTTTCCCCTTGGTGCCTCTGGAGGGACTCAAGCAGTGCTATACCTTTACTTTGCTGACCAGACTGCACACAGTGGTCACAGAATATGCTGAGTTGGAAGGTATCCACAAGGGTCATTGAGTCCAACTCCTGGCCCTGCACAGAACAACTCCAAGGATCACACTATGTGCCTGAGGGCGTTGTCCGAATGCTCATTGAGCTCTTACAGAGGATTCCCGACACTTTCCTGGGGAGCCTCTTTCAGTTCTAAAACTTATTTTTTCTCAGATATAAAGGTTATATTATATTCTAACACTCATGATAATTTAAATATATATTGAATTATTTATCAGGAAAAGATACTGTGTTTTCAGTAGCTGGCTACATCTTGAAAGCTTTTAACAAAAACCAAAGCAAGGCATAAACACTTCAGAATAGCAAGGACAGAAATGTTCCTAAGTAGCAGAGATTTGGTAAGCACTGCAGGGGGATAGGAGAAATTTCCAGTATGGATTAGCATAAGGATTCCTTAAACTATATAAATAAAGGAATTCTTGGATTATTCTATGAATTAATTCCTTCATCTTTCTAAAGTAGATTTTTGCAACACATTCATTTTATGAGAGGACCTTGAAACACGAAACAAAACTTAAGAGTTTTTTTAAGAGTTATTCTTATTTTACAGCTGGAGAAACTGAGGAACTGACTAGTTCAACCCCTATCCAAAGTTACACAATAAACCAGTGGAGGCAAGTGTAAGAAAAGCCTGTATTATTTCCTATAACTCTAACTTTACCTGCATTTTGCAGCAACACTTATCCGGAAAATAATTGTCTGTACAAGAAACAACAATCAGCACTGTGGTGGTAATAACTCCTGTTTCACAGAAATTAATGATTTAAAAGACATTTGTAAGCCAGTTCTTCCTGACAAATTACATCAGTGCACATACACATTCATAAAATTCTATTACAGCTTAGAGGACACATGTTAATATTTATTTATAGCTCTAAGGCTTCATAGTTTTGAGAAATACAGAAATCAAGCTATTGATCTGTGGTATTAAAATAACTGAGTTACTAGAAGAGTTACCTGTTGTTTTTCTTCTGATGATAGAAGTCCAATAAGAAAGAAAAATACTTAATCCCTGGTTGTCATGATATTTAGCTAATTATTGTGTTATTAAATAGTGACTCAGTCAGAAGGGTTCATTTGTTTCTTCCCTCTCAACTGGAACTGGAAAGGTTATGCAATGAGAAAGTGAAAGCTGAAACTTTCTTCTCAGCACCCCATTCTTTGTCACTCTCATTTCCCAACATGGGGGAAAGATGTATTTTCTTCAGGGAAGGAAGGAACACCCAGGATGGGAATGAATATAAGAAAAGCAGGAAACCGACCACAGCCGTCAACACACAATTTATAGAGCTGTAACACTGCTGTGGTAATATCAGTCAGAGACACAATAACCTGTAAAAAAGGATTCCTGCAGACCTGAGCTCAGAAATGAAGCCATTAGCTATGTTAGTGCCCAGCATTTGTTCTGAAGGCCTGGCGGTTGAGGAACAAAGCCTCTTTCCTTCCCAGATGGCTTCCTGCAATCTTAGTTTCTACACTCCAAAATGGGTATGAGCAAGGTACAAAAGAGCTGCCAGTAGCTTGTGAGTGGAACAGTCTTACTTCTTTCTGGCCTTGCCTATTTCCAACATAAATAAACAGATAAATAATAATTTGCCAACAGCCTCCCTCCTGCTGTAGGGAAATGTTTCATGTTTTGTTGGAATAATTAACAGGCTTTTTGTTATTTTCTGCCACCATATGCTGCCTTCCTGCTCTGCATTTGCAGTTTCTCAGACCAGCTCCCAGTTTTGCAGCACTGGAAGTTGAATGGCAGATTCTTTATGGAAGGTGGGTAGAAAAAGGGAAAGGTGGGAAAGGGGGGGCTTATGTACTTACACCCTAACACTGGAAAAAGAACTTAGGGCTGCTCTTGTAGCTACCAATGAAGAAAAAAAGCCATTTACTTGTAAGTGGGGAATGACTGGCTAAACAAAAGAGCCAAACTAATTTTGTTTTAATTATTTATTGTGTTCCAATTCTCATTACTGATTCTGTTCTAATTGTATTTTTAATTAACAGCATTGATTGCAATGGACTGTACATTCAGTCATTTAACTCCTGACTGGTTTAGCTTCCATTTTACTTTAATAAAGACCTGAAAAAAGGAAGCAAGAGAAGCCTCAAAATACTGAAAGAAGACAGGTGTATCCAGGGTGAATGAAGGATCTTTCCTGAACTTTAGTGGTGAATATGGGCACTTACGAAGACAATTTTAGCAGGTTTTTGTTAGCAATTTGTTACTCCACGTAGATTCCTTATGATGAGTGAGTAACTCTGGCTTTGCATGGTTTACAATATGGTGGTTCTGTTTCCCCCTTATGATAAATGGGAAATATTTTATCTTCTACTGCTATTTGGGGACCAGCTGAGCTGGAATGGTGAGAGGTGAGTGCCTGGCACAGCACTGCCTCCATCACTGCTGTGTTTGTGTTCCCCACTATGGGACCGGGGACTCCACTGGGGTCTGTCAGGGCAGTCGGAGGGCTCTGGGGGCAGACCCGGCCCCGTGCCCTGGGCACCTCCCCAAATCATTACAGCCTGCTGGTGCTCTCTGGTCCCTGACTGCTCACTGTTGTTCCTTCATTGAATCCTGCTGGCTTACCAGCACTCCCAGTTTTCCTGTTGCAAGACTATGATTCAGCTCTGGGTATCCAGAAATAAGACATGTCTGGTACTTTCCATGAGCTCGCAGCACCGTGCAACATCACAAGTGCAGCAAAGGTCTGGCTGACTGCTGGAGAAATAAGTGGTTGTGAACCAGTTTTTGAATCCTCAATAGCTGCTCATTTTAGCCCTGTTCACACAGCATGTTTTTGTTACTACTGTTATCCAGGGAATAAATGTTCTTTGGGGGAAGTGTCTCTTTTTAAGAGAACAAGTGTAGCTCTATGAACAGGCCTGGTATTTATTCCTCTTTCTCTTTTGTTTAAAATGCTCTCACCATTCAAGCAGGGAGCAGAAGGAAGAGATTGCCATATCACTGATCATTCTTGCCCAATTAGCATCAAATATTAATGCAAACAGCTCATAAGCTCAACAGATACAGATATCCATTTGAATAATTTTAGTTTATCTTTGTAGGTATTGAATTTACAGTCAGAAATTGAGAGCTGTTGGCCAACAGTGTCACAACAGAGGGCTTTGCAGACTACAGTCTAGAAGATCGCTGTTCAGCCATAGGTAGTCCAAGGCTGTTGCTTCCAGCTCCCTTGGATTGTTTCAACATTAAGTTCAAAACAAATTTTGGAATATCCTTTAGGTAGTGAAAAAGGAAAGAGGTAGATACAGTGCTGAATTGAGGCATGGAGACAACAGGGGCATCTTTAAACAACCATTCTAGGTACTAAATAAAACACAGAATAACAAGACTTGAAAGGTTTTCAACTGAGACTGATTTTCAATATGAGAAAGGTTCCTTTAAATTTGATAAGTGCCTGCTTATTTTTGGGAAATCAGCATTAGGGAAATTTCAAAAGCATCCTCCCAAGAGTATATCACAGGGATATAAATGTACTACTGTAGTTTCCAACTACAGAATTGCATGTTTTATTTACTCTCTGTAGATAGAAAGCAGTGATGTCTCAAAACAAATGCATCTTCTTTGCTAATAGCAAATAGTTTTGATCCTCCTGAGACTCTGATCACAACTAAGTATTATGAGCTATCCTCTCAATAAGCTTTCTCATTCAGTTTTGCCTCAACCATTTAATATTTCCCCCCTTATTTTCCTGGTTTGTTTATGAGAATATCATGGGAGACTGTTTTAAAGCCAAGGTTTATGGCATCTGATGCTGCTTCTTTATCCACAAGATGTCTTTTTCTGTCATCTAAAACTCCTAGCACTGAAGAGTTTCATCTGAGAAGATCAAACTGAGCCCCTTTGCAAAGAGGAAGTCGTTGAAACAAATGTGTGAACTAGTTTGTGAAAATGCCTTTTTTTTTGAGCTAAAAAAAATTGTATTGTATAAATATAAAACAGCTTCCCAAATGGGGTCCTCTTTGTCCTTATAATACCTGAGGTCGAAACCAACAGTTCCTGACATTCTGAGACATGAGTCATGCTGTTTGGGCATGTAGGCTTCATTTCTGATGCCCACATTTAGTATAAACCCCTCTAAACCATCCCATAATTCGTAAAAGTTTCTGCTCTTTAAATTTGATGGTATCAAAGTTTTAATGCTACAGTTTCTGATGTGAGACTAAAACCCATGGATCACCAAAATTACAGAGAAAACAGAGTAATACAAATGCAGCTTTGACAGAGTAATGTAATACTTATTCCCTCTTATCTGTCCCCAAAATTCTTGTTGTGCTGGGTTCATATGAATAAGTGAACTTTTGTTTTACTCAAGTTAGATGTTAAAACATGGGGAGGGGGGCAAAGTTACATCTATCTTTCTATTAATTAAATGCAGTAGGTTACTGAGCAGAATTTTAATAGTGCTGAAAACCTTAGAATGAGTGGGTAAAAATATCAGTCACTCAAAACTGAAAAATAAATCAGAGCAACCTCTGGCTCTGGGCAGTGCCTTGCACTTGAGTCTTCTCTTGGAAGAATTCAGAAATTTTCATTATGTTGACCAGGCAAAATAGTTCAGTATTGCGCATGCCTGTGAGAGTGTCACAGCATACTGAGGTCTTTGCTTTCCCGATATGCTACAGCCATGCTATGGCAGGGCAAACACCCACATTTTGTAAACATAAATGCAGGCTGCTGGCTGAAGGAAGAAATGAAAAATTAGTTGAAGCACCTTTAAAATTTTTGTCATAAATAACACTTTTAGACTAAACCTGGACCATTGGAGAGAGATCTATTAGTCTTTTCTACCTCTTGCTCTTTTGTCTTCTCTTGCCTGGCTCTGCAGTTTTCAGGCATTTCTGCTGATGGTAATTGTTCTAAGCTTGTTGTAGCTTCCATTACTCTGAAAGTACCATTTCTTTCTAAAGGCACCCAAAGATAAAGAGTGCAATTGAGAAGTGATTTTCAAACTCAAAGGAAAGGGAAAAGTCATGTTAACAGAAATCGGTGGAAAAGGAACACTAAACGTTTCTGATTGCCAATTTTGCTTTCCTGTGGCAAGTGCCAAGAGATACTGAAATCAATGTGAAATCCATGTGCTCAAGATTTTTCCCTGGCTGAGTAGCTGCCCCTGTGAAGGTGAATAGTAAATTTGGCTGAAAATGTTTTTGTGTTCTGGTTGGAACCCTGAATCCTGTGCAGAAATTCACCATTTTAATAGTGTTTTATCCTTTATCCAAACATCTCCATCCTGACTCACTTGCTGCTCCCCTCCTCTAAAAAAAGGAGGGGTGAAGGGCAGAAAGGGAGGACAACTGAATTTTAAACCCCAACTTTAAAAATGCAGACTTTATAGAGAAATACTTAATTTCATTGAAAACACATTCCTTTTATTGGGAAGAAGCTCAGGCTGTCTATTTTAGCCTGTCTCAAAAAAAATCTTACTATTTTGAGTACTGTCTTATAGATGTCTATGCCCTGTGAAGATTTTGATCTAATTTGTATTTGATGAGCTGGGAAGCTGTAAATGACCATATGTGACATCTTGGGAACACTGTAGCTTTATGCAGTGTTCGACTAGATGAAGGATCCATTAGTGACCCAATGGAGGTGTTTTAGAGCAGGCAAGGAGCACTCTCTAAACACCATCTGCTCGTACTGTTGCTTGTAAAACGATGTCACATCTGCTGCTCTAAAAACATTATGCTGATCTCTCCTACAGTACACGGCTGCTACTCTCCTCTTAGCAGTAGAAAAAGGAGTCAATGCCACAGTATTGGGACAAGAGGTGTTAACTATAGATGAAATTGCATGTGGCCTGCTTGGCTTCCCATATCTTGTGACTGTACCATAAATGTCACAAAAAAAAAAAAAAAAAAAAAAAAAAAAAAAAAAAAAAAAGGAGAGGATTCAGTATCAAAGGTAACTGGTGAAGCTGGGTAAATACTTGGACTGTTAATCTTTGCTGAGCCACATCTCGCCTCAGCTTGGCTGCTGCTGGTACATGCTTCAAACCTAACTTGGCTAACTTCTCTTGAGATTGGGAAGATTTTTGAGATAGCTTGATTGGTGGAAAATGAGATTTGTCTTTGATTTTAGATTGAATGAGCTCAAAGTACTACCATTTCATTTGGCCATCAGATTTTATTGCTTAGAGTATTTGGTTGTCTAACACCTATGAGGTGTTATAAAGCTAATTTACCTACCCTGGAAGCTTCAAGTGTACACATTGTCATTCATTTGCAATACTACTCTTTATTACTATACCCAGAGTGATAATTTCATAATAGTGATGTATAGAAAAATAGTCATTTTTGGTATCAGAAGGAGAGAGGTTATAATGGCTTAATAGAAATACTTTGAAGTACCAAAGAAATGCTTTCCACACCCAAACTCAATTGTGATGACTTGGGATTCTTATACAGTGTTACCACAGAGACTGTTTTCAGGAATCTGCAGATGAAGGAAAAATAACAGTGTGAATTTGTTATAGTTTATGTTGCTTGTAGTTCAGTGGCTGTGCTCACTTCACATGATAACGAGTTTAAAGCTAGTAAGTCTTAAAATTGTTGTATTTTCCTGATACCTCTGAATGGTGAAAAGAAGTAAATATTATCTTCTGTTAATCAAGTCTATTGGACAGCAGACAAATCGTCTATTTTAATGGTCACCTCCAATTTGCCAAGCAGAGGGGAACAAACTTCTAAGCAGTGTCATGTGGAATAGCATGGCAAGAAAGAGGCCAGGATGTCAGAAAAGGTGACTGTGTGGCATTTTTCATTGCCATATGAGGCTCATATAAGGCCCTAATGATATCATCTGTCATGTGGATGTCAGGTGCTAAAGAACTGATGCATCTGATGTAGTTCTCTTTTTTTACATTCTTCTGGTCACCTTGAGGTGCCACAGCTGTGGATCAGGTCTTCATTATTTAGGCTATTTGGGGTAGTTTTACGTTGCCCTGCCTGTCTGAAAAAGCAGGAACAGACCAGAAAATAGGACACAGGAAGGCTTTTCAGACCTGTATTTGGCTGCTGGCTTGATCACTAACCTGGGCAAATCACTTCATTATCCTTCATTTCTGGTGCCACCTCTTACTATTTCTCTTTTAGCATATTGCATGCATGAGTCAGTGAAATAATATGTACTTTCCATTATAATGTATTTGAACCAAAATCTTACTTGTAAACATCACTGTACTGTAAATAGAAATTAAAGATTTGGTATTCATCCAAGAACAAAGCAAATGCCTATTTTTGCATCATGGTGGCATGCTGGAAGGGCTGAAGGAGGTTTGAAAACCTTCTTGTATAAAAGAGCTTTGACCTAGAGCAACAAAAATGTTGTCTGCTCTTTCAGTGAGATTCTGTTAGTGTTCAGGTGCCCTAGAAACTGAGAATCTAGAAACCGCCCTAGAAACTTCCATTTAGAAATGGAACTGGTTGCACTTTCTACTGTGGCATTCTACCACAGCATTTGCATCACAGTCCTACTGTACTCACACAGATTTCACAGAATATTCTGCATTGGAAGGAACCCACAAGGATCATTGAGTTCAACTCTTAAGTGAATGGCTTATATGGGGTCGAACCCCTTCATGCCTGTGAAGTTCAGGTGTGTGAGGCTGTAATTTCTCGAGATGTTTCTGCACCTTCAGAGAGCCATCCCCGTGCTAAGGCATTTGTCTTGCAAGAGAACTTGTAGTGAACAGCAGGAATCCTCATAGATAAGAAGTAGGAGAAAGAGCAGAAATTAGTATCACTTTCCTTGTTTGTGTTGATTCCTGTGACACTGTATTTCAGTAGGCTACCTATAGGTTTCCCAAAGAATTAAACAGCCTACCTAGAAAGCCTACCTGGACTAGAGATATACAGGAATCTTTGAATCTTCTCAGTATCCTATATGAAAGTCTACTTTGGTCATATTTCTTCTTTACAATAGTTTTTGTAATAATAATTTCTTGTGAGAGGAATGAAAAGGGGTGTTATTCTAGCTTGTGCTTCACTCATCTACATTTCATAAGGATGCAAGCCTTCATAGCAGGCATTTGTCTCCTTCTGTTTCAAGGGTCATAGAAATTAAATCTTTTAAGAGCATGGATTAAAATCAGAGCAAGAATGAATACTTTGTTTTCAAATAGTTTTGCTAAAGGCTACAGGAGGGAATTGAGTTGCTTACAAGTTTTTGTCCCTTGAGGAGCCTCCCTTGAGGAGGGAGCATGACTGCATGGTGACTCTCGAGGTGCCTTGCCCTGATAGGGGGCTGAAGCATCAGGCTGAGTTAGGTGATAAGACTAGTGCAATTGTTTTGAAGACAGATGGAGATGTGAGACAAGCAGGGATATGGCTAGTGTGGTAATTTCAGGAGCTAAAATTCAGAATAAACCCTGGAGCTGGCGGCAAACCAAGCTGAGAAGCCCGCCTAAAGTGTTGTCACACAGACACATCATTCTGGGTTCAGAAAGAGTCTGTATTCATGCAGTGATGCTGTCCAAGTAATAAGCAATTGCTCTTGGCTCTATCTTCACTGGTGCAGCTTTGCAGGTTTGGCTAAATTATTCTCAGACATGAAGTTCAACAAAGCAAAGTGCAAGGCCCTGCACCCGGGCATGGCAATCGCAGGCATATACACAGGTTGGGTGAAGTGATTGAGAACAGCCCTGCAGTGAAAGGCTTTGGGTGATGGTTGACGAAAAACTCAAGATGAGCCATCAATGTGTGCTTGGAGTCCAGAAAACCAGCAGGTCAAGGGAGATGTTTCTCCCTCTCTACTCTGGACTTGAGAGACCCCACTTGGAATACTGCTTACAGTTCAGGTGTCCCCAACATGGAACTGTTGGAGGAAGTCCAGAGGGGGCCACAAAGATGATAAGCGGACTGGAGCACCTCACCTATTAATATAGGCTGAGAAAGTTGGGGCTGTTCAGCTCTGAGAAGGAAAGTTGCGTGGAGACTTCATAGCAACCCTCCAGTATCTGTCTGAAGGGGGCCTACAGGGAAGAGAGAGACTCCTTGTCAGAAATATAGTGATAATGCAAGGAATAATGGGTACAAACTGAAAGAGAGAAAATTTAGGCTAGCTACTAGAAAGAAATTCTTCACTGTGAGCATGATGAGGCACTGGAACAGGTTGCCGGGGGAGGCTGTGGATGCCCCAACCCTGGCAGTATTCAAGGTGGGGTTGGGTAAGGCCTCGAGCAACCTGGCCTAGTGGGAGATGTCCCTTCCTGTGGCAGGTGGGACTGGGATTAGACGATCTTTACAGTCCTTTCCAACCCTTAACATTCTATGATTCTATGGTTCAATAAGCATGGCTACTTCCTATGGAGCAAGGCCAAGTTTCTGCCCTCTCACCACCTGCCCTATTCAGGCTTAGTTTACAGTATCTGAGGTCTTAACTTCCAAAATGTAGAAGTGACATTATACCAAACCAAGCTTGTTTTTTAAGGCAGACTCTGCACCAAATTGGAACACTGCATTTCTAGCAACTCACAGGAGATATTGCAGCTTAGTAAGTTATTTATCAAAGTTTTTAAGTTCTTAAGTTTTTGATCAAACGACCATTTTTATTCTGTCTGATAATGTCATGGTCTTAGGTGACAAGTGCACAATTCCTTATGTATGCATATAGTTGCAATGATAAGGTCAATAATTGTTTCTAAGACGTCTTGTACACAGAATGTGTACTACTAATAGCTTCTTTGTAAGATGGAAAGATATAGATCTTCTAAGACAGAAATTGATTTCCTGTGATCAAGGAAAGTCAATGTCTAATGCTGTATTGTATGGCTCCTTGAGCAGGTAAAAGTAAGTAAGTAAAGATGAGATCTAGTTGGAAAGTTGATCCTCATTCATGTATGGCTAAAATTAACTGAAATGTAATATTCAGGTTGATTCAAACCTCAATGTGCTGCAGATTTACTCAGGTCTGAAGTCAGACTCCTGTTATTTAAGAATTAAATTTTTACATATATTTTCTTACTGGATCAGTAGTAGTGGTATCTAAAACTCTCCTGGAAGCATGGGTTACTTGGAACACATGAACTTAGGATAAAATATGTATTTAAATGCACAGACCAATCTCCTTTCATATTTTGCTTTCTGTGAAACATATCCTGGGTCTGAGAAAAAAAAATATTTTTTGGACCCACCCACATTTCTCCCTGTATTGATCTGTTCTTTGACAGACTCTGACAAGCATATCTTTCGAGTTCCGAGAAACTTTCCACTGTGTACAACCATTTTCAGACATTTCCTGTATTTTTCAGACTACCAAACCGGTCGTGTTACTTCAGACTGGAAGTGTGATGTAGTCTTGAGTTGTACACTCTCCACTACATTGGTGGGGATTTGGAGGCTTGCTCTCATTTGATTTAAATCCTTCTGCTTTCCTGCTTGTTTGTTCAGTGACTCCAAATTTAGATCAATACATAGAAATGAAAAATAATTTCATCCTGTTGGCCAGGTTATTAAAATATTTAGACCACAGCAAGGTCATGCCCATCATATTTTGGAGTTGCTTTCTACCTATCACAATTCCCTTTAACTTCAGTCATAAAATGGAGCATTCTTTTTGATCCTGCTAGCTCTCCAGAAATTCCTCTGCATAACTCTATGTGGTTTCTTTGCGGGACTTCATTACAGTAGAAGCTGTTTGCAAAACAAAAAATACTTGCTGCAGAAATGACCCTGAACATTTTGACCAGCTCTTGGAAGTCAAAAAGTTGAAAATCACTTTAGTGGGTCTGGATCAGGTATAGACACATCAACTGCAGTACAGAGGCAGTTGTGGACACCTCAGGGGTCTTCAGAAAACATAACAAACCAGAGGCGATGTCACAACATTCCTCTTCTGAGTCACATTTTTATTAGGCAGCTTTCTTAACCTCAAACTTTCGAGTATGTTCTTTCATGCTCTTCAGGATATGTGGTATTATACCTCTGCTATCTGGTTTCAAAATTTAAGTCAATGTAACCAGATCTATTTTTTTCTCTTGAAGATTATCTCCTGTACATTAATAATAACAACTTTGCAACTAAAACATGAAACAGTTTTAGGCAATGTTATATATGCGTATTCAAATGAATATTATATAACCAAGTACTTTTAAAATATCTTTACAATAATGTCAATGAAGAATGTACAGTTATCCTTTTACTTCTTGCTAGCATGCTTCAAGTGAGGACAAGCACTAAATAAATTGCATTGAAATAAAAATTTTTGCATGTAGGAGACTTGAACCTGTGTTTTGCTCTTGTATTTTGCCCTCCTACTCCTTTCTTTTCTCAGGTTGAGCTCTGAAGTCTGAGGCATTGTTTGTTGAGGTAAAATTTTTGGTAACTCCTGTGTTTAATTTAAATGACTAGTTTCAGAATAGGCTGATGCTTAAACTGGAGCAGACTGATGCCTCCATTAAAAGAGTGGAATTACAGAGCACTCAGCAGTGTTTAGTCAGTTAGTACTCGATTGGTTGGAAGTTTCAATCTGTGCAATTCAATCTTGCTTCATAAGCAAGTCCACTGGAAAAGATGCTCTGACAGATGTCTAATTGAAATGCAAAAAAAGTGTATCCTGCCATGGACTCAGACTGGAGCCTCCTGACCCCTCTGCAGGACAGCTCTCCTTGTGGAACTGTTACATGACACAGTGTGCAAATTCTCCCTGTGTTCAATTACCTTGCACCTCTTCTCCCTCCAGACATCTGTGATACGTGACAATTAAAACATCCAAGGACATCCTATAAAATCCTAAACTCGGGTTATTGAAGTTTGAATGAAATTAACACTGGGATATTCTCCTACTTGCTACAGTCCTCAGTGAAATGAGACAACTTTTTGCTTCTTTGTTTTAAAATTTGAATAGACTTTTTAAATAATGCAGTTGTTACAGCTCCCATTTTAACAGCATCTGTGTATATGTGTATAGTCTTAGGCAATAGTTCCTGGACCTTTATTGTTTTAGCACAATTGCAACTGCTGCTCTGGAGACATACTGACATAATGTATGGGTTCAAGGTTTGCCATTTCAGGGTTTCAGACAGTGCCATGCTTCCAAAGAACAACGATTTCCCTTTGCCCTCTTTCATAGGCATAAATACCTCTTCCTCAACCAAACAAAGAATCTCATAAGAAAAAATTAAAAACATAAATATTTTTTACCAAACCAGTCTGGTAAAAACTTCAGTCTGTTTTCTCTTTCTTTTTCAGTTCTTAAGTTCTTTGGTTTGGGTGGTTTTTTTTGTTCATTTGGTTTTTTTGTTCATTTGTTTTTTTGTTTGTTTGTTTTTTCCCCAGCACATCAGTAAAAAGTTATCAATTGATACATATTAATTCCAGATACACAAAAATTAGCAACATTTTCAGGATGTCAGAGATCTCACTAGTACTTAAACACACTAACAGAGCATTGCCTTTAGTGTAAAGACAGCAGAGCAAGTTCTAAACTAGTAAGCTTGAATACCTGAGTAGTCTCTCACAGTGCTCTCTTCACCCTTTTCTGAGGGTGCCTTGACTGTTCATATCAAGCTGACCTGTTTATTTATATGCTTCATTGCAGTGCAGAAATATTTTTCTTGTTTGATTTTGTAACGTCATCTCCTAAGACAACAAACTAAAAGGACTAGGGAATTGTATCCTGTCTTCCCTTCCTGCCATACCTTCTAGAGTTGGTTTCTTGAACTATTGAAAATAAACACTCCCATATTTGTTCCCACCCTGGAGAAAACTTTGTGTATGTGGTAAAAGCCCACCCAGGAATACAGAAACACTTTCAAATAGTCACACAAATGCAAAAGTACTTGTCGCATACCACCCAAAGAAATTATTTGAGAGAGAGCTCACCATGCTTGTACTTCTAGGAAGAGATGCAGATTTTGTGGCTGGCATTTCTTTGCTTTTAGAAATCATAATTTCAACCGGCAAGCCAGATCTTGTTCTGCATGAGACACCATTATCAAATGACCTGAGAGAAGGAGTTGTATCCAGGGACAATGATTTCTCTAATCTGTGTGTTCGTGCTCCAGCCACGATGTCGTCGCTTCTCAGAGCCTCTAAGTCTACTTCTTCATGGGTTTTCCCATCTAGAGTGTTCTCTTTCCAGCTTTCAGGAGACTTTCTCTTAATATGAAAATCATCTAGACTTCTCACACCGTATGGAAAGGTATTTTTCTGTTTAGCGGCTCGGTATGCCCTCAGGCTCATGGGATCAAGCACTCTGAAAGTAACTTCATTAATAAATTGAGAGAATTTGAGTTTAGCTTCTATTTTTTCTTCCACAACAGACAATGAACTTGATGATCCTTGACTCACTAAACTCAAGTCAGATGCAGAGGAACTGCTTTTCTTATGAGTTTTCTTCTGCCTCTGGAGCTTTTGGTTTGTGTTTCCCACTTCTGCTGGATATAGAGAAGAGTGTTGCAGTCCGTGAGTTTTTTCACCCCCTTTCTGACAGTGCTTTGATCGATGGGGTCGATAGCCTTCATCCTTATTTTTGCTTTTAACAAAGCTTTTAGCTTCTGACCTTGCACTACCCTGTAACTCAAAGCTGTCCTCACTGGAGCTGCAGCGTTTTGAGTAACTGTTCATTGTCAAATCTCCAGAGAGTTTCCTCTCTGCATCAGTTCCTACTTCTGGTACACGTGCAGCGATGGATGCATTGCATGCTCGTTCATCATTCACCCTGCCAGCCCTCTCTTGCTTGGCTGGTCTTCCAGGCAAAGCACCCTCTGGCTTAACTGGGGAAATGGAGCCCTTTGACAGTGACCCCATTTATTTTTGTGTCTATATGTCAGCTGGTGTCAGTGCAAGGGATTCCCATAAATCCTTCTCTATCTTGTCAGACAACAGGCACGTCTTTGGAAGGTGTAAGAGTGCAGCAACCACATTTTGTCCCATATGCAACCCAAATTATGTATATGTTTCATAATTAGATCAATAGTACACTCTCATCATTTTAATTAGACATACTAATGAACAAAATCTATAGGACATGCAAATTTTCCAGGGTATTGAGTGCTTAGTGGATGAGCATGGGCTTTCATTGATCCAAAGCAACATACGATATATTCCTGTCTGTTGAACTGGAAACCAAACTACCATGATGTGGATCAATTCTCACTAAGTAAAGTCTGGGGTGGTTCTGTTTCAGGGCTTTTTAAAATCCAATAGTAGAGAAGGTCATGCTATATTGTCCTAATGCTACTGGTGTTTGCTATTCTATTAGAAAAGTTAGTGACAAATCTGCTAGACCCAGAAAAGCAAAGAAAACATGATTCTCACTTTCTACCTGCTTATTCTTGACATAATTTTCACTCTAAAGTAATTTTTAAATGTTAGAGTCCAAAGAAAGCTGCAATATTTCAACATTGTAAGTGAGTTTGGAATAGTAATGATAGGTTCTTTCAGTACCCCGTATGTGAAGTTCTTCTCATTATGGATTACCTTCATAGACAGGCAAGTCTGAACTGTGGAGTGCAGAATTTCTATCTTTGGTTTGTATATGCAGGAATCTAAGGTCTTGTTTAAGTGAGGTTAAGTCTATAATTTGACTTTATAATCAGTGTGCATATTTGTAGTGTCCCAATGACAAGCTGCCACTGGAACTGACTAGAGAATGAGCTGACTGATAAAATCAAAAGGGTTTTTTTGACTGTTTTTGTATCTCCTTACTTTAGCATAAGGGTGAAAGAAAGTGATGTAACCCTTTTTGTCTGGTGGGATTCAGGCTCTGCTTACATCACTGTCATTGCCACCACCATGGCTTCTGACTGAAGAGAGGCAGCAAGTGGAGAAAGAAAAGAGAAGACAATCATAAGCAGAAAATTGAGTGACCTCCCTTAAACACTGGGACAGGGAGACATGGGGAGTACCCCTGGAAGGGATTGAGGATTAGAAAAAGGTGGCAAAGAAGGGGGCAAAATGTCAGTAAAGAGCACATTTAAAAGTATCATGTATAGATCATAGGTCAACAGCAGCTTGAGATGAAATATAATTCCATGAACTTTTAAAGCAGACATTTAGGTCCCTCATTACAAGGCACTTTACACACTGCATAATAGAATTTATTGTCTCCATGTTGGTAATTCCAACAACTCATTTAAATCATAGTTCATAAAAGCTGCTGGAGTGTTGCAAATCTCTCAAATTAACATAGTAAGTACATTAATTTTGCAAATAACAGGAGGACATGAAGATCCTTTTAACACATCAGAAATCAATCGCTTTTACTGGAATTACTTTCTGAAATGTTTCCATATTTTCTATGGGACTGTGCCATTCCACTGTGCGCTACAAACATTATCCTGATCAAAGAGACAATGTGGATTAAAAAGCATAAATCCTGCTCACACTGTCTAGTTTTGGATGAATTTATATCTCTCTCTTACTTGAATGTGAATGTTGACAGCTTAAAGGGCTGGAAAATGCCTTCAATTGTCAACATAAAGATTTTCATGACCTTTTCAATGCGGTCAGGGAAAACAATACAGCACTACTCTACTCTTGCAAAGCCAGAATTTAGGGATTTTTCACCATATACAGACTTTTACAAACTTAAGGTTTGTAAAGGTTACTCACTGAAGCAAACAGGATTCACAAATACATCAGGTCTATGCTAATGTATCTTAGGTCTTCTGCCTTCTAGATCCATCAGAGCTTGGCAAAGTGTGAGTTCTGCAGTTTAAATGGACTTTATTAATAATGCCTGTTTCAGAAAGAGAGCAAGCCTCACTGTTGAGCCAGAACCTGTAATGACTTGTACATATTTGGAGAACAGCTTTTTTATTCATGAGAGATTGGGCTCATTTGTACATGAACAAAGCTATGTAAACTACCAACATAAATTCAGCTATCCATTGCATATGTGCAAATTTTAAGGTATGAATCAGAAGACTGTGGTACAGCCAACAAAAAATGGATCATATAATTCTTTTCTATTGTAAGGAATGAGCCCACTTGTTCTGAAATATTTCATTTGTATAGCAGTAGTATATATATATATGTATATATATATATATAAAAAAATAAATGTATAAATAGGAAAAAATGCCAGGTTGTGGGTTATAGGTAACACAGGTAAGGTACATAATACTTGTGGGTGTCATATACTGCTTATACCACAGATTTTCTTTCTTCAGATGGTTTCTGCCTAATGACTCTAAACATATGACAAGACAAATTATTAAGAAAAAACTTGTCAACAGCTGCAAAATGAAAAATAATTCTTCTTACTTAAATGATATAAATCTTTTCCCATCAGTTACCGTGACTCTTGGTTAGAATAAATGTTATCAAAGTTTATAGTAACAGTAACTATTCAGTGTTCTCTCTTAAATAAATACACCAAAATATTCTCTAAAGACTACCTGAATCACAGAAATTATTTCCACTAGTCACAGGTATAAATGGAGAAGCTGAATATTAAAATAAAATATGTTTAAAAACTTAATGTTTGATATTTTAAACTTTTTTATAATGATTTGATGTTCATGATTTATTTTCCATACGTTAAGTGACTTGATTTTTCAAGAGTTCAGATTACTTTACCATATATGTTTAAATATCTTTGAAGACATTGCTGAAATAGGATATTTCTTGTTCCAGTGCAAACAGGTATGTCTGTGAATGGCAATACTTTGCTGCAGTAGTCTGGAAGGTACTCTTGGAATAAATACCTTCAGAGAACTCAAATTCTTCTGTTATATATTGCTACGATATGCCTCTGCTAGGTGGATGCTTGCCAGATTTCTAACTTCTAAACCAGTCATGTTATCATTAAAATAACCTTAAGAGAATAACTTATACATTAATTTTGCCCTACTTTAGAATTTGTAGGCACAGTTGTTGGAATATGTCTGTGCAAATCATCTGAGAACTGTCTGATCCAAGTGACAGACTTTACTGTAAATAAGTCAACAGCTCTGCCATTACCTAGTTTATTGACCTTTGATCAACACCTGTAGCTGTCTGTAGCTACCATTAACTGAAGAAATTAGGAAAGGACTGACTTTTTCTATGCATTAATAATAATCTTGCATAATGAAACCCTGATCAAGGTGACATTTCTAGATACTGTCAAGACTTGCTCATAAGTGAACCATTTCTAGGGACTCAAGTGGATACTCTTTGCAATTTTGTGTGGAGTAGTGGTTAAGATGCTCTATTCTGTTTTAGTGTTAATATAAGAATATTAATAGAGAAATACTGATCCATTCCTGATAAACCGAGTGTTGAATCTGGAACATTTGTAACAGAATGATTGATAAGATCGCATCTTAAATGGGACTTACATAGGAAAATACATGAAGATTTTCCTAAAGGTTCATTTAGGCTTATTTATATTCTGAGTGTCATTTTACAACAACATTATTAGAAACCTGTGTATTTTGTATAAAAATGGAGTATAACAGAGTTACCTGCAAATATGACTTGACGCAATGGAATTTTTCTACAGTCTGAAGATTTTAAATTGAAAGCTGAATTTCGTGGGAATTTTTTTTTAAAAAGTCTATATATTAATTCCACCCTCCCTTTTAAATAAAATCCCTGGGTTTTAATCTTCAGAAGATTTTAACTTTTGCTAATTGTATTAAAAGCGAGTACAAGCTATCTTGTATTTGTGGCAGGATGTTGTTATGACAACTAGAAGCCTCTTTGTGTAGAGATCTGGAAGAGATGATCATTTTTGGGACAAAGCAGACAACATTTTTCAACAGTTTTAGTACTAAAGACACGTGCAAATTTTCTGTATATCTAAAATTATGCCTTTTGATACATTAACAACAGTATCTTCAGCAGATTATCTACATTAGAAAATCAAACAAGTATAAAGGTTTTCCACATTTTGAGATTCCTAAGAAAGCTTTAAGTTATTAATGAAAAAAAGCAAATCTGATTTTTAAACAGCATTGAGGGATATCTTAATGGCAGTTAAGTCTGATTCCAGAACCTTTTATAGCCAGTAAGTAGAATCCAAGATTTTGGATTCTAGAATGTGTAGGAATGGTGATTCATTTCAAAGTTCTCAGTTTGCCCTACGGATATGTATGTCCCTCAGCAGATACTCCACTCTTAAAATAGCTATATCCCAACTCTCACAATGCCCATTCTTGTTCAGATATACTCTTCCCTCATGCCATTAATGAAAATTTTATCGCATCTTATCCACTCCTCTTCACACTTAATACAGTTAATTTTGAAGTGTTTTATGGGACCTTTCAGTTTTGCACTTCAATTTATCCCTTTAAATAATGCAGGTGTTCTCCTCTCTGTTTCTTTTAGCAGATGGTTACACTTTTTTTTCTGTAATGGTTGCCAAATACAAATTTGCTTTTCGTGCAAGGTTGTCTAGTCTGGTGTTATCAGCAAGAAAGTGTTAGCTTAAATTCTTCTCAGCATTGTTCTATTGAGTTGTTCTCTATCACATTTCCAAATAATAAGAATAATGTCTATTTCTAGGATGCTAAATATTACTTTCACCCTTTTTGCTTCCTTTCAGAACAAACGTTTTTTAATGAAGCAGAGATGCAGTCAGTGTTGTCTGTACTCATTTTGCCTCACCAGATTCCACTTGAAAGGTTTCAGTCCTAAGGAAAATGTCAGCAGACATTTGCTCTAACTCTGTAGGATCCAGCTGTTTTCAGGACCATAGAATGAAAGTTCATTTCTTTTATTTTAATGTGTTACTGCTAATGGGAACAAGTTAAAATCTTAAAATGAGTTCTTCCTTTCTCAGTTGTTGGTAGTTCTGTATCATGTAATGACAAACCAAACATTGGACCCGTCCTGCCACCATTAAATCAGTCTGGATTCTTAAAAAATGGCAGGTTTTATTAGCATGAAAAGGAGTTGAAAAGGTATTGTGTCTTACAGACCAAAGACATTTAAGAAACTCATGGTTCTTTGCAGGAATCTGCCTGCTGGACAGTATCTGCATCCAACCTTGCATTTAAATTCCTTTAAATTCTCATTAATCTACTTTTCCACAATGATGAGGAAAACATTTACCTGTTTTACAGAGTGACCAAACACAATGCAACAAATTGCTGTTCCATCTTTCTTGTCAACAGTCATAAGTCTGATTCATTTAATTTACAGCTGTATACTAGACAGAGCTATGATAGGCCTGTAAGAAGTGTTGAGCATTAGAGACATTTTCTAATATAAATCCTGCAGCACCCTGAAAACAGAGCCACTGTTCTCTGACAAATGCTACAGCTGCAGTAAAATTGGAGACACCCAATTAAAATGCAAGCTATACTTATAGCTTTAAAAATAAATTAAAAATTAAGGAAGAGAAAAATGTAAGCACAAAGTGGTTTTATATACCAATTTTTTTTTTTTTTAAACAGTACCACAGTCCATTTGACACAGGTCCTTACTGCATTGAGTATCATATTGTCAGAGGACCTTTCATTACCGTGTAAGCAGCAAAATTAGTATCAGTTGTCATCTGTTGGCTGTTTGTGTTGTCTGCTCCCTACCAGTAGAAAATTGCACTCTGGACACACGTTGCTGCCTATATATTTAAAGTATTCCAAAGAAATGTAAAAGGCACTTTTAGCATTATATAATGATATTTTGTTCCCCTAATCACCAAGGGACTTTTTCCCTTTCAATCTCCCATGAAGAGAAATTTTACTCTTGTTGAGAAAAGCCAGAGAAATGAAGCTGCAGAGTTAGAACAAGCTTCAAAACATATACACCAAAGCTTTTACCATGTTGGAAATTCTTACCACTAAAAGCTGTGATATCATCTACCTGAGAAATTTTTGTCCCCATTCAAGAAAGATAGAACTTCCTAGCTAACAGGTAATAGCATTTCTGAATAACAGTTTCTTTATCAGGTTTGTGTTTAGTGACCCACCACAGCTGCGTACCTGGACTGTGAATGAGTCCTCAAAATGCTTCCTATCCTCTGCCAACATCATCTTTTTCTTGCTCAGTTTCTGCTTTAGCCAGCTGGTCCATGAGCTCTTCTTCACACGCTGTACCGTTTTTGTAGCCGTGCTGTAGGATGGGTAGAGCTGTAGGTCATCTGCATTACACTAGCATTTGATTCTGTGTCTTCAGTTCACTTTGTAGTTGTTTGGTGAAAAGACAGTAAAATAATTGATCCTTCTGAGAATACACAGATGAAGAGTCTTAGTTTCTTCCACTGTTCTTTGAAAATGTGTATTTTTAGGAAAGTGTCAAGTCCTTTGGGTCTAGTCTTTAAACCTGTCCTTCTCTGAGGTAGGATGTGTTATGTGGCTTTCCAAATTTGTTATACCATTTTCCTCATTTTCCTCTCCCTTTTCTCTTCTTATTTACCAGCCCTATTATTATTATTATTATTATTATTATTAAAAAGAGGATGAAAAAGTATAAGAAAATTTAAGATAGTAGAGAGGAAAAGTGAGTGGAAGAATGGAATTAGTTTCTCATGCAAAATCAAATTTGGAATAAACATACACTTCCTTTTTCTTCAGGGGGAATGAAAATATTTCCCACGCATTAATTATGCTATCCTTTAAAATTAATGACATTATATATACCAGTTTATTTTACTTTAATTCATTCCTAAATTGATGCTGGATGCCACAGTCTGCAAGGCCTTGCTGTCTCTGGAGCCCTGTAATGTCCCTTTCTGATGTGATACCACCTCACTGGTGAATTAATGCTACCCAAAGACTTTCACATTGATGCTTCCAGGAGTATTGAAGAGATCTTTCAGTACAGCAGTGTTTTTCTTGTCATCTTTTTCTATATCTGCAGGAATATGTAATTCTGCTAATTAAATGTTAAACATAGAGGAAAGTGTAAGACTGGAAGGTAAGTCTTTGTTAAATGTATAAACCACAAAGGAATAAGATGTTGCTATGATATTCTCTCTTTTTTTTTTTTCCTCCCTGTCCAGTGAATTTATTCAAATTAGTGAATTATGTCTTAGACTTAGTTGTTCAAGAGCATAATACAAAAATTCACAGTTCTTTGTAGCAGGTCAAATCCCTAGGTGCTTTGACTTTCATCAGAACAATTGACCTGTAGTAGGTTCATGGGATTTCATTAGGATCATTCTTTTGCAAGATTAGGAAATCACAAAATGTAAGGAAGGAATGAGCCTTTTCACCTAGGCAATGCTATCTCCATAATCAGGAAGTCACCATTTCCTCTTGAAGGCCTCCCAAATGCAGTTCCCTTCCTCTTTCTCACCCTTGCAGTCTGCCTCAGAAATAGTTACCAAAGATTGCTTCCTCTACTTGATAAATAGTAATAGCTGTGGAAATTACCTAAGCTTGTTAGTGTGATTACTACTCACTGATGTCTCCTTCAGTCTTGTAGAGATGGTACCATAAATTTTACTATTTACAGGTCTTGTTATAACTATGCTGTGTTTTCCTGAGATTTTGGGAAGGGCTGTGGGATGTCAGCCTAAACCTCTCCTTTACTGGCTTCTAATTTGTTAGGCTCTTCAGAGCTGGCCCTTGGGAAGCTTAATGTTGCTTGCAAAAGGACATATTATTGTTCACCATAACTGTAACATGGTAATTTTGTTATCTCTGTTTCCATTCTTTATCTCTCCACATGCATAGTCTGCCAAAAAACTTTCTATTTCTATTACACAGTAAATAAGGAAAGGGTTGTTCCAGTTCCATACTTCAGTATGTCCTGGAAAAGTTTGCTTAAAAAAAGCTTGCCTGCATATAAATGAGTTGGGTTGGCAGTATGTTTTAAAATTTATTGTTATGAGTAATTTGAAAATAACTGAGAGAAATACATGGTAATTTCTTGATTGCTGTTGTCATGGGTTTCTGGGGGGTGGATAACTTGAGCAGGAGGGAAATATTTATGTAGTCTTCTGTGGAAGTTAACTAAACAGTTCGATTTTTTTTTTTCCAGCATATTTTTCCCCATATAAAAACAAGATAAATAATATCTTTGGAGGTATAGGATATATTTGTGCTAAATGTTTCCAGGATATTAGTACTGGAGTTGTAATGTCTCAGACACAGCCACAGTATAGTTCTGCTGAGTCCTGCAAACCTGCATGTTTGCAATGAGTTGCATGTCATGGGAATTGATGCTAAGCAGCTATGACTAAATGAGAAAAAAAAAATGTTTGTTTGCATTTGGATATATGTGTTTTTGCACACCAAATAAAAAGGTAGCCCTGTGCATTGCCTGTTCCTAACTCCTTTCTATTACAATTGCAATTTCAGCAAGAAGAAAAATATTGTTATTTATTTTCCTTCCACACCCATAGTCCCACCTCATTTCATTATATTAAAGAGACATGTCAGTCAGAACTGTTTAAATCCTCTTGCAGAAGCATGTTACAGTATGTGGTGTTTGTTTTGGAAAATGTCATGCATTCATGTTGTTTTTCTTACAAACAATTATTTCATCTATGTTGTGTTTAGCAATGTTTGATTAATACTTAGTATAATTAGGCAAAGTCATCCAATATATATATTTTCCCTATCATTTAATGCAAACATAAGATAGGCTTAAAGTGTACATATTAGCTTTATTAATATTAATGCCACTATCTGAATTTTTCCTTTCTTGAAGATATAAATTATTTTGCTAATTTCATACTTAATGGACAGTAGCATATTCAGAATACATATTACAGTTCTGATGAGATAAAATAGACATGTTCTATGATGTGCATTGTGCAAATAAAAGATACATAACTCATTTGAAAAACCCCTATAATGACAGTCAATTATAAATCATTTCATTAGCTTTTCAGCTCTGCAGCTTTGGGAATCTTCATCCATATAATTTGATGTTTTGTACCTTAATGTATTAACTCCTTTTAAAGGCAATAATGTCTGCCAAATGAAACAACAGAGCATTTTAATTCATGTTTAAAGCAGGCATACTGTTGTCATATTGCAGCACCACTAATTCAATGCTGAAGACTTCTTTACTACCTGGTATGCATTTTAAATGAAAAAAAGACAAACATGCTGTTAAGAGAAAGCAATACTTACTTGAGAAGGATTCTGCAAGCTCTGTTCTGCTAGTCCACAGACTGAAATGATGGAGCCAGATTTAGAAGTAGCTTATTAGGTGCATGCTGCTTCAACAGTTACAGCTTTTCTTTTTTTTTAACTGAAAGATGAAATCGTTTTCTTTTAATGAAGCCAGCATAGAATGATATGCTGTCCATGTTGCTATGAGAGACTAAACTTGCAGAGCAAAGTCAAGCAATTTCAGAATAACTTATCAAGGGTCATTCACTATCAACTTGCCACTGCTTTTCCGTGTAGTCACAAACTTTAACAGCATCAAGGAAGATCATGGTATGTCACAAATGCAGGAAATTACTGGTTAGTCATGCTCACTTGAGATTGAAAGTGATTGAGTCAGTATTGTTTGTGAATATAAGCAGAAAACTGGGTAAAGTCAAAATCTTTCAATTTGGAACACCCACTGAATTCTTTTAAGAGGAGACAAGGCTCTGATTATAGTCAATCTGCAGTACCTGCTACTCTCCTATGCTCTGGTGTTTGTACGTTATGTGTAGAGCTCCAACCCTGAGCAAAGAGCATAGGAACTGCACCCAAGGGATCACACAAATGTGAAAAATGATGTATTTTGTTTTGCTTTTCATATTTTGTGAGAAAAAGTATTGGACATCACATTTTTGTGTGTACACAAACTATTGCAAATATAAAGATGTAATTATGGTTATAAAATCATCCACATATATCTATATATTTACTGTATAAAACCACACACAGTTTTGGAGTGATGTCGAAACATTGCAATTATAAAGACATGTAATTATGGTTATAAAATGATCCATGTGTATCTGTATACTTAACATATAGAACCATACATAGTTTTGCAGTTTTAGTGATGTCACCATTTGAAGTATTTAAATGGTTTTGTTAGAAGTGTGCCTGTGGAAAGCCCACCACAAATATGTTCATCATGGTCCAAAAGTGAATGATATCTGCAGTATTGCACTGCATATGTAAATTTAGCCCTGCATTTTCAAACATTCTATTTTGTCTTTTGCCCAAGGATGCTTTCACGTAGAAAGAGACCTCTGATCTGTTGGTCAATTGGAAATTACTCTGAGTAGTCAGGTTTTGGCTTATCCTGATTTGATTTGCCCAAAAGACTGGAGCTTTCATCTCTAATGTGGAGACAGAGGTGAACTGTGCTATCACTCATGCTCTGCATCATTACCTTGCCAGCCTGAGGTGGGGAATGGCCAATGGTAGCCAAACCCCCACGCCTTGACTTGGAAAAAAAAGAAGTGTTAGTGTATAGGGAAGGAGAACTGGCTATAGTAAATTATTGCATTGCTGCTGTTGAGTTCCCATATGCATCCCAGTCCGAGTGGGCTTGCTGAGGAACTTCCCCTTACAGTTGTTCCTTGTCAGCTGTCAGGAGATTTGGGTTTATTCCCACTAAGTTTTGATCATTGAACAATGTGCAAGAACTCGATTGTTCAAGGAGGCAGATCTTCACAGCATCTGAGGGGCAAACTTAACAGAAGCACCTTCCTTTCACTAGAAAAAAACCAGACCTTGCTTCTTGAAAGACAATGATTAATGCCTCCGGACTGACACCGAATTCAAAACTCAGCAGAAAGTTCTGGATTCCATCACTCATTGCTTCTTAAAGCTGCAAGGTACGGACATAGACCAGAGGTTTGTAGCTCATGACTCCTGGTGTCTTCATGAGTAGAATGACTCCTGTAAGCACAGCATCTTGTAACTGTATCCTTGCTTGTGTTCCCATTTGCTTTAACTAACAGTGATATGGAAAATGTTTCCCTTCTCTTTATTCTGTTTGGCTTTGTGATTTTTTTTGGGGGGGGCAGGGGAAGAAGGTGGTGGTGGGTGGCAGTAGTTTGGTTGGTTGGTTGTTTTTCTGGTTTAGATTTTTTTTTTTTTCAAAGCAGCAAGACCGCTGCATGGACCTGTAACTATTTTTTCCACGATAAGATCTTTTGACTAGCAAATTCTTCTTCTCAAGCTCCATTATATCTGAGAAGCAGACTGGTATGTTCAAGCCAAATGCAAATGGGCAGTCATTATAAGCCAAGACCTCTATGTATGGGAAAGAGAGAAAGACCATTGCATTTCTTTTGAGAAATGGCATTTTTTCCCAGTGAGTTGACATGAGAGGAAAGGAAACAACTTTATTTGCAGACTTTGCCTTAGCCACTGACATACCTACAGCTAGGAGGTTAAAGAGCCAAAATATTGGTCAGCCCTTTATGCATACCTTTTTTTCCTTTGGATCTTGCAGGTTTAAAAATGTTTTTCCAGGTGTTAATGGTCAGCTCCAATTTAGCCCAATGGAATTCCAGTTCCAGTTTCCAAATGAAAGTAGGGCAAGGCAGAGGAATTCTTCATTGAACAAAACTTCTGCCATGAACAATAACTCTTTTTTTCCTACCTCCTTTTCCATTTCTCTATCTTCTTTGCTTGTTTTTCCTTTGGCACACTCTGCTGTGCTATGCCAAACAGGTCTTCTTTCAATTCCCATCCCTCTTTGAGCAGAGCTTTCTCCTGAATCCATAATCCTTTTGTGAAGTCCTGTGTAGGACATGTGAAGCTTCTCAGAATGAACGGCTGGCACAACCACTGAGCTTGGAAAAGGTTTACATGATTTATGATCACTAGGCTTGCTGAGAAAACAGTAACGTGATTGATTCTAAGTATATCTTGCAGAACACTGCTATTTAACCACACATTCTTTCTCTTTTTAATTTTTTTTTTTTAATTCCACCTTCCTCTTTTCTCAGTAAAATTATTGCTAACAATAACCCCAGCAGCAGCAGGAAAATAAAGCACAGTCAAGGCTCAACTTCACATTTCAGCAGTAATGTGACTGGAATCTTCAGTCTTGCCCTTTTATGGCATTTGAACTGAATACTTTAAAACTCATTCAATGTGAGGGGCACAGTTCTCAGAATGGTGAGAGAAAAAATGCAGTGAATTAGAAATTTGTAAAAGTGGTGTTCTGATAGGTAAAAGCAAGTCTAGGGCAAGAACTGATACCATTGTTCAGTTGGTCATTGATTGTATAACTTATAACTTTTTTAGCTTGTTGGTAACTTTATATGGTCAACATTTTTATTGCACCAAACAGAAAAAGGATTAAATCTTCCAATACATTCCAGCTTAACTGAATGAATAACAGGGATTGCCACAGAAACACTGTTGGGTAACTTCAAGTCTTTTCTAAGTGTCTATGAAGAGTGCATCTGTAATGATATCGGGTAAAATATGTGAAAACAGTCACAACACTTTAACGGTAATAGAAGCTTTGGAAAGTTTAGTGTCTAATGTTGTTATCTTCTTTCAGTGCCACCTTCTTTCAGCATCATGTTTTAAATTCTTGTTATAAATACTCTCATCACCTCAAATCTAGATATAGAAAAACCAAACTTAGAAGCTGGAAAATTGCTCAATATAAAATTAAACATAACAAAGACAGTAGTTTTCGCTGAAAAATATTGCTATGGAGTGTGATAAATTCTTGAAAATTTGGAATTTTTACTAAATTTCACAGAATCCCAGAATGCATTGGGTAGAAAAGGACCTTAAAGATCAACTATTTCCAACTCCCCTGTGATGGGCAGGGATGCCTTCTACTAGAGCAAGTTGCTCAGAGCCCCATCCAACCTGGCCTTGGACACTTTCAGGGATGGGGTATCCACAGCCTCTCTGGGTAACCTATTCCAGTTTCTCATTAACCTCATAGTAAAGAATTTCCTCCCAATATCTAATTCAAACCTGCCCTCTGCTATAAGTGTATAAGCACACATATATAATTGCAGATACATATACATGTATTTTGATTTGGAAAGTAAATTATGCCTTAATGGGAAAAAAATAAAAATTCCCCTTTTTCATTTATTTTCTTCCAACCAAGTTACTGCTAAGAGCAAGGCTGCAGTAAGAGTATGGATACTGTGTCTGAATGGTTTCTTATGGTTTTAAAAGGAGCCTGCTTTGTGCTGCCCAGGCACTTTATTTGCTTCCCATGTTCAGAGCTTGGAAATGTCTTTTAAAAATCTTTCACTGCTATGTCATGGGAAGAAATGTCATGAACACAGTAAAATGGAATGGCCATTTCTCTTTGAATATAGGGTTTTTCATTCAAATGACCAACCATTATGGTTAATTCAAGGTTTTTAATTTGTCTTCTTATATTCCTTTCGTGGAATGATGTAAGCAGTGAATTTGGAGAAAAAAAGCTTACTCAGTCCTTGCCTATGGGGAGTATTTTCTAATGCTACGATGCAAAATAACAAAAGGGGCTTGGGAGTGGGCACCAGAATCCTTCCCTGACAGTCCAATAACAGTTGTGCAAAATTTCACAGCCCCCAAACCTTAACAGGGAGAGAGAGAGAAAAGGGGTATTGATATTCCTTTGCTGACTCAAAATCTACAGAGGAACACTGTCAGGGTGCAGCCAGAGCTGGGGGCTCCCAGACGCAAAGAGCCACAGGGGCTTCTCAGGTGCTGGTGGGGCAGGGTCCTTGACTGCTAGAGCTGTGTGTTTGTCCTGTAGTGTCTGTTCTATGGCCACCCCTGGAGAAAGTCATACGCTGTTGGTGACTGGAGCGGCTAGTTAATAACAGAAGACTTAGGAAGCACTGGTCCTGCAAATGTTTTATATTGGTGCAGCAGGACTTCTGGACAAACATAAAGGCGTCCCTTAAAATTGAAGATCTGGATATTTGCTGAGTTTGGCCTCAGTCTACAAATAACCTCAACCGCTCTGAACCTTCATTTCTAAAGAAAAAATAAAAATGCCCAGCTTGTATCCTGAAGACCTAAGTTGTAGCTTTGCTAGGGGGGTTATTCAGTCTTTCTAAGTCCTCTGGGATTGTTCAGCAAAATAAATGTGTCTCATCTGGCTGTAGTACTTATCACTTTCAACTGTAATCAAATATGGGGAGAGAAGAGGGGGGATAACCTTGCAAGAGTGGTTTGCTGCAAATTCAGGCAATATAAAGCAAGCTTTCTTTCATGTGTGCACTAATCTTTTCTCCCACCATGTTTGTCATTCTCCACACATAGCCTGCTATCTGCACATCAGTCACGCTCAACTTTCAGCAGCCTGGCTATTGCACACCTACGCACAGATTCCCACAGTCTTCATTCATTTCAGACTTGTGTCAGCATCTAAACACCTCTACGGAAACCATGGCATACACAGAAAATGTCGTTAATGAGATTGTTTGTGAAGAGTCCACTCATTTGCTGGGAGATTGAAATTCTGGACACTTGTAGGATATACTTTTTGTTCCAGTAAACCTCCCTCCCCTCTTCTATTATTAAAAAAAAAAAGCAAAAAACCCCATATATAATGACTTTTGAGGAATACAAACTTTATTTTTGTCAGAAGTATAAGAATTTGATGGTGTCAAGCTAAGAACATTATTAAAAGCAGGGAATATAATACCATCCTGTTGAAGGTATAGACTTCAATATAGCTTGGAGCAGAAAATACTTAACCTTGGGTCAGCACTGCTAAGAACATGACCTGTTACAGTCTCTACCTTTAAAATTCAAGGGCATTTTTTTAAACTCTGGAAATAAAGCTACTAAGCTAGAATGCTTTAGGAATTCATGAGGTATTTTTGTATCTCATTCTTTTTGTCTGTTGCTCTAAGCCTTTATAGATTTTCAACAGGATAGTATTCTTTATACCATCTGTAATCATCATTTTTCCAATATGTTGCTTCTCTAGTTATTTCTCCTACAATCGCTTCAAGAAGATGGAGGGAAGGCAAAATAGAAAAATCAGACTCCAGATGCCAAAGTGATTTGTGAAAACCCATATGTCTGTTAAGCTCTATTTAGAAAGCTTTTTGCTAAGTATATTTTCTGTACATTGTTAAATTTGACTCACTTGAAAATGAATCTCTTTTTCAGACCCTTCAAGGTAGCAAAGGGGCTACTATGGCTCTATATCATGCTAGCTAAAGTGAGAAAACAGGCTTTCCAAACAATAAACATCTGTCTTGTTTCTAGAGAAGAGAGTGTAAGCTACTTCTTAGATCTGCCATTGTACAGTTTTTCTAACTGGTCTTTCTTAATCTTTAGCAAAAGTAGGAATAGAAATGAAATAGTATAGAGTATTATAAGGCATTACAGGTAAGAAAGATTACTCATGATTTAGATATAATTTTGTCACTTCTTGGAATGAAGGGGTTGACTAGTTCCAAAGTAATTTTTCTTGCTCGAATGACTGAGGTAATATTGATTACTTTAGGGCGCAGGGTGCATGTTTCATCCCATAACATAATATGGCTGGTTTTTTAGAGCCTCACTTTGAACAACTTGCTTTGTTTGGGAATATGAAGAGCAAATAGATGTTTCTAACTCATCAAGATCCCCATGTAACCCTGACCTTGTCCAGAACCCAAGCATATCCTTCAACTCTGAAAACTGAAAATTATGTTTCAAGGCAGGTGTCATTAACATACTGCTAATGGGGCATGACATGCCATTCTACCATGCAGTATGGCAGTTGCAGGGTGGTAATAATGTGGGCTGTTTTCTTTGCTGAAATTTAGTGTCTCTCTTCCGGGGACTGATGGATGGTTTCTGCCAACAAAGAACACTATAATTCCTCACTGACCAAATGGCAACAGCATAGGATCAGCATTCTTAAGGTAATTCTTACAGGGAAAATATATTTTCAACTGTTTGTGCCACCTATCATGTAAATCAGCCCATTTTATTAATTTCTCAGTCTTATAAAATGTACTACAATTTAAATACTCAACAATTTATTTAGATTACAGATAATGGAATCATGTGATTCCTGGATGTTATTTATAGGAAGAGGAAGCTGTGCAATACCAAAAATACCTGCCAATGTTTCAACTGCAAAGATACAGAAGTAAGAAACCCCAAAACAAAGACCCAACATTTATTTCAGACTGTAATTAATTTGTATCATGCCTCACTCCTAAAATGAGTTTTCATTAGCTGGAAATGATGGTTTGTTCACATTGCAATTTGAAGTTTAAATATGTTTCAGGACACGATATAAGCCAGCATGACTCCTCAAAAGCATGATCCAGCTCCAAACAGACTTAATGTGTTGGAAAGTGCTGATCCAGACTAAACCAAATCACTCTTGAATCTATTTGATTCTACTGAGGAAAAATGATAGTATCTGCTGGAATAATGATTGAACTCAAAAATGTAAATTCTAGGTGATCCTCTGTAGGTGCACAGATACCAGAGCTACTTTTAATAAGTTTGTAACAGGTTTCTGGAAATGAGTAGGCTCAAAATTTCATCATCAAAATGGCAATGTTTGGATTAATTTTCCATTATTGATCATCCCAAAAATTCAAGGAGTTTCAGACATTAAGGTGAATTTGTCATTAAACTGACAGATTCCTATTTAGCTGACAGATATTCCATTTAGGATTGTTACATAAGAACACTGCTGGATAGCCCTGATAACGTATCAGAAATCTACCAGATAATGTTGTGTTTCAACACAACATGGATTTTGGCAAAGTTGTACTTTACACAACAATCTGTATTTCATGTCTTAACTGCTGAAGAATTACTCTGTTACTGCTCCTGTCCTGGATGAATTTCCCTGAAGAAATATATTGTTTTAAGGGGCTTTCTTCTGTTAAAATATCTTTTATTTCTAGCAGCTTACTCTGCCAAATCATCTCTTACTTCTGTGCTGTCAAGGAGATTATAATGAGGTAGACTGCATTAAAAGACACAGAATAGAAACTCACAATCAGTCTGGCAAAAATATTCAGATAGTGATGAATTGCAGGAATAGATAGTGGACCAACAAAACAGCAACTGTCATTATTGCATTATCTGTATCTTTTGCTGTATGTGATCCTTTCTCTTATCTTCCCTCTTCTGAATCATAAGGACTGTATTTGAGTATTCATGTTAATTTTGCTCAATAGAATTGTGAATCAAACTATTTCTTGGAGGAGAAAGTTTGTTTATGGAGGAAGTTGGTTTTGCACTTTGATACAGTATCAATGGTTTTCTCAGGGGACAGTAGCTCTCCTTGTTTTAGCAATGTCTTTGGGCTTGGCCTTCTCATCCTTCAAGGAGCAGTTGCTTATCAGAATGCTCCTGGGCCACAGGGACCATACCAGATCCCTTTATCTCACTCCTTTGCTTGCATATCTGATTTGGGCAGTAGTTTTCTGCTAAAATCTATTACCATATTTTCCAGATGTCAACAATACTCTGATTTGATGTGTTCAGAGAGAAGAAACAAGCAAATATTGCTGAATGCCTGAAGTCTGCAGATCTGAGTTATGCTCCACAAGCCTCTGAGTGACAGAGGTTCAGCTCTAGCAGGTCTGTGAACAGCTATTTGAAGACATAGCCCCCACAAGAAACTTTTTGGAAAATTATATATCCCACATGAAAGGAATATATATATCTCACATAGAATCTTGTACCACATCAAATTAGGTTGCTCTGGAGGAAGGCAAAGTACCTTCCTTCCTGTCTCATATTTTCTCCAAATGAAGATATTCAGATCCTATATCCTAGTAACCAATCATGCTAATAACTTTATAATAAAATACAAGGCCTGCATATGAGGTACTTTATCAAGTCAATTGCTGCAAACAAGGAGATGAAATATTTTCCCAAATGCTCCATAATATTTGCTAGAATTGGATTGTGGTAATAATGTATTTACAGTTACCTGTCAAATGCAGGATAAATAAATGCAGAACAAGCAGAATCATAATTTGACAAGAATATAGGATATCTATTGAATGAATTTTTATGTAGGTGAAAATACACACAGAAATACACTAGTTATAAAAGCTAAAGTACTCTTTATCAGACCAGAGTACTATATTTTATACATGTAGTAGATGATGTCAGGTAGAGAGGTTCCTGCTTTTCCCTGACCAAAAATAGTTAACACTAGACCTACTGATAAACTGCAACTGTGGAAATTTAATTTTCTTTTCATAAGGCTTTCTCTTTAATTCCAGGCTAAGAGATTACTTTTGCCTGCTGCTTAGCTAGAACTTCTTATGTAGTGCTGTGCACTGTAGCAGTTGCCACAGACTTTCCTGAGGTGCCTACTGTCAGTGATGGATGAAATTATCTCTGTGTAAAAGAAGAGGTGTATTACAGTTTATAAAATGGCATGGATTCCCATTAATTACTTGAATGTCATCACAATGCTCAGCCTGGTTTAAATATGCAACTTGTTTCAAAGAAAGAAGAGGTGTAACTTTGTCTGTGGAAGGCTTACATGAGTTAGTAACTGGCCACACATCATGCCTTTTGCCACTTGTGCCTGTCCCACTGCTCTGCCTAAGATGGCTTACCCAGTACCTTCTCAGACAAAATGTTTGGCTGGCAGCACAGTGCAATGTAGCCTCCACTTCTGTGCTCACCATGCCTCTTTATCAGGCAGTGTTCTATTCCTCAGGGAGCACTGTTGGGGCCAAGCTTTTTCTCTTCCATGTTAAACATGGTTTAATAACTGCATTTTTGCTGTTAATAGTTCTATTTTGAAATACCTAATTCACTGAACTAATCACAGAGTCGTTTTACCAGCACATAGTAAAGGGGCATTATACATTAGTGTTATCATAAAATAACTTACATTCCTCTTACATAACCAAAGCAAATATTTTTTTGAAATTTTTCTTGGACCACTGCAGATCAACAGTTTTTGGGTCCAAGTGCTACTAAAGTGATGAGCAAAACTGCTCCTGTTATCATGTCTGCAGACTCTACTTTTGCAAGTTGGACAGGCTATTTCTTTATACCAGTAAATTAACATCTCTAGCACTGAGGCTGATTGGCACAAAACAACTTTGTCCTTACTGTTCTCCTCAGTCTTTAAAATAGAAAAGTTATTTGTAGGTTATATCTTGGAATGTTCCCTTGTCCCCATTGATTCTTAGACTGTACCAGTATTTAGGAAAGGGCTAGTTATCTTGAGTCAAAGCTGTGTCAGGCTATAATGTCATTATTATGATGTTGATGACTGTTTCATTGCCTAGGAATGTTTCTTCATACTGTTCACTAACCTGAGTCTGGTCTACCAGGGCAGTTACACTTCTTGTAACTGTTTATCAAAAAGCTGCAGGAGCTCAATTCTGTTACATTTCTATTTCTTCTCTGATTTTCAGCTATTTAAACTCAGCTAAGATAACAGTCCTGGTATTACTGCTCTTTTAGTTCACTGAACTGTGCTGTTGCACCTGTTTCCATTATGTCTGCACCTTGAATAATCCAGTGAGCTTTTCATCCACTCCAGAGTCACTCCAAAATTGTGGCTTGGGGTTGTTTCTCTTTTATTTTTACCTGTCTGGTTTTACTTAACTTCAATGCAACATAATGGTTCAACTAATTTTTTGCATGAGCTCAATGCAGAAACTCTTCCTGGGTAGCTGCTTCTTTTACCTAACCAAGATTCATCTATTCTACAAGGCTGATTTCCCAGAAATAGAACTAAGTTCATTTTTTTGTGACTTCTATTGCTCTTTTCCCCACCTCCCCACCTGTATTTTTACACTCATCTGTTCTGCTCATTGCTTAGAACAAGTACAATCTAAAATCAGTATACTGTTCTTTTATTCCTTAGTGCATAGATTTGGAATTCTAACTTTAGATACCTAAGCTGGAATATTGTGTCACCACATATAAATATAATCCATGCCTGGGAACAGGCTTGCACTAGGATTCACAAGTTTATCATTACTGGTGGTAAGTAAATCCCTCCAAACTTAGTCTGAGTACTTAATTTTAAAAAAAAAAAAAAAGTCATAATGTTTATCAAGTATTTTTAATGGAAATTTCAGGAATGCGTTCTTGACTTATTGAATGGGAAAATTATTTTATATACAAGGTAGTTTAGGAGTTAAGGTACTCTAGAATGTATGCTGTGAGCTACTCTGTACTCTGTGACTGTAACCTTTGCAAATCCTTACATATCAAAGTGAATAACCCATAAAGAATGCCTTTTCTTGCATAGCAACTTACAAAGATTTGGGACCAAATTCAGTGTTCAGTGTGTATTTATAGTCATTGCATCGGTCATTCAAGAATTTTGGGCATTTCAAAAACATGGCATCAACTATGCTAATTAAAACTGGTTTCAGCTGAAAATCCTCCCTTGTTACAATCTTTTGGCACCAGTGAACATTGTATTTTGAGTTCTTCTCAGATTCTCACTTTCACTTCAAAAATATTGTTTTGGGAGTTGAAATGGAAAGAATGTTTACTGGAGCAGCTTCTGCCTTTGAAAGGTGAAGGAGGAAGTGGTATCGTAGAATCAAACAGCCCAGACTGGAAGGGAACTCAAAATCTTGTCTGGTTCAACCTTTAATGTTGAGGGAAGCCTAGATGAGATTATCTAGCACCCTGTCCAATCACATCTTGAAAACCTTCAGTATCACCATGCCTAAAGTAATTTTTCATAAGTAACCTGAAAATAGTTGGATTTTTTTTTTAAGAATGCAGTAGTTATTGCTATAAGTTTTCTCTATTCAGCAATTTATTTTCACAGATTTTTTAAAAACGAAAACAAACTTTAATTTGTAACAAGAAAGCAAATTTTTATGAATCTTGAATAACATTGTCAGAAAAGACATAATCCATTTAAAGCTTGCAAAATAATCAATCAATCAATCATTGCACCAAGGAGTATAAGAAAAAATACAGTAGAAAATACTCTAATTTAGCAGGGTGTATTAGACACAGCAGGATGAAACATTGACATCAATGAATTAGTTATTCTAAGGGGAGGCCTCATATTTCTTTAAAAATCCTGAAATGCTTAAAATGGTACAAAGCCTCTGTAGAGCTCAGTCTATGTCCTGACACCTTGTCAGGGACAAGTTTTTCCAGTGTTCAGCCACTCTCACAATAAGATTTGTCTTTATGTTTAAAAGAACTTTTTCTTTTTTTTTTTTTCCAGTCTGTGCCCACAGCCTCTCATTCTGTCACTGTACCACTGAGAAGAATCTGGCTCTATCTTCTTTACTCCTCTCCATCTGTTTTTTATGTGCATGAATAAGATCCCCACCCTGAGCCTTTTCTCAAGGGTAAATAACCTCAGCTGACCCAGACTGTCTTCACTTGTCACGTACTCCAAACCTTTGATCATCTAATTGATGCTTTCAACATCCATCACCAGGGGTCCTCAAACTACAGCCCAAGGGCCAGAAACAGCCCCCCACAGTCCTCAATCTGGCCCGCCACCTGCCCCCCCACCCCGCTGCAGATGACTTCCTGCCACTTAATCCGTGCCTCATCCTCCACCTGCCCCCAACAGTGTTTGAGGGCCAATGAAACGGTCCCCTGTTTAAAAAGTTTGAGGGCCCCTGTCCATCACTGAAATCAGTACCCCACGTGTGTCTCACCAGGGCTGAGTAGAGGGGACGAATCACTTCTGTTGATCTGCTGGCAATAGTCAACCTAAAGCAGCTGAGGATGCTATTGACCTTCCTTGTCATCAAAGAATATTGTTGTGTCATGTTCAACTTCTTCTCTACCAGGAATCTTAGGTCTTTCCCTGAAAATCTGCTTTCCAGCTTGTTGGCACCCAGGCTCTACCAGAGCGTGGGTTACACCTCCACAGATTCAGGAATTTCTTTGCTTTTCCTTGTGTTGAGCTTCATTCCTCTCTGTTCATTTCTTCAGCCTGTCAAGGTCTCCCTAAATGGCAGCACAACCATCTGGTGTTACCAAATACCCCTCCCAGCTTTGTATGGTCTACAGACTTCCTGCGGGTGCACTCAGTAAAATCATCCAGGTCATTAATGAATGTGTCAAACATTATTCATGGTATGTATCCTTGAGATATAGAACTAGTGACTTTCTTTTATTAAAGAAAGAGATGACCAAGGTACTTGTCCATGATAAAATGAACAGAAAGGATAAAGCAAAGGGAACAATGGAGTTCTGCCTATTGTGCTTCTAAGGATGCCTTTATTTAGCTCAGATACATTGGTATTTCCTGTTTTACCTTGCTTCCTAAAAGATCCAAATCCTGTAAGGGTTTCAAGAAGTTGATAGAGAAGGGGAAACTGTACAGTTTGCAAGTGTCTGCTACATATGGAAGAGCAGTTTAACCTAGTGTGGAAACTCCTGTTTGTTTCAATCTCTTTTAGTGTTAGTGACCAATAAACCAAGGTGCAGAGGGAAGTTGACAAGATTCAGATATAAATTTTTTTCATAATCAGATCCTGACATCAAAATATGGGCTTTGATTTTGGATCACTTTTAGAGAACTGTTCTAATCAATTAATATGGGTAGTTCATGCATTATACTGAAATTGAGCAATAGGAACAGAGGTGCTGGCAACAAGACAAAGTTGAATGTACTTATTTGTTACTTGATAAATGAATGAATGGTTTTCCAGCACAGCTTCTGAACTTTCAAGAAAGGTCACTCACTCACTGCAAGGGAAATTGTCTTTCAATCAAGTCCTCTCCCAGCTTTGGCTTGATTTATGTCTTATCATTGCAAGTACTATTTGAAAATAAAAAAAAAATATAATGCCATAAAAGTATTATTGGAAAATAGAAAATAACATCACTTCCATTACTGCTGACATGAAGCCAGACTGATCTGTGAATAAAAGCCTGCAGGTGATCGAAAGCTCACATTACGTTGTTGCCACCAGAGACACGTCTCAAGATAGCATGTCTCTTTGTGGTTACTTACTTTATTTTCAGTGTTCTTGCAGAAAGTCTTTTGTGATTCTGGGAAAAATTAAGGGTCATTATTGGCTTACATACAAGCTCACAGTTGTGGAGATGCTTTTAGCAGTGAGATAAGCCCCGAAGGGATTTGAAAGATGGAAAAAGTGTTCCCCATGTGGTTAAATGAGAAGGTCTTCCAAGGCTTAGGAGACAGAAGGAAGGGAGGGCGAGATGGAAATAGAGGATGTAACTATGTAAATTAAAGCTGACTTGGTGGATAAGGTGGCCTTTTGAATTGGTATGCGCTTTCCACTACTTAGTGTGTGAGCCTGGGAAAGTTAATCCATCTTTGGTACCTTGGCTATCTGTTTCCAAGTGTGTACCTTACAAGGAAAAAACCATGCCATGGATAGTAGAAAGCCCAGGAACTACAGCGGAGTTGTAAGGCTCCATGAGGCATGAGTTGGAATAGTTATGACATTGAAAGTAGACAGACAGGAAGTCGCTGAGGGATGTTGTTCAGTATGAGAAGAATGAAATCCAAACACAGGTATATGTTCTGCTGCAGTGTATAGACCTCTACACTGCACAAATGATTGGTATGATGCACCCAAACAGATTCTATTTTAAAATTAAAAAACAGGAATAGCAGGGGTTAAAAATGTCATACCATCATTTGAAATGGCCAATTTTCAGAGCTTTTTGTTTTTTAATTTCTTTTTTTAAAGAGGTCAGATTGGAAAGAAACATTCCTACCAATTCAAAGAAAATGCACTGTTTTGAAGAGTTAGCCAGTTATTCAGTCTTGTGCCTGGGCAGTATGGTACCTGACAATAATATATTCTGTAGAAGAGTGCAAATGCATTCTCAGAGCAAACTGCATCAGGCAAAACTTCACCACATAATTACTGAAACGTGCTAAGGCTTGACACCCCAAAGCACCTCTGTCAGTCAGCTGGTGTTATCCAGTGACTCTCAAGCATGTTGACTGAATATAATGAATAGTATAGTCACTGGAGATGTACACTCAGTCACTAATTCTTTATTATAGACACATATATTTTATTGAATGCTATTATTCATAATCTAAGACATAGGTTTTGGCTGAAGTTTACTACTTGGAATGCAAAGATTTTTTTCCTTCCAAGATGTGGAATATTTTGATTGTTCATTCCAATTAAACTAAGACAAAAGGCCTTACCTGTCAGCTTTCTGTCCATGTGATCATTAGTAATTTTGTTTTACAGATGGTACAAGATCCCTGGCTCATGTTTATACAGTGCCTTGTAATTTGTTGCTCCAAAATACTATTCACCAATAAAGAGGATTATCAATGTCAGATCTGCCAACAAGCTGCTGTAAGATGGTTTGAGTATCCCTAGAATTGCACGATCCTGTCTTTTCATTCTGAAACACCAGGCAGAATAAAGGTGCAGAATAAAAGGCCTACATATGGCTTCTTGTATGACAACCAAGTACCAGCAGTATAGTAAAACTCTTTTGTTTTGTGACTTTGGAAATAAAAAAAGGACCCTGCCATGTTTAAAATCACTTTCAAATACACAACTTGTCTTTCTTCCACTATTTATTCAGAAGAAATTTTCAGTGTGTTTGGGAATATGATTGAAGCTGATGAGCAAGAGTGGCTATATACTTAAAACCAGATTACTGACACTTAGCTTCAGGCATGGATAATTCTTATACCCACTGAGCTGCTCGTACAAATGCTGATAGGGAATCTGACATCGGACTGATGTCTATGCAGCAACTGGAGGAGATAAAGAAACTGCAGTATAATGCATTTGACTTCTGAACTGCAATTCATTGGAATTAGTACAGCATTTAAAACTCTTACTTGACTGGATTGGAGCTTTACCAATAAAAAATAGTTTGAGAGAAAATAGTTCTGCATACACCGTATATACATGCATGTCAAGACTGCTTGTATTTTTACTATGTGTCTTCCTTCTTAATATGACTAGCAATAGTATAGGAAGCAACTATGGAGATGGAAGGAAAAGAAAATCTTCTGCATCTTCTGTCCCTATAGTTCATGGGATTTTTTTGCTTGCTAGTACAGAAAGAATTTGAGACTAAGGTCTTGTTTGCTAAGGTGTTAATTTTAAACATCACAGTAACCTAAACTGAAATGTTATGTTTGGATTGCATATATTAAAGGATAACATGGGATGAAATGGTGATAGATTATTTAGCCAGAGACTGGTTTTGCCAGTTCATTGCAAGCTTTTGCCAAAAGCAGCTTGTCATGTTCTTCATTTGCATCTCGAAATTATCATGCTTTGCTTTTGCAAATTAAATAAGTGCATGGGAATATGAGTTTTGACATAACCCCTAAAATCAGAAGGTACAAATAGTACTTTACACAGAATAAAAGTGGATCTAGCTGCTCAGATATCAAATTCAGTGTTGAAACTAAGATACTTTCAGTGCTGTCTTGTGGGCAAAATATTGTTGACCAAGAGATAAAATGGAAGCTGTGTTTTGTTCTGAGCATACAAACTGAGTTTGTACACACTAAAGTAGAACTGTTTCTACTTTGCATGGATTGATACGGAATAGCATTTGTGGTCTCTCTTTGCTATAACAACTACTAGGAGCTGAGAGGCTTAAGAAGGAATTTTTCTATTAGAACCCATTCTGACAATGGGAAAACATCCTTACGTAAACAACAACAATGTGCTGAAGAGACAGACTCTTTCTGTGTAGGGCTTTGTGTCACTACTGTGAATGACTTATATTTAATGCTCTCCTTAAAGGCATTTCTTTAACTTAACTGGGCCTTAGTTGTACTGGACAAAGGTAGTGTTGATTTCTGATATTGGTCTGCAGTTCTTCGATATTCAATCATTGAAGATGTTAAAATCACATTGTAGGGGTGCGTTTTGATCTCCCATTCTTACTAATAAAATTCAAAAAATACTATCTGGAAATAATTAACGCAGTGATATGCCTGTAGAAACTTCAAGCTTTAACTTTCATGGGAAAGGCCTTCCATGGATAAAGCCAATGGCTATAGCCTACAGCAAAACCAGACTCTTTCTTTCCCTTACCCCCTCCAAACCTCTTCCTTCTAAAATTACACAGGGCATATAAATGAAAAGGATCATTGTATAGGCCTGAATTCCAGTTTTGGGGGTTTTTTGGCATGGTTTGAGAGGCCTTCCATTTTAAGAGAAAAGAAAGCATTTCAAGTGGCCAAAACTTGTAACTCTAATGAAGTTGGCAATCTAGAGTAACTAATTAGTACCGTTATTGTGCCTGGGCTGAATGGTCAACTGCAAGTTAAGCAAAAGATCAGAACCTATTGAAATGCAAACTATTAGTCCTGCAATAGGGAATAAGAAGGGTAGGAGACATTTACACACCACAGGAGTCTTGCAAAGAGACATCTATTCAGAGCTCTGTTCTGGGGGACTGCATTAGTGATATGTTTGCTGTGCGTGGCTCAGAGCTGAAGCAGTGAGTGCCTGTTATTTTCTGAAGTGAGGAGGATCATCTCCTGGGAGGAGGTAGTTCAGGAAACAGAAGCACTCAAGAAGGGACCTGGCAGCCAGCAGCATGAAGGCAGATCACCACAAGGTCAGTGGCAGCCCCAGTTAAGCTTTGTTGACAGGCAAGACCTGACAGCCTTCAGCCATGAGGTAGACTTTACCCAAGATTAAAAACAAACAACTTGTCTTCACAGAGGTAAAGACTGTAATTAGCATTGGTTGCACAGCAGAACAGCATTCCCCTACTAATCCACCTTGTGGGGCTGTCTTGTCTTCCTTTAATAAGATATTATGAAGGCAGTTGAATCATGTTTGCAAATGATGAAAATCAACTCATTAAACATCAGGTTTAACTTCCTTTCACTGACTGAGAGGCTCGGGACAAAGTTTTATTGCAGACCTTTAAATCTGAACTTGGCCTTTATTGATGCTACTTAAGACTTCCGTGTTTGCCCCGATGAGGCACTAGTGGTTATGCAGCTTGCTGGTAGGTTGGTGTAGGTACCAATTTAAAACACTAAGGCCTCTTAGGCTTGTTGAAAAAATGTACAAAATTAAGAGTAAAATGGTGGTTTTTTATTTAATGCAAGTGTTTTGTTGAAATTATTTGTTTATAGGCACATTGTAGTGGAAATGGAGGAATAGACTGACAGGAATGCTAAAAGAGGAAGTGCTCTATCAAACCTTCTTCCCTATTAACTGCCCTAGGTTTTCAGACTTGAAGGAGCTCGAGGCAAGTCTTTTGTCTTACCTGAGCTGTCCAGGCTTCTCTCAGAGAGGTTCCCTAACAACCCTACTAGCATTTTTCAGAATATGGTTACCTTTGATCTTTCCTATTCTTCTCATGTCCTCTAGGTTGAGGATCAGTCCCACATTTCGAGGTAGGTAGCCTGAACTGTATCACAGTTCTGAGGTGGATTGACAGCTCTACAATTGCAAAGTGTAGTGCGGAGGTTTTCTTAAGAAAGTGAAAATGAGTCTCTAGCCTAGTGATTTGAGCTTTCACTAGGAGAACAAATGATTTTGGTTTCTGTTTCTGATTACAAAAGCAAGCAAATGTTTTTTAGAAGTGGAAAAAGACCAGAAAGAAGGATTACAGACATATCCCCAAATAACTGCTGATTTTCATTTCACTTAGAGAAATATGGTAGTCAGGAGATTAGTCAGGAGATGTGGGTTCATCTCCCTATATCACCAAAGGGTACTGTGTCCCACACAGTCCCTACCAGAGCTGCAAAGGAAGTTTGCAGGGCACAGTTGTTTTTCCTTTCTCTGGGGATGCTGGCTCTCTTAGCAGAACTGATGTTTTTAATTTAAACTGAATTGGAATATTTCCAGGGTAACTGCATTGTTAGTTGAGTCTTCTGTTTTCCCTAAACAAACACATTAAGTGCCTCAGACTGAAAACAGTGCTATCCTTGGTGCTATCAACTTGTCCTCAAGAGTGCATGTTAAACAGGAAGAGTACTAATTTGTTCAGCCAGGCAACTGGAGAGCTGTACCATGAATTGGATGCTGGAAGGAGGAGAATGCCTGCTCTTTATCCCATCCTCAGTAAAGGGGTAAGAAGTATGACAGAACGGAAGATGGAGATGCAACATGTGGATCAGGCTGTCCTGCAGGCATTCATGATGAGCTAACTGTTCCAGCCAGGCATTCTTGGATGTGCAACCATTTTAGCTGGTTGAGAAGAGCTGTCAGCCCTTCTTACAGACTGGATGAAGAGTGGATTTTACTGTTTGCAGCTGGTGTGCTCCATGATGTCTAATCCACTGCTGCTTTCCCTTGGCTCAGAACTGAGGGGAGGTAGCTGGTACTGTAACCTGACTGTATCTGTGGAATTTTCTGCAAATATGACTTTATACACAGTTGTTTATAAACCCTATATGTCCAACATATTCTTTTCTGCCTAGCAAAGTAAAAGAGACATTGCTCTGAATTCTTAAATTTCCAACATAGTATCTCTTCAACTACTAAATTAAAACAATATCACTGGTATATGAGTGTTATTCTAATCAGCTGTTTAAAGGTTTCAGTTATTCACTGCTTCTCAGTAGATGGGTCATTAAAACCTGGACACTCTAGTGTTTAATTAACTTATGCTTCCTTATTCATTTAAGGCCATGTATTTCAACACTAGCAGCAAGCGATAGGTTTACCTTAACACAGTATCATTAGAGAACAAATTGCACTATGTACTTTCCTCAGTCCTAATAGTCTGGAATCTTCGAGCTGAATTAACTTGACTGTAATTGCAGTGCTATGGCAGAAACGTTATGAAAACCAGAAGTTTTTTATAGGCATTTATTTTGAAGAAAAATTCTGGTTATTTATATGCCATTTTAAGGTAGAAAAATGGTGGTGGAACAATATAGTTTTTAATCTAATGTACTGTAGCCTAAAGAACATCTGCTTAAAAACTAGAATTCTTTGGCTGGAAATCTTTAGGGGCAGAACTGGTTCACTGGCTCTTCTGAAAGTTAATCAAGCTTTCAACTGTTTGTAATTAGAAGATAAGATTAGACTTTGGCTGAATATTAAATTCTAGTTATTAGAGTCAATCTCAGGAAACAAAACACTCCTAAGAACAAACTTAAATTAAAAAAGAATTCTGGTAAACTTCCAAAATATTGATAGTGCCTCTAAGCTCTTGAACAGTGGTTTTAAATTTGGTAGCAGTGCCTTTTTGGTCAGAATGTGTGTTTTTCAGTGCCTGAAATACTGCAGAACCTTAGCCAAGGCACAATCTTAAAGTAATTGAAGTTTGTATATGCTCAAGGGAGACTTCAGTTTTACTGCCTATGTCAAAGTATTCCATCATGATTGAACACAGTCAGGCTCACGCTACAGAAATAATGTGAACTTGATCTGCAATACCTGTTCTTAACCAGGATAAACACGGGCATTAAAGCAGGGAAGCTGTCTGTCTTTTTCTCATCTTCTATAACATCTGTGCCCACATCTGGTGAAAGGGAAGGAGGAAGAATACCTGATGCAAAAGCTGGGAAAGATGGGGACAAAGATTCTATTGAAAGTTGGATGGTGAAGGAAGTGAAACAGGAGTTAATTGAAGTTGAAAAGATGAACTGAAAATGAAGCAGATAGGGAATGATTGGAGATAAAGAATTAAGGACACGGACAAGCTAAGGATAGCTAAGAAAGTGAAGTTTACACATGGAGCTAGTGGGGCATGTTATAACTGCTGGTGAAAGAAGTCTGATGTAGGGAAGAGAATCATGAAGAAAGGATTTTGAATATTTTTGCAAACTGAAATAGAAGATAGGGGTATGCTAAAATAAAATGTGCCTACTTCTTCTGTCATGTCTCCTATGAGATATCAGAACTTTAAGCATGGTTATAGTTGTATAGCTCTCTAGGTTTAGCTTTCATTGATTTCAACCACATCTACAACATTCAAATACACCTGTAAATCCAACCCTATGATGTCCATCTGGATACACAGAAAATGAGGCATGTAGAGGTCCAGTGCTTCATAGGAGTGTGTTATGACACAGGCTTTAATAACATGATCACATATATTCATTTATACCAGGGAACAGTTCTGCCAATACTTTCTTATGGACTTTGTGGTTTTGGTGTTCATGTAGGCATGTACAATCCTTGCACCAAAACCCTTTAACAACCAGTGTGGGTAACTTTATCTGCCTTGTAGTATAGCTGCACTGTGAATATAAATTATTATAATGATGACTGCTCCTGAGCTGTGCTGGAATTAACCTCCCCTATTTTTGTGGCCACTTTATGATCTCCACTGCAGCATAAGTACCAGTGTGCTTCCTGCTAAATTTGTAGAAAAGAACTATATCCACAATACATAGCCAAAGAAGTAAATTCTGGGTATCATGTCATAAGTTGCCTCTTGGAGAAGCCTGCCTCTCCACCACAGCAATATCCACAGAAGGGGACAGGCTCTTCCTTTAAACAGAATTTCTTCCCAGCAGGAGCAGGACTCACAGGATGACAGAGCTCCACTCCCCAAAAAGAAGGGCCTCGTTTTTGCTCTGTCTGAGCAAAAGTGAGGCATACCTGACAGCCTCTCATGGCACAGAGGAGAAGATAAGAGACTTTTTCTAATCAAGCCTTGATGCTAGTGCTTCTATTTTTGAAACAGGCTTATTCCAGTTCTTGAGCTTAAATCAAAACAAAGCTGGGGTTCTGTGAAGCTAAATGGATTATATTGTCACAACCTCCTGTTCTAGCAGCATAACTCTTTGAATAGATTTTCATTATTTGATCTGAGATAATGACATCAGCTTATTACTCCTGTGTAGCAGTTCTCCATGTCTCTGACTTCAATCTTTAACATTTCCAAAGGGCACTTAAACCACTTGGTTTGCAATCATTTTTTTTTTTAATGTAGACTCCTACAGATAAGATTTTTATTTTTCCCAGAGAACAGTACAGAATCATAGTTCCAAAAGGTAATAATCATTGAAGGCTTTAACCATATTTATCCTTTGGAACATTAGTTGTTTCTTTCTCAGTATTTCAGATTTCTCATTGACACTTCTGGGTCATGTTAAAATGATTTTTTTAGCCTGCACCTTTTTCCTAAGCTTTCTCTAATCATTTTGAAACTCCTATAATTAAAAGAAATCCTGATTCTCTCCCCAGTATTTTCTCCAGCATAATAATTTGTATTTGTAAAATCCCAGTGAGCAAGTTAACATTACAATTAGGGCAGCCGAGATAATGGCTTGTTATATGTCAGTTCTTCTTCCCTACATTAACCCCCACCCCCAAAAAAATGACATGGCTTTCACAAGACTACACTATGGTCTGAATCATCTGCAGTCTTTTTTTGCTGGTTCCTAGGCCATTTCAATTGATTTAATTAACTTGGTTTTATCTGGGTTTTGTTTCTCCATTCTGGGCTCTGTCGATTAACATACCTTATGCTGAACAAGTTCAAAATGGTTCAGACTTGCTTAATGTGTTTTTGGCAAAATGTTAGATTGTATTATTTTCAAAAAGAGAAAGAGAAGTTTTTATTTCAATCTCTTCCTTTGCATTTTGAGCTCTACAATTAATTCTAGTCTGTGATTTGGATTTTGTTATATCAGATCTTATTTTTGTTGTGGTATTTGATTGCAGTTGCCGGAAAATCAGCCATGTTCCCTGTTTCCTCCTTCTCTGTGTAGTTCCTGAAGTTGAATGGTTTAGAAATCTTTCCATATCCAGAACGAAATTTTTCCCCTACATAATTTTTTCTCAGAAATTATTATTCATGATAAGAAGGAAATAAGAGTTTCTTGTTTTAATTTGGGTAGGGTTTTTTTGCCAACTGTCTCAATAAACTAGTACTTGTGAGTTTTATTTTACTTTCTCTACATTAACAACAGGAACAATGATTCCCACCAGCAAGATACAGAATGCATTTTTTTATTAAATCTGACTGACATGGGAAGAAACCTATATTCTGGGGTTACTAGGGAAGCATCCATAACTTTGTTTCCAACTCTTCTCAGATCAAGTTTGACATTTTTTAAAGGCTTTAAATGTATAAACCATGTCTTAAGCATCAATCTGTTTTTGTCATATGTAACTGTGATGCTCTTGCATCCTGACTAGGGCCTTTACTACCACTGTCAGACTATTTCCCTGCAGTTTTCTGGTGAGTGATAGGAGTAATTCCTGATCTCCAGATTACCTTTGCATGTTTTGTCCTGTTATATAGATCTCTTCAGTAACTATTATTAAAGATAGCTGTAAATACAGAGAAACACTCTCTGCCCATCCTTAAAAAATATTTTGTCTCTTTATATACCTTTGTGAAGCTGGAAAATATATCATTATACTGTCTGTTGATGTCAGAAACTGCAACACAAATTAAATGATACATTCTCTAGTGATATAAGACACTGGGGTTTTACATTATGCTTGAGCTGTGCTGGAGGTAGCTGATGGACTATGTCATAAACTGAAAGACTCTGTCTTTATTCAAACAGTATCCATTACATGCATGTGACTCAGACTCTTACCTACTGATAAAAAAGACACTTTAAATACAAATTGAGATGTTCCTTCTACTCTTCCTTCCTCCTTCCCTCAAAAGAATTGTCTAAACCTTTAAAGTTCCTCGAAGCATTCACTGGCAGTGTGCTGCTATAAACTCCAAAACTGTACACCTTTCTCACATAAGAGGGGTGAGTACAAACTGACTCAAATAGCTACCGGTTGGGCTTTATTTTTAAAACTGAGTGTGATATCTACCAGATTTACGGTACAAATGTTCACACACAAATCTGTCTTAGATTAGTAGTGATTTTAGCTTTTCAAAATCTATATGCTGTTTTTACAAAATCTTTTGAAGGAGTAAACCTCATTAATCCCCAGAATGGACAAATTGCCTTTGTCTTGTATTAATATTCATTATGCTTTCCAGAAAAAACATGAAAGTTGTGTTCTTTATGGTATTTAAAGGGAATATGATTATCTCAGGAATGATTCACAAACATATGAAATTTTTTCTTTTGCCAAGCGAAGCTAATACGCCTCTGTCAAAATTTTAATCTTCTTGCACTCTCTGTTTTTTGTAATAAGTGATGTTGCATATTATACACATTTTACAAAATGACAGAACCACTGAATAGGAAAATTAACCCTACTGCCTGGCACTAAATGACATTCAAATGTAATATCTGTGGGATAGTTAAGGACTTTCAAGCTAGTACTCCAAGGCAAAATGTCAGGAACTCTGACTTGGTTTTGGTTCTGAAGAAATAGAAGATGTCTCCACCTCTCTCTTCCCTGGAGATGCATGTTGTGGTGGTGCATCCCCCCCCATCCTACTTCTTGGGCTGCATATCGTCTCAGCTATATACCTTGTACATTCTCCTTTAGGCCTGTGTGCATGCAAGTGTGAATAAGCTATGACAAATATGCTATGAATGTTGTTCCCTTAGATTCTTAAGTTAGATTCTTAAGTAAGTTAGGGTTTTAGGGATTTACTATTGTGTTTATTGTAAATTCTATAGAATCCTTTGTTAAATTGTTTATTGATTAAGTGTTGTTAAGTACTGCTAAAACCTTTGGGCCTAAACTATTGGTCAAGTCTGGGGCTAAGTTTGGCACTCTGAATCTTGTAACTCAACACTAGGGTCTCCCTTATTCCTTTTTATCCTTACCCCTTTGTATTCTTACCCTTTTTTCCATGTTTAGCCTCCACATAGATCATTTTATGCTTGTTTTAGTTTTAGATTCATTGATTTTAGATTTTAATTTGATTTTGTTCTGTGTGCCTTAACTATTTGGTAAGTAGTAGTGAACCTTGCCAACAAGCTTTGTCATGGTTTCACTTTAATATTAAAGCTGCTTTTGTGAATACCTTTGCCAGTGATCCTTTGAGTGATGTAAAACACTCATTTACAACACATGTAAACACTTTTTGTTACACTTGTAGACTCTATGCAAGGAAATCAGATCATCCTGGCAGGGTGTTGCCAGAACAAGTGCCTTGCTAGTGGGACAGGATGGCTTGTGTCTCTCAGAGAGAGAGGTCCACCAGGATGGATCTGTTACCCAGTGCCACAGGAGTGCAGGGAGCACTGCTTCAGAAGGAGAACATGGTGCCTTTATGTGATGGTGCCTTTTCCTCAATTACTGCTTGATAGGGGCAATCTGTCCCCATATTGCACCTTTCATCGCTGATTTGCACTACTCTGGTGGTAGAGTCATATTTCTACTTGCTTAGAAGACCAGCTGCTCTCAGAGGACCTCTTGTAGCTGCCAGGCTTTGTCTGTGGACATGCTGTGTGCCAGAGCAGCTTCACCAAGGTGAGCAGTGTGAGGTACTGGGGCCAAAGATTGTGGGGCTGTGAGGCCAGTTCTGCCACTTGTCTTGGTGCCATTGTAGAGGTGCTGCCCTTGGCCTCTAAGGAGCTGGGCACCTTTTGTGTCTCATTTGCTGGCCATGGCTGTCATTTCCATCTTGTTATACAAAGAAGGACATTCATTAGGGGCAGGAGAGTCTAACCCCTCATGTCAGATTGAATTCTTATTGCAGTGATACCTGGAAAGCCTCTGGTTTGAAGAATGCTGGGAAGGAAATCTGAGTTAGTTTGGACTGAAGAAATGCAGAACATTCTGAAAAAAGACAGTGTTATGAGAACACTTGCAGCATCCTTTTCTTATTATAGCAATCAGGGTAAATTTTCACTTGATTGGATCTGTAGCAGAATGACAGAAGCGAGGGACAAGCACAAACAGCTTGGATTCAGGTTTCATTATCCTGAGTTCCACACACGAGAGAGATACTAAGGATTTATTTGAGGGGGACCTTTAAAATCTCAGTGGGAATTTTGTCTGAATGAAAGCTAGGGAAATCTTCAATAGTGGCCCCGGATACAGGAATGTAAATAAGGAATGTAAATAAGTCCCCAGACTGAGAAGGAAGCCTGTGTCTGTCAGACACTAAAATAGCAGTTGCTTAGAGCAAATTGAACCTCTGTTTATGACATAAAGATTAATAATCTGAGTGGCAACCAAAGGTGAAGTGATTCAGAAATCTAGCTTTCAATTTGAAGAAATATGGAACAGGTTGGTTTTTATAGCAGCAGATGTAAGAGGGGAGGAGGATGGGGCAGGGCTGTGAAGGAGCTGCAATATGCTTTTTAGATTATATGAAAAGCATTTGGCTGTGAATGAAAGAATGGTATTTAAATTATTTTTTCCCCAAAAATAATCAAGGGTCTGTAGAATTAAAACTCATGAAAGGACAGTTCATATGGCACAAGGCCAAAAATAGTTACGTGAATGTGTTAGATAAGCATCCTTTGTAGCCCCCTTGTAAAGACATATGGACAGTCACTCTGCAATTTCCCAGCAGTACTGGTGCAATGTGAAAGGAGGGAATGAGGTAGCATGACGATGAAGTGACAGTGGTCAGCTGTAGACCTTGTTACTTTAGTCTTAATTTAGGACTATTACAGCCAGCATGATGGAGTCAAATCACCGACAAAGATAAACATTATTCCAAGGGACAAAGACTCTTGTGGTGCTTGGAGATCCTGCTGGATGTTGCAGTTGCTTAAGGAATCACTAACCCAAATGTGGTCTTGACCAGTCAGGATTTCTTTTCTGTCATGAGCTTTCCTTTAATTCTTTCTCACCTGTAGAAAGGTGATTCCTTATCCCACAGGACAGCTTATTAAGGGAATTACTTTGGACTTGATCCTAATGAGGTGGAAATGGCCACACTGGATGCCTGAGCAGTGCCAAAACAATTTGACCACATTGTGTTTGGAAACACATGCTCTAGCATCATCCTGACAGATGCATGCCTTGCTAGACTAAACACAGAGAAACCTTTATAAATGTGTTTTAAAGAATTTTCAGTTTTTCAATCACAATCTTCACGTTTTTGTACTCATGTTCACACAAACACACCTGTTTTCTGGGGTAAAGAATCCTTTCAACAGACATTCAAAACTTCTCAGTTTGAGGCTTATTCTGAAAGAAATTGATAAAATGATCAAGTAGTGCTGGCTCAGTCTGGGTAATGGCATCTTGGCACTGGCATTGGAAAACTGTGTGATTTCTAACTCCAGTGGAAGGTGCCATGCAGAATTCAGCCTTACATGAAATTTGAGTGCAAGCCATAATCAGAACTAAACTAAGTCTGCAAGATTGAAGCTGCAGCTGATAAATACTTTTCCTAAAACTGTCTTCATGATGGCTCTTACTAAATTTAAAGAAACCTTATTTTTAATCCCTGAATTGTTGTTTTCTAAGTAAACACTTTGTATGAGAACTGTTCTAGAAGGGTATTTGAGAAATTCAGGGATTTGACAACTTTTAGCACCTTATGGAAATACATCACTGCATGTCAAATTTGTTTCTCAAAAGTAGAGTGGAGTTCCTCTTTTTTATTTTTTTTCTACACAGTGCTCAGTGCTGAAAACTCTGAGGTGGGGGCACCATGTGTAGGAAGTTCTTTTCAGTGGTCAGAACAAATTATGTATTGGACCTTGGTTTTTTGAAAAGGTGACAGAAACCCAAAGAAATTGCAGGATGCACAGTATGTAAAAGGTTCTTAAATAGTTTTAGGTTCCCTTTACAGGATAAAATCTGTAGACAGCTGACAAAGCTGACCAGTCACAAATTTTCTACCTACTCACTCAAACAGATTTTCCTATCTTTCCTCCTTCTGCCAGATGCTTCAGATGTGGATGAGAGAGGGGGAAAGATAAACTGTGAAGGTCATCCAATGTAGACTATTCCCAAGCAAGGTTCTAGGCTCCAATCCAGTAAAGCTAGAGCTCCAAAATGGCACAGGTTCAGGTTTCCAGTGCTCAGCACTCAAAGCTGGGGCCAGAGGTAACAAAACTAAGCACCCCCTGGCTTCCAGCTGCAGCAGTCATGGCCACATCTCTTTAAGGCTTTTCTCAGAGGTTTTTTTTGCTCATTTCTTTCTTTTATTAAAATAATAACTATATCCTTAAAATCCAGGGTTTTTTAAAAAAGATATCTTAGAAAAAATATATTTACCAGCCAGATGAAGATGACCCGAGCAGACAATTCTGGTTATCTAAATTGCAAAAAAAAAAAAAAAAGCAAACAAAAGCATGTCAAGAAGCTTCTGCTATGCAGGGGAAGTGAGGAGGCTGATTCTGTCTTTTCCGGTTGATGGGTGGTTTGATTAATTTCCATTTTAAACATCATACTGCTCTGATTTCTTGGGAAATTTTTCCAGTCTGGCCATTTTATTGCTTATTCAAACAAACAAATATGTAATATTTTTTTCTAATATGTCAAGTCTGAGCATGCTATTCTTGCCGCCCTTGATCACTGTATCTCTATGCTGCTGTGAAATAGCCAATTAAAATCATTACAAAGAAACCAACTTGGAAGAACTTGTGAGATTTTTTTTTTCTTCTAATAAATGAGATATTTAAGTGAATTAGTGCTATACATAGTCTCTGGTCCCAAGGGACATTCAAAGGGAGAATGAGTGCATAAATTCTATTTAGAAGAAGGTTGCTCAGAATCAGATAACATGCAGATTAAACATTTTAAATGGAAAACTTTACCAAGGGTGCTGCTCTGTAGTTCTGCCAATAAAACCCTAACTGGTCCTGGGGAAATTCTGCTTTATTTGTGAAGAGAAGTAACATGGAGAATAGGTGCACAGAAGGGAAAAGACAAGTTGTGTTCATTTCCTGTCTTTATTTTATTTATTCTCTCATAATAAATGTTTCAGACACAGGCAAAAATTTGGGGGATGGAGCAGATTGTTCCCTTAGTTTTTGATTTGTCCCAATTTTGCTGAAAGAATTTTGGGTTTGGGTTTTTTTTCTTGTTTCTATGTTTGAAGTTTGTTTCTTTTGATTGGGTATTTTTGGGAGGGGGGGTATTTGATTGGTTTGGGAGTTTTGTTTGGCTTTTTTATGTAAATAAGAAATCAGTTTTCTGTTTTATTGTTATTCAGAAAGCTTTCTAGGTTAGTTATGTAGACACTGGAGAGGAATGTTTTTCGAGGGAGTAATTCAAAGCAGGAGCTTCGTCTACAAGCCTAAAGAGGGATGAATCCAGGACACTTTTTTTCTGTCTCTGTTGACCAGAGGGCAAAGATTTGCCTCGGTACAGTAAAGTATATCTGAGTATTTACAGACATGGAATCAGTGCTGTAAGCTGGTTGCGTTGTACCTGTCATCATTCAGAGGTGTCGACTTGTAGCCGCACTATTAGAGAAACTTTTTCAAAATTTCACATAAATTACAAGAATATGAGAGGAAGAAAAGAAAGACTGACCAGTGGCAATCCATGGCTACATTTGTGATGCAGTGGCCAGTTGAGAAAGCAGATCAGCTGTTCTCCATGGATGGCAAGACACACTGTTGCTTCTGTTCACTTCAAGTTTTGCTTCAAGATTTTCTCCTTGAAACCATAAGAACCAAGTCTGCGATTTTTATTTTTTTTTTAATAGAAGTTGAGATATCCAAGTTTTCAAAAAGAAAAGGCCAAAGCTCTAGGACAAATCTGGGACACAGATCAGTGAAGAAAGCTTGGCAGATCCAATATTTATTTAATTATATCTTAATCATAAAAAAAACCAAACAAAGTGAGATTGCAGCTAAGAAATAGATTTAGAGACCTGGTCCTTTAAGGTTTTGCAGGACTATTCGTTAATATCCACCATATTGAATTGACATTTGCCCCTTCCATGTGCCTTTCTCCAGACAGTTCTTAGTTCACTGGTATAAAAATGTTGGAGAGAAAAGAGACAGAAAGGGGACTTAACAGTAATGGAGAAGCAAGATATTGGCCTACTTTTGACCATGAAAAGAGAATACTTACTTGGGACACAGAGAGATCATATACATTTTTAAAAATCATTTTACCCAGCAGCTTAAACCACATCCATACTGATTCCACAACCAGCAAAATTAGTCAGAGATAACACTTTCCTTGTTTTTACTCCTAATTTAGAGATTATCAAGTGATTATGAAGTTAAATTTTTTTATGAAGAGAAATGGGTAATTTCAAACCAAAAATATGAATTTTGGATTTTTGCAAAGGCTGTATTTTTTTTTTTTTGTCATGAGGGAGATGTAATCTGTCAGTGTGGTTAGATTTGGCACATCATCTTAATGATGCATCAAGGGACCTATAAGGTGCATTGGACCAAAGATTTGTATTCTCTATGCCTGCTGTGAATTCTCTGCTGTCTGCCCTTCAGGCATGAGATAAACAGCATTGGCTTCAGACAGTTCTCTGTATCAGGGTGCTCATGAGTTTCCCATAAAGCAATTGGAAAGTTTCCCAATCTTTCTCTCTCTCTCTTTTTTTTTAATTGAAAATTGAAATTCATATTTTAAGCCTTCTGCCTTATAAAGCCCTTAAAATCTTCATGGAGAGAGAAAATTATTAGCCCAGAGTATGCACAGTGCATTTAATTATCAATTTTGTTGTAGAATTGTCTGAAAATCTGTATTCTGGCATTAAAGCTGAAGGAATGACTTTTCAGCTAGAGTACCTTCTAATTAAATTACTTATTGGGTGGTGTTTCAAATATGGCAAAGGTTTGCCATATGGTTAATTTAAATTTCTTTAAATATCGGCTGTCTGAGTCCCATAGACTCTAGTACAAAATCACAATGTTGACCTGCTTTGTCCCTAATAGCTATATGACAGCAAAATAATTGCCTAGAATTATTTGTACTAGACTCATAGAAATGAGAGATGCACAAGTGCATAATGTGTCCAGGTTTTACTGTGAGCTGCCAATACTACAGTAAATACAGTGCAACGCCAGGAAAGAGCACGGCTGCATTAAGAGAGGTCATACATGCAACTGAGAGATATTAGGCAGGCGACTTGCTGGAAGTGCTGCAAAACAGCAATGTAAATACTTTAGGAAGCCAATGGGGAAAAAGAAAAAAAAGGAAAAAGATAAGAAAAAAAGTGGCAGGCTATTTTGTTTTATTTTGGGGTTTTCAGTGAGTTCTTGAAACCTTCTAAATTCAGGTATGTGAGATTTTGCATGATCAAGGGTTTTTACTGACATGTGAGTAAAGTGATTAACTAGTTCAGTTTTGTATCATTTTTAAGCTAGAAAGTTTAAAGGCATATATGGCCTAGATAGCACTGCACTCTTTCCTCTAGTACAAGATCTCCTTCTGTTGCTCTATTAAAACTAAAAGGATGTTTAGGTTCGATGGATTTGCTCAAGCAGCAGATCTGACAGGTATTGACTTTCAACTCCCCCTTTTATTGTGACTTTCTGCAATGTTATGCAATTTTTTTCCCTCTCTTTTAGCAAGGAAAATTGTGGGGAAGAGTTTTTGGGACCTGAGAGCTTGTGCTTTTTGTTTGTGTCCAAAGGTCAGTCTGTAGTTTGCTGCAAAGGAAGTCCTGAGAGTAGAACTGGGAGCATTGCCAAGGGCAGGAGGCTCAGATGAGCTGGTGTGAAGATCAGCTCACCCTCAGGCCAGAGGCATATAATGTCTGTTGACATATGTGGGGTTTTTTAACTACTCACATAGGCTAACCAATGAACTCTACTTTAACCTGTTATCTTTTCTAGGGCATGTTATCCCTCTGCACCAGTACAACAGCATTGACAATAACACTTGACAAATGAGCACATCTGCTCATGTGCACACAAAGTGCAGGATCAGGTCAAAGAATGGAGAACATCTGTTTTTAACTCTTTCTTTATATGATGTTAAGACTGTGATTCTGCTCCTGAAGCCACAAGTTTCCCCTCTTAAAAGGTTTCTTGTCCTATTTTGTTGCTAATTCAAAAGAATAGTAGATTTTCAGAAATAATAGCTAATATATTTGGATGCCTATGGTAAAATTTGGGGGAAAAAAACAAAGACCCTCAAACAAAATGCTTTAAACAAAAACTTATATGTTCTGTTTCCTAAACTGCCTGAAATGACTAATATCGTTGAAGACTTCTAGCCTTGATGACCACCTTGAGATTGATGTCTAACCTAACCGACTTTTTGTAAGCAGATTTTCAGCATTTCTGAGAAACTATCCTGACATTCATATTCAAAGCCTCAAAATCAAACTACCCACACTCACATGGGGGATATTCTTAGCCTTTCATTGAAGCTTACTTCTCTTTGGGATTATTGCAGCTAGTAGCACACCACCTGATGTATTAACAAATTGGTTATGTTTGCTGTGGCCTTCTCTTTGCAAGGACAGATTCAGGCTTCTGCATTGGTGGCTTGTGTTGGTGCTGATTTGTTATAATGACTCAGGAGTCCTTTAGCTCCCCTGTAATATGAACTCAGACACCAGACTGACACAGCAGAACTCTGTCCTTCACTTACGTGTGCTGTCTTTCCCTTGTGTTTTGCCATGACAGAATATCTGTATTAGGCATAACACAGAAAAATATAAGTTTTTAACTATTAGGAATCTATAGCCCCTAATGGGCTGGAATTAGAGCTGGAAAAGAAGGCAGACTGCAAGATTTCTGCCAAAACCAATTAAAAAAAAATCTAGAGTTGACCAGGAATTATGGCCTCTTGCCACTTCTGATCTGACTCAGAAAAGACATATTCACTTGTGCTTTATTTTCACTCAGAGGTAATTGTAAAAAAAATTGCTGTTTTTTCCACTTTTGCTTCTGTTTGTTTGGTGGGTTTTTTTTAACAACTCCCAGTTTGTTAGTCTCCTGATCACATCCAAAGGAAACCTGTGTGATAATATAAATCAGACAGTGAGCTCACTGCAGATAAATTGAAAATTTAATTTTTTTCATGTAAACCACAAAATGTGTGGTCAGCTCCAATATTATGCGTTGGAGCTAACAGTGGGTTTTAGTCTATAATCGAGGATAGCAAATCAGTAACTGGTGGGCATTGGTATTGCCCTAAGGAAACTACAGTGAGTGTTAGAAGAAAGCGAACATTTCCACTGATGGTATAAAGGCTAAATAACATTAAGGATGACCACCTTAATAACTTCAGTCTTCCAATAGACTCACAGTAAGTTTGTGATACCATTTGCAAAATACATTTTTTTGTTCATCCTTTGATTTTCGACTATCTTTTGATTTTTCTACTCCACTCTGGGGAGACCTCCTGGAGTACTGCATCCATCTCTGGAGTCCTCAGCATAAGAAAGCCATGGACCTGTTGGAGCAGGTTCAGAGGAGGGTCACAAAAATGATCAGAGGGCTGGAGCACCTCTCCTGTGAGGAAATGCAGAGAGGGTTTGGTTTGTTCAGCCTAGAGAAGTCTCTAGAGCAGGGATCCTCAAACTATGGCCTGTGGGCCGGATATGGCCCCCGAGGGTCGTCAATCCGGCCTGCTGGTATTTACAGAACAATTAGGTAACACAAGGGACTAGCCGGCCGAGACCGCATTCCGAGTTAAATGGTCCTCAACACTTTGTCTGTTGGGGGAGTTTGGCTGTTGCCAAAGCTGGGGGTGGGAGGGATTAAGAAGTTCCTTTTTTACTTTTTTTTCTCTTGTCTCCTGGGAGACGGGGGAGGAGTTTTTGGGCAGTGGTCGAAGGGACGGGGGGAATGCTTAGGGGAGGCCAGGCAGGAGCAGCAGCAGCTTCTTTTGCTTCCTTGGGAGAGAAACTGTTTTCGGGAGAGTTGGTTTTTTTTTCTCCCTCCTCTGTTCCTGTTCCTTCTCCAATGTATCCGGGCTTAATTAAACACTGCTACTGTTCGGTCTGTGTTTGGCCCAGACACCTGTGTAAGTTTGTACTTTTCCTGCCAAGTTCACCGATAAACGGGAGCCTTGTCCTTGGGGAGAGAACTTCTTGTATAAACTGTTTTAATTGGTATTCTATGATTGGCTCATTGTCTGTAGAGGACATTTGAAGGAGAAACTGAAGAGGAGGGGATGAAGTAAAGCCCCCAGACCCAAATAGATAAGACCCCTTGAGTCAAACAGCACATGCGATAGGGTATTTCCAAAGTTCTCAGGCATGCACTGAAGGGGGACACTTACATAACAGGGGGAGGGACCGAAGGCCTCCAGCTGGGCGGTGCTGGCCACACCTGCTCAGGTGGACGTCGCCAGCTAATTGGATAAAGAGCAGATGTCTGTTGCTTGAGTGCTCTCAAGCTTCACATGAAGGACAACATTGCCTTTGGTGGGGACATCCGCTATCTTGTGAGCCTGCCGGCACTCCGACGATGCAGCCTCTGCTATGGGTAATTTTAGTCATTCTGGGGTCGGTAAGACAACTTCATGAAACACACCTGTGTGAGTGGGGTTTTTTTCCCTCCTCTCCTATCATGTCTCTCGGTTTCTAGTCTTTGTGGGCCACCTCTTTGTAATAAATATTGGTTTCTTTGAGCTTTCAACAGTGTTTTGGTTTTCCATTTTGGCATCCTCTGAACCCTCCCTGATACATCCTCCTTGGCAGCAGTTTTTGTGCACGTCAGAAGAGAGAGGAGTCTGCTCTGCACGTCTCGACTAGAGGACAGGTTTTTTTTCATTTTCCTCTGCTGGGAAGGACCTGTTTTTGTTCTTTTTTTTTCCCCCTTTCCCTCCTCCCTCTCTCCCCTTTCCTGCTGGGAAGGGCGGGGAAGAAGACCTCCATTTTCCAGCTTCTCCAGCACACCCGGGGAGACCTCACCCCCCTCCCCACTGCACGTGGGC
>JAWWLV010000179.1:52750573-52761468 GCA_035041135.1 Platyrinchus mystaceus
CATCGAACAGAAAAAAACGCTGCTAAAGCAGCTATTGTTGCTGTTTTTGTTGTCGTCGTTGTTGCTGTTTTTGTTGTGGTTGTTCTTTGTAGATCTGTGTGCACAGCTGTGTTACCTTATGAAACCCAAAGAAGAGAAGATTGCTTAGAAAAGAAATTACTTGATGTGGCAGGAAAGGTAAGATGTGGGGATATTTCTGGTTTTGCATAACTCTTTACAAAAGTTAAACCAAAATTAAATGTGCAGCACTGGTTAAAAGGGAATAGCTATAGCTTGATTTCCAATTGATGCAGAAATAATTCCAGAGATAGTTTTGCTAGTGTTCAGGCTTTGTTCTCTCTTTTTTTTTTTCTCTGTCACAGAAAAGAAACTTGCCCTTCTCAGAACACACAAACCAGACCTCAATAACCTCAACCAGTGTGTTACTTCTTAATGGTTTCTAGCCAGATTTTCAGTACCACTTCTCATTGAATTCACATGACTTTTGAAAATCCTAAAGACGTACCTGTTTAGGTGCCCAACTACCTCCTGGCTAGCAGGAATTCAAAGTTGTACTATTTTATGCCTTTTTTTTGGGGGGGGTATATGCTAGGATCCTAAATTAAGCTTAGTTGTCCATAGGGGAATGGCATTCAGCTTGAATATTCATAAAACCATAGAAATGTTGAGATTGGAAAAGACCTTGAGATCATCGAGTCCAACCATAATGAATACTGACGGAAATTCTGACTGAAAAATGCTGAAAATGTGGATTTGGTTTATAATTTCATTCTGTACGTGTCCTTGTGGAAATTTTGACTCCCTCAGAAAAGGTCACATTCCTCTTTTGTTATGACCTGGTCCTGAAGAAAAGGGTAACTGAAGTTCCTGTTAATAGATCTCTTGGGGCGCATTAGAGTGAAACGACACTGAATGTCCAGTGGGTTTTTTTTGTTTTGTTTTTATTTTTTTTGGTGTTGGTTTGTTTTTTTTTTTTAATATATATATACATGTATGGTTTATTTTAGAACAATTTGGTTGCAATGGAAAGGAGGGATGTAGCCATTTTGGTTATTATCTACAGTAATATAACAATATGAAAGTATAAAGATATCACCTAAGAAAATATATAAGGGGAAGGAAGGAAAGAAAAAAGGGAGGAAGGGACAGAGGAAGGGAGGAAGGGAGGAAGGGAGAGAGGAAGGGAGGAAGGGAGGAATGGGGGGTGGGTGAGGTGGCATTTTGGACTGTCTGTTGCAACACTGTGGATCATGCAAAGTCCTCTGGTGGAAGGCCCCACAAATGAGTCTGAGAGCACTTCGGGGGCTTTGATGGTTTATGACACCTTCTAAGATATGACAGCTTCCTCCATCAGGATAGTTGAGCCAGTTATGCCCCATCAGAAGGAATGTATACCTTCGTGACTACGTGTGAATGTCCCAGTATCCTCCCTGGACAGATGGGAGTTTTATGCCAGTTGTATAAGGGAGGAAATTGGCATGATAAAAAACCACGATCCCACCCCCAAAGGGTCTGCTTCTTATCGGCCTTCTCCCTTATCTGACTCCTAACCAAGTTTGTTGCTAAACAGAGTTTGGTTTGTCGTGGTCAGCCTCTGGTGGTTGGTGTGCACCCCCTCTGTTGTGCGAATCAGAGGTTTCACCACCGCACACAAAACACTCTCCTCCTCCCCTTCGGCTGTGGGATGCAAACGTGGTCAGCAAAGAACCCTCTGCTTTCGCAAACAGCCAATTGTTTGAGCCATTAACCCTTAACATTTCAATCTCTCACACCTGTAGAGTCCATCAGTGACACCTAAAGTAAAGGAGGTAGGGAAATAAATAAGGAAAGAAAGCTCTTATTTATGCCTATGGTCATTCACACAGTTTTCTTCACTCAGGTTGAATCTAGTTGGAAATCTGCTGATGTTACCATAAAAACTGTAGTCTGCCTAGGTGTCGGTACTGAGTTGTGACTATGTATTTATTAGGCCAAATGTGGTAGTTGTAAATCAGTTAGCCTGATGTGTAAGCGGAAGCACAATTTCTGTGCTTACTACGGTATTGCAGTTTAGCAAAGGTTTGTTTCATCTTTGTTGCTGTCTGACAGTGACAGGAATATACTGTTTAAATACTCTAAAAGTTCGATTTTGTGCTATAATATTTTGGTTCAAGACACAGCTTGTCACAATAGCCTTGCAGTTTTCTGTAGGAGAAAGTGGTTTGTATTTTTTTTTTTTTTAATTCAGAATTATATTTGTTCTTGTTGGCTTGTCATTCAAACTGAAATCTTCAGATTTTGGTAGTATGTGACTAAGGAGGAAACTCTGACATCAGAATCAGTTGCCAATATTAGTAGACCTTTATTAAAAATGTACACTAGAAATGTCTGTTTCTCAACTTTTTCAGTTACCCTAATGAATTCATAAATCTTATCATAAAGAGAGACAGAGAGCTCTGAGCTAAAACTAATTTTACTTCTTGACTGACCTGCTAGCAAAATATGTTATGTCAGACTGTCTGTGAAGCCAGTGGGCATTAATCACTTGTTTAATTCCACCTCTCCTCTTGTTAAAAGGCTATCCAGCACTCTGATACAACAGATCAAGTTTCATCTTCATGAAAGGTTGACATTGTTCTCTTTCTAAAACTCTTTCATGTCAGATGAACGGGTAAGAAGGCAATAAGCTATAAATTCTCATTAAGAGACTTTGATTGCCTCTTTGCTAGGACTTTATGATTTTCTGAGACCTCAAGGGGAGTCGGTGTCCAGCTGTCATCAGAAGTTGCAGTGAGTAGGACAGCTAGCTCCCTTAGGAAGCCCTTGCCTTAATATTTGAAATGACTACGGTATCCATCTGATCTACAAAGCATGTACTCACTTCAAATATCTTCTGCAAGCTTCTAAAGAAGTCATATCGCTTTTAAACATATTCCTGAGGCTTATTTGAATTTAAGGAAAGTAAATCAATATAACCTCAAGTTGTCTTTATTTGCACAAGGATCTAAGAAATTTCTTGTGATGGAGAGAAAGCAATAACTTGTATTTCAAGAGACAATGAGCACATTTATCAGCACTTGGCATTTGCATACTTTTACCATGTCTGCAGTATGTTGGCAGCTTTTCCTGTGCTGGAAAGGTCACTGCACTTGAACAAGTGGGTGATAAGGACAGAAGATCTGACTGCGAGCATCCCACATGTTTGACAGCAGCAGATTTGGGTGCTCTTGAAAAGGCCGATATTGACTTGATGCTTCCAGGATGTGACTTTTACATGAAATAGCATAGTGGTGCCTTGAAAGCTGTCTCTATCCATTACGAAAGAGTAAGCATAAGCGCTATTTTTTATAAGTGTGGAAAAGGTTGTGAAGTCAAACAGAAAAGACTGATATATTGCAATATAAAGTGAGAAAGGGAGGGCCTGATGTAACTATGCTTATTAAAGCTATGTAAAAAATGAAGTTAATGAGCAGTTAATTTTTTAGTTCATCCAATAACTCTACAGAAAGCTTGCCTGAGCCTTGCAATTGCTTATCGTAAATGCCTAACGGTGATCTGTCACATTTCAATCACATTTGCTGCAGGAACAATGGTATTTGCCCATGGAGTCTCCAGGACTGTGCATGACCAGGTCTTTGTTGTAAAATAGTCTCCCCAGCAAGGCAGGGCTGTGGGTACAGGCCTGTTCCTGTTTGTAATCAGCAAGATAACCATTCAGACTTGCCAGCTCGGCTGGCATTTTTTAGGCATCTAGTATTTAACCTCAAGGGAGTATAGCTTGGCTTCATATTGATGGAGTTCTTTTGGACATTCCACACGTAGATAAGGTGCTTGATCTCATACTCCTTATTTCACTTCTCATTAACTCCATTAATAATGTGTGTTCTCATGAGCTCTTAATCAACATTTACACGTGTAGTAAATGTGCACAGGTTTTGTGTTTTTTCTTCAACATGGCAGCATGTCCTTATTTAACTAAGAATTAATGTTAAAGGGAACAAGGAAGACAGCTTTACTTGGCAAACATGTGGGATCCTTTCAGATGAAATATTCACAGCAAAGCATATAGAGATTTGTTTCCATTTGTTTAGACATCAAAAGTCTCACTGGATTTGAGATGCTTGTAAATTATCTGAGCTTAGCTTAGGAACTTGCCAAGGCTGTCTGATTTGGGGCAAGTTTCTAAATACTGTTTATTTCCAGACAAGAGCTGCAGATACTTAAATATTCTTGCTTAGGAGGAATAATACATTGAATTTTTTTATAATTAGTATAAAGGCTTATGTTCAGTTTGGTTTGTAGTTCAAGTGAGAGCATGCATCTCCACCCCTGTTTTATCCAAGCATATTTTCTCATCTCTAATAAAAAGGGTCATTCCTGTGCTCCTAAGAACACTTGCAAAGAAAATTTTTGATTACAGCATTCTGTGGAATGCTCAGACCTATCAAGACTCTCTTATTTCAAGCAGATGACTCATGATAGTTTGATACCATGCATAATGGGGTGCTTTGCCTAATTATAGGGGTAAACAATCAAGTAAATAGAAGTTAGATCTGCACTGTACCTCTACCTAGGAGTGAGAGAGATAAGGCCTGAATAAACAGAGGATTTGTTGGGCAGAAATATTTATGTAACAATGGCACAGAGCAAATAATAACATTGATATTTTGTACTGACGTCTTAGTGTCAAAATAGTAGTGCATAATTGAATTCAAGCTTCAGAAATTAATGTGCCTCTCAGATGTTTGCATGTATTACTTGCTGTATATTCAGTACCTCTTAGGCACTTGCTCATACCTGCCCCTCATATTAATTTGCAATGGGAGGATATGTACATATAAACTGCCATTTCTGAAAATGGCCCTGGACAATGTGCAACATGCATTTCAAATATGCACCCTAGTTGTTTCAGCCTCTAATTTGCAAAAAGTAACAGAAAAAATGTGGAAGAAAGAAGTAATGCTCAGCATGGGGTGTCATAGATCACCAGTTCAGGCAGAGAAGGGGAGTTCTTGTCCTGGATCCAATAAAAACAAAAATTCAAATGTATAGCATTTTGGTGAGGGGGCCTTTATTGTGCCTCAACCCCTTGCCCCCAACCAATCCTTCTGTGGGTAATGTCAGCTTTATCCATTTCAAAGGTTATCTTCTAGTTTGTAAGGTGCCTGTTGCTCCTCAGTGTACTGACAAGAAGGCAAAACAGCTTAATCACTTCTACTCACTATTACTTTTGATTTTGAAGTGGAATTCATAGTATAAAGCATTTTTAACTGAAAACAAAGGACATATTTCCTGGGAAAATCTTCAAGATTTTGCAAAAAAAATCACTGAGAAGAGCAACTGTGAGAGGAAGCCTTACCTTGCAAGGATGGATTGTAATTGAAAAGAATAGAAAACAGACTGATTAGTTTAGGGACCCAAGGCATCATTAGAACATATTGCATTGGTTTTCTTCATAACACAAGCAAATACATTTCACTCTGCCTTTCCCTTCTTTGCCAAAAACTTTTCATTTGTTTTGTTTTGTTTTAATGGGTAGAATTTAGATGTAGGTAAAGTCACCCATAGTGCTCTCTACTTGCTATTGTTTATGTTTTGCAAACATTTCTTTTATGTAGGTTTGCTAAGCTCAAAAACTAATGGGAGAAGATGTAGAGTGATGGACTTCATTAAAGGTATTTCCATTTCATTCTTCTTTGAGAGCTACTTTTTGCAGTTTGCCACTTCCATGGCCTTTGTTCACTTTAGCAATATAGTGGAGAGGGGTTTTTTTTCTGTCAAGAATGCAGTAATGTAGAAAAGCATCTTAAGTCAGGCATATTTTGTAGTATACGTATTTGTCGTATTATGTACATCAAAAATTTCTGCTAAAAAATTAACAAATACTATTTTCTATTAAAAGATGTTGATTGGCACTAATTGTATTACTGTCCATTATTAGCTACATGAATTTTCCATTATTTTGGCCCTGACTGACATTAGACTCACTAGCCTATAATTGCTTAGGTCATCTTGTTTATTCTTGTGAAGTGCTCATCAGTATTAAGATTCTTCTTGTCTGTTCTATTTCCTACTTATTCCACAGGGTTTTTTTTTTCTGAGATGGAAATGTTAGTGCCCATGGAGAATTTGCAATGTTCTTAGGTGCAAATTCTCCAGAACTACTTGCTTTCAAAAAAAAAAAAAAAGTTAAGCACTGATGTAGGGTTTTTAACAGCCCCTTTATCTGGTAGTGAATCAAAAATAGTTCTCTCTGGTTATGCTTACCATTTGCTCATAAATATTTTCCAGTAGTGTTGCCTTTTCAGTGTCACTTAACATTTTATCATGTCTATCAAGTAATGTGTGTGTTCTATTGCTACCAAATAATGTATCTTATATATGTATATAAAAATTTGGAAGCTATATTTCCATAAATATTCATAACATTATTTTTCTTGTCAGACATTGATTTTTCCCTTGTGCCTTTAGATTTTATCATCAGTTCTCTATATTTTAGAAATTGTAATTTACACTGATATCTATTTCTCCCGATTCCCTTTCTGTCATTTTCCATCAATGGTAATTGCTGCATTCATTCATTCACTGAGCTGTATCTATTTAACCATCCCTAATAAAATTTGTTCATTAAGAAATCCAAATTTATTTTACTATTCTTCTGAATAACTTTCATTAACTTTCTTGAGCCTTGATGAACTGTGTGTGTGCAACAAACTATTGTAAGATTATCCTACCTACCTCAATCAACATCAGTGAATTATTAACATTGCTTCCAATATATCCTTCAACATTGATCCAGTGATTAAGTCACAGGAGTTATCTTGTGAACTGAAATTATGCCTGAGTTAAGAAATGATAGACTTTCCTACAGAGCTGAATAATATTTTACTGCTTGGTGGCAGTGCTTCCTGTGACTACTACAATAATTAAAGATCTTGCTAAAACAATTTCATTTCTTTCCTGAAATATAAACATGGGTTTAAGGACTGGCTTACCGTCTTATGAGATTTGATTCAGTAGTGATTTATGTATACTCAAGTTTCTATAGAACAGGTTTATGAGTAATTCAATACAATTCGGGGGACTTTTAATGCAGAATACAGGTATCATCCTTTCCTTTTCCATGTTCATTTTGTATTTGTTCTCTTCTTCTTAGCTTAGCTATAAATGCACAGAACTGAACAGAAAAGTTCTTAGATACTTATGATAGTTTCCTGCTGCTGTTGCCAGCTCATATTGAGATTTTTATCCCTGGTGTGCTGGCACAGAAGTTTTTTTTACACTCTAATTCTCAAGAAACTAAAGCCAAAAGGTAGAAACAGGAAGCTGAGTTCACCCACAAATTGCTCAAGGGGATAAACTCAAAATTTATGTTTTGGCACTCCCCACTCAAAACAAAAGAGCTACAGGAAACTACAGGCCTGTCAGTCTCACTTCAATGCCTGGTAAAGTTGCAGAGAAGATTATTCTAGAAAGTATTGAAAAACACCTGAAAGACAACACTGTCATTGGTCACAGCCAGCACAGCTTCATGACAGGTAAGTCCTGCTTGTCAAACCTGATTTCCTTTTATAACAAGGTAACCTACCTAGTTGATCAAGAGAAGCCAGTTGATGTAACTTTTTGGATTTCAGTAAAGCTTTCAATACTGTCTCTCACAGGATCCTTCTGGACAAAATGTCCAGCCCACAGCTGGGTAAATATGTCAGGTGGTGGGTGAGCAGTTGGCTCACGGACACTGGATAGAAGTGAATCATGTAACATCAGACTGGTGACCTGTCACTAGTGGAGTTCCAGAGGGCTCCATCTTAGGCCCCGTGCTCTTCAACATCTTCATAAATTCCTTGAATGCGGGTCTGGAAGGTATACTGAGCAATTTTGCAGATGACACAAAACTGGGAGGAGCTGTTGACTCAAAGGCAGGGAGACCCTGCAGAGAAACCTTGACAAATGAGAGAACTGGGCAATCGCCAACCATATGAAGTTGAACAAGGGGAAATGCCAGATTCTGCACCTGTGATGGAGCAACCCTGGATGTTCACACAGACTGGGGAATGAGACACTGGAAAAGCAGTGATGCAGAAAGGGACCTGGGGGTCCTGGTCAATGGCAAGCTGAATTTGAGTCAGCAATGCCCTGGCAGCCAGGAGGACCAACAGGGGGCCCTGTCCTGGGGGGCATCAGGCAAAGGATCACCAGCTGGTCAAGGGAGGGGATTGTCCCACTCTGCTCTGCACTGGTGCGACCCCAACTTGAATATTGTGTGCAGTTTTGGGCACCACAATATAAGAAAGATATTAAACCATTAGAGAGTGTCCAAAGGAGGGCAACAAAGATGGTGAAGGGCCTTGAGGGGAAGCCGTATGAGGAATGGCTGAGGTCACTTGGTCTGTCCAGCCTGGAGAAGAAGAGACCGAGGCGAGACCTCATTGCAGTCTACAACTTGCTTGTGAGGGGAAGAGGAGGGGCAGGCACTGATCTCTTCTCTCTGGTGACCAGTAACCTGAGGGAATGGCCTGAAGTTGTGTCAGGGGAGGTTTAGGTTGGATATTAAAAAAGGTTCTTCCCTCAGAGGGTGGTTGGGCAGTGGAACAGGCTACCCATGGAAGTGGTCACAGCACCAAGCCTGACAGAGTTCAAAGACTGTTTGGATGATACACATAATGTGACTCTTGGGGATCGTCCTGTGCAGGACTAAGGGTTGCATCCGATGATCCTTGTGAGTCCCTTCCAATTTGGCATATTCTGTGATTCTGTGATATCTGCAAACAGAGCTAAAGAGGAAGAAATGCAAACCAGAGTCAATTTCTGTAAGATAAACATTTGGTTCAATCTGACACATGGTGTTGAAGAAGAAAATATAACTAATATCCCAAGTCTCTGAGGCCTCCTGTATGCTTGAATTCCCTTTCCAGTGTTTTTCAATTGTTTTACTGCCACTGAAAATGCCAGTGAGGGGAGTCTGTCAATGTCTTCCAGAAATTTAACTTCTGCTATCTACTCTGAGCAGGTTGATGGCACAAACTATGCATACTATACCTAGGTATGTGCAGAAAAACAAAGGTCTCTTTTCATCCTTTTCATATTTTTAGTAAGTGCTTTCTAATAAACCTATTTCTCATTATTTTAACAGCAGTGAAACAAAAGAAGGCTCTATAACATTAATATTTGTAAAAATTAATAAATTATACCTTTTCTTATCTCCAGAGACTGCGAATACCTTCCAACTTTTTTGTCTGGATTATCTGACTCTTCTCTTAGTTTTCAATAAGATAGGGACTTTTAGATGTATTTAGAAATTTCTTCTGGTTTTTGCCTCTGTTTGGTATCTCTGTAACATGCCATTTTCTGGATGAGTTAAAGGGCCTTTGCTGTGGGTTTTATTTTTGTTAAATTAGAAAACTTTTATGGCAAAACTAGCTTTCACAGTACTTCTTTATAATGACAAAGGCTCTATTTCTGCCAGTACTCACCAAAGATTGAATTTTCATTTGGCAGTTTTCATGACACTTTCTGTATTCATTTTTCTATCACAGTTTGAGCCCCTCAGTTTGACTGTTGGTGAGACACACAAAAATCCCAGCACGTGTGGACTGAAAATTAATTTAGGAATTAAAAACCTGCTACCATTATTCAGTGGTAAATAGACTGAGTCCAAATCCTGGTGCTGAGAATGGAAAGAAGCACCTAGCAGACTGGGCAAAGCAACTCATGATGAACTCAGAGCATAGAAACACTGAAAATCTTATTAGTGAAACCAATTTTTTGGGCTTGATCACAACAGCATCCCATTTGCCCTGGAATCATAATGCACATGCATATACAAATGCTGTTTGTTTTCATCTTCTTTCAGGAGTATCAGTCCAACACACTTCACCTTAGTTCAGTTACAGTGAGAATTTAATTTTGGTATAACTTGATAGAACCATGTCTTTTTACTGTATACTATATTGAATGCACAAATAATCACGATCTAAAAACTTCAGCTGAAAAGAGATCAATGTTTTATACTGTCTCTTGGCTGTGGCACCTACTTTCAACTATACAAGAAGGAATTAAATAATCTATCATTGCTCTACAGGACCAATTTCCTTTTAATTAAGTTGGTGTCTTCTGCAAGGCTCTGTGTCAGACTCTCACAGGCTTTAGAACTGCAAGAGAAAAGGAAGAAACCAAAGCAGCTGTGGAGATCCCATACTGCAGCACCTGGCAGCCCTGCAAGGGCCACTGTGACAACTGTGTATGGTTGTCGTAGGTTTGCCCTGGGCCAATTTTTCTCACCCCCCACACAATTGTTATAAGTTGAGAGAAGGTTTATGTAGACAAAAGAGATCTGATTGGGGAGAATAATATTAGGATTTATTACTAGTAAGTTAAAAATTAAAGAACTATATATACAATTCTAACTAGGCAAAAGTACTATGTATTTACAGAAGTACCCCTCCCCTCTTTGTATCAGTTTTGGAGGAGAAACAGTCACTTTTCCACTTCCAGAGCTACAGGTCTTCCAGACAATTCTGCAGCATTTGAAATTTCTTCTTTTATTATCTTTAGGACGAGAGTTCCGATTCATTGCAGCTGGAACTGTCTCTCTCTCTCTCTCTCTCTCTCTCTCTTCTATGTCAACCTCAGGGCTGGGCCTACCCCCCTCCTGAGTTAAGACCGAAGGCGGGGGGCTACCCAGGCCCTGTGGTGTCATCCATGGACTGCAAAGGGACATTTGCTTTACCATGGTCTTCCCACAGTGTCACAGGGAATAATGGCTTTTGAGTCCTGTGAGGTCCCTCCCCACAGGGACAATTCTCAGTAGTCCTCTCTGGCGTGGGTCCATCCCTTGGACAACAGTTCTTCCATTCTCTGCTGTCCCTTAGGGTCACAAATTCAGCTGCACCAGCATGGATCCCTCACTGGGATCA
>JAWWLV010000179.1:52771913-52785999 GCA_035041135.1 Platyrinchus mystaceus
TATTTATCCATCATAGAGAAACTAAATTTCTTGCAGTTATAGTGAATCCATATGTGGTTTACCAGTCATCTTCAATTCAGTTTATGTATACCTTTTTCCTAAATGGTGGAGATTTCAAACAGGAAAACCTCCCATAGCTGCCCCACCATTATCATCACAAGGCTTTTCTGAGGACCATGTTCCTTGATGTTCCCTTGACAACTTGCTTTTCATTCCTCTTGGGGTGTTTCTGATTTAATTCCTAGCACATACCCCTTAGGAAAATTCAGTGTAGTCCTTCATCGTGCTTCTGAATGTGTATTTTCTGTGTTATTTGTGACAGCTTGTGATGTGAGTATTCCAACAACAGTGTTATCATAACATCATTCAAATTCTATAGATAATTCTTGTTAACTATTTCATATCTTTGCCAACCTCAGGAGCAGGAGTTATTCAACTCACTGTATCACTTTATGGCTTAATATCCTGATAGAGGTTTGTCTGAACAACACATCCCAAATAAAATACTGTAACAAATACAACTGGTGAATTTCATCTAAGCAGCTATACAGACAGCATCAGTGTTAAAGGATTTTTACCCATTACCATCCCAAATAACACTACTCTACTCTAGTAACATCAAGCTACAGAAAGTTAATCACTGCCCGTTTCATAGTCTATCAATGTAACAATTCCTTCTGGGCAGAGAATTTTTTTTTCCTGAAGAGCTAAGCTATTGCTGTCCAAAGCTATCACCACCCTCAGGCTTTCAGTTCTCTCCAAACCACCATTAGCCCTGGTTCTTAATGTGAACGAGATGAAATTCAGATGCAGGACTTCAGGCTTCTTTTCAGCCCTTAAAGTATTCACTTATTGTGTACTCCAGAGAGGCTGTGAGAGCTTTTGCCCCTCTTACCCCAACCAGTGACAGAGATTTCACACCTGTTTAACAGTTGTTCCACAAGAGAGGCAAGACCTCACCACTGGTTTAGTGTAGCCAGTTATTATGGCTCAACTTCATCTGGGGAAAGGGAGATCACATGGGGGTCAGTGGTGGTTCTCCCCATCCCAGGTCATATCCTCAAAGTAAAATTGTCTTTCTTCAGAAAAAAAAATAAAATCGCATTTCTTTGGGCAAGGATTATGAACTTCTCATGAGGACTGCATATAAAAATGAATTCTTATTGAAAGGTTTCATGGTGTATTTGGGTCTCCCCTGGAGACATCCAGCCCTCTGACCAACATGCAAGACCCAGCCATCCTTTGCAGAAACTCAAAAGTGCATTATAGCAACCGGAAAGCAGTGCTTCAACTTGTCAGATGCCTTCTCATGCTGTAAGAACAGCTTTTTCCTTGTCCTCTGGGTCATTCTGTTCTGTCAGATCTCATTGGGAAGATCCAGCATGGGAAAAGAGACTTCGTGTCCCTTCACAGCAGAAGTGCTACTTGTGTGTGGAAGTAGGGCTGTGACTCATCTTAGTGGTTCAGTTACGGCTTGTTCTTAAAAGTTCTGATGTGGTCAGGATTTCCATAGTGTCTTCTGTTTCTGGAGAGCTTGTGTTTATTCTGTCAATCTTTCTGCCATTCCTAATTCTTTTCCTGACTGCAGCAGTGCCACTCAGGAATGTCATACCCTTCCCCAAGCCATCCATCTATGTGTATATTAAGGAATGGCATACAGTTGCAAATCTCAATTTCTTCAGCCTCTTCCACAGACATTTGAATGTCTTTGGCTTCCATCAGTGCATCCATGTTTACAATCTCAGGTCAAGCAAAGAACATATAAATGGTCTCATTGGCCACTTTCATTCTTAAGCTCTCAATTCTTCAGAGGTCCCCAGCCACCCTCTAGCCCTTAGCTGGACAAAACACTATGATGACAGGCTCCAAACCACGTTATTTCGGTTCTTATCAAAGATCAATCAGTTCTGTATCATTTATAATTCAATTACAAAATTAGACTCTGCAGTATTATTGCCTTGACCACCTAAGACAGGAGTGATGTACTCACCTTTGAGGTTCTCTTCCCTGCCAATCAGTAAAATTATGCTACTGAATTGAATCATGTAAACCACATGAACATTTTTTTTTCAGGGAAAATACATCATATAAGACAAACCATTCTCTCTGAACCTCTTCACAGTGGAAATGGGATAGAAAATAGAAAAAAGTCTTGCCAACTTATGCACAATGACGTTTTCATTGTGATGGGGTACCAGAAGTTAACATCATGAGGAACCCATTCCTTTGAAGCTGTCTCCCCTGTTGGCAGGAATGAGGAGGGAGTCATATATGAGATTGGAGATGACCCAAGTGTGAGATAAGAAAAATAGCAGCACCAGATTTGGTGTAAATTACGGAAAATTAGAGGAATTATTAAGGTCAAGGTAGCTGTAAATATACCTGGTTTCCAGAGGGGAACTTAAAGGGCACATTGTCAGAATTAAGTGGAGCCAAAGAATAAAGAGACTTTTGTGTCTGTTAGAAACAATCCTACAGCAATCTAAAATGATGGATTTCAATTTGCACAATGTGACTGTCATGTTTAAAAGGTTAATGGAAAGGGTACTTTCTGCAAGTCTGTGTTGGAATGCTGATTACACCTAGCTGATACATGTGAAAGCCCTTGAACAGATATGTTCACAAATGCCCTGTGAGAGCTTTAGTACTGCTGCAAAGAGAGGAAAAAATAGAAGCCTTGTTTCAGAAAGAGTAGGGTTTTTTTGCCAGCGAGAAGAAGTAATTCAAATACAGGATGCTGGGAAAAAAATCAGAGATCTTCACAACTATGGAAGTCTCAACTGCTTTTTCTGTTGTTGCTGCATGGGCTGGGGTTGATGTGGAATGTAAGACCCCCTCATGCATTTCAGCAGCAAGTAAGATGTCTGAGAAAAGCTATTGCCTGCATAAAGTCAGAGAGCAGCTGAACTGAGGAGTGAAAGGGGTTTTGTGATGATAGCAAGGAACTTTTGGTGTGCTCCAAAGAAAAAAACAAAAACTATTTTGAGTCATGTGTGAAAAGGATATTGTGCAAGAGAATCTGTTTCTTCTTAGATTTATTCAAAGAAAATGAACCTTACAAATAATTGCAAGTGAAGAGTACTGGGGTTTTTAAAAGAAAAAACAAAACAGCACCCCATCAGTTTCTGCTCATGAGAGCCACCAGAGAGCTCTGCCTCACTGCTCTTATGCAGGTAGAGAAGAGAGCAGGAGAGAGCTGCTTCATTTTATACCAAGCTTATAGAGAGTGCCTCATGTTTGGGAATGATAAGCACTTCCCATTTTCCTGTGGCTTCTCTCCCAGCGCAGCATGCTGGGGGAAGGTAGTACTGGTTCTGCCAATCCACTTTGAGATGTCTGACATGCAATTGCTTTAGCATTTCTGCTGCTTGAGAAAAGAGCACTTTCAGCTTTGGCTGAGGGAGAGTTCTCCGGTTTCCCAGAGGACTTTGAAAGACTCAATCCGCTTCACAAGGCAAAGGAAATACTCTCGTTGACTTCAGTGAGAGTTGGGTCTAAGCCCAAACAAGACCTGATGAATGAGCTGAATCAGCTGCAAGTGTTCTCTGCTGATGTGATTGCCACCTTTTATGTAGAGCTGAAAAGCAAAAGGGATTGCTTTTTTGTCCTCCTTTCACTACCTTCTGTATTCTTGCTTGAGAAAGCTTAAGAAGAGAACCCCAAATCTTAGTTCTTTTTTTTTTTCTTTGCCAATCACTCCACAGAGCACCAGTCAACTCTGCCACCTTTTCTTCTGCATTGCAGGCCTCTGTGCTGCAGATCATTAATTACCTGTTCATGGTGCATTTGTTGTGCACGTGCAGTGTATCCTGCATATATATGTTGTGGCTGTTAGACAGATTTCCAGTCACATAACCCATTCCTGTTTTTTCAGTAAACCCAATGTTCATTTATCCAGTTTTTTTTATACTAACCAACAGAATTCTTTATTCTATTGTTCTGAGGGCAAAGGGATTTGTTGTGTAGTCACTTCTCATTCTTATATATCTGATATGAAAAAAACCCGAAGGAATAACCAGGGTATTTAAAAATACAACAAAAATTTTTGCTAAATATAAAAAAGGGCTTAATAGTGTATACACATTGGGGACAAAAACAAGCACACACAAGGCTTTTTAAATAAAAGTCTGAGTGTTCTCAAAAACGGTTTTTAAAATAAATTGCTGTAGCTTGTTGTACTTTATCTTTTAAGAAAAAAACTGACATTTTTTCCACACAGCTCCAAGTGCCCATGTACAATGGGTTCTTTCCAGTCTGGGATCTGGTGGGAAGTGGCACCTTCTCCATGTCCAGATCATAATCTAACTTTCCTTCCTAAACTGCATTTTGTATCAATATCTGAACTGAAATGGGGAGCATGAACTAGATTCGGTCTCTGTTCCATGTTTGTAAATCCCAATCAAGGTTCCTCAGCAGTTCAAGTGGTCATTTGGAGAATATATCCTCTGAAATTGTTCTGCTTAAGAAAAGTGGCTTGTGAGATCAAGTTTGCCTTTGGTTGAAAGACAACCAGTGTTAGTACAAAACCTGTCACCAGCCTAAAGCTGGCCAGACTGGAGTAATTGCTTTGTCTACGTGGGCCATTCTGTACATAGAGAATTATAACTTTTGACAATTGGGATAGTATTTCTGCAAAGATATGTCCTTTGGGCAATGAAATCAGACAACAGGGGTTCATTTAACAAACTCTGGGCTGTCTAACAGTCAGCAAAGAGTGAGATTTTAATTTGTCACCAGTCTGTTAGATGTGTGGATGTGTATTCTGATATTTGATTGCCTACTGACAATCTGCTGAGTTGCATTTGTTGATCTTCCAAGGTGCCCATTTTAAAAATTACTGGCAATGTTACTTCTGAAAATGTAGTTGATCTTGTCCTTTTTTTTTTTTTTAATGACATAATTATGCACTGTTCTTTCTTCTAGATGTGTTCCCAGGCACTTGGCAGTCTTACAAGTTTCTGGATTGGAGCTGTGTCATTCTCCAACACTCTGATAGGTCACTGGGAGTCAATGGAGTCTTTTCCCTAATATTGCTTTTCTTTAGGTAAGGACACATTTAGGGTTTATTTTCTCTGTCACTTAACCTTCTATTTGTTTTCCAAATCTCACCAGATATTTCAGGACTGTGTTATGCCAGTGTAACAACAAATTATCACAGGGACTCAGTTGGCACTTCCATAAGCAGAGTAATTTGATTCTCCTCCCAGCTCAAGATAACTACAAGCCAACAAAAGGCAGGCAATAGGAGTAACAGGTACTGCCCTTTTTTTGTGTCAGACCACTGTCAAATCACTATTAGCTGACTGTAAAATCAACGTAATTATCTGTGAGATGTGTTGGGAGCAAGCTCTATGACAAGGAATCAAGTACTTTGGAATATGTTTCAATATTTTTTTTCATTTTGAATTCCTAAATCATAAAACTTGGCAGTTTAACTTTCCTTATTCTTCCTTTCCTCCAGAATTTTCTGAAATACTTGATAGTAAGGGTTGGGGTTTGGGGAAGTGTGCTTTTTCTTCTATACTCACATTCAGAAACCTGTTAGCTGTAGTAAAAACTGAAAATCCAAAATGGTGAGATGCTCTTTTTCCCCACTGTGTGGGCAATGATGGATCACAGCCCAAAAAGCCATCCAGCAGATTAAGCTCCTCTTGAAAAATCCCTCCATACTCTGACTCACTGCTTCTTTCCAAAAACACCTGTGACAGACAAAACACTTATTTTCAAGCAAACAATTGTGAAAAATAAAATAAAATAAAATTACTGATGACCAGTTTCTAACAAAAAGCATCCCTTTGAATGCCAATGGATTCATAGAATCATAAACTACCAGACTGGAAGGAACCTCAAGGATCGTCTAGTCCATCCTTTCTTGGCAAAAGCATGGTCTGGACAAGATGGTCCAGCATCCTGTCCAGTTGAATCTTAAAACTGTACAACATTTCAGAATCCACCAATTCCATGGGGATTAATCCAATGGCTGATTTTTCGCATCATGAAAAATTTTCATCTGTCCCATCAGAATCTCCCCAGGAGTACCTTTTACCCATTACAGTTTACCCGTGTGACTCCTGATAAAAAGACAGTCTCAGTCATCTTTATAACCACCCTTTAAATACTGGAACATGGTTATAAGGTTTCCCCTAAGCCTTCTTTTCTCAAGGTTGACAAAATCCAGTTCTCTCAGCCTTTCCTCATATGGCAGTTTCCCAGTCCTTTAATCGTCTTCATGGACCTTCTCCAGATCCTCTTGAGCGTGTCCACACCTTTAGCTCTGATATTTCCTGTTAGAAAATAAATTGCTTTTAAAATATGCTATTGCAATTTTCAAACTTGCAAAAATATTGATCCATCAGGCACATTTGAGGAAAAATATTTATGACCAGGAAAAAGGCCACAGTAAAGAAGGCTGTGAGGATGATGGACATAGCTGGAAGTCTGGTCAGAAATGTCTTGGAGTGGGAGAGAAAGACGTGCCACCATGGACATAGAAGTACCAAACTCAGCAGAGGCTCAAACAGGATAGGAGAGTGTTTATATCTGTCTGTATGACTAAATGACAATATTTATGTGGGTAATCTAAGCTATTGTTGTTCAACTTGTGTCCTAAACCAGCCTATGTCTTCCCATCCAGCATGCCGGCTTCTCTCACTGAAATGTGGCAACATGGCATGGAAAGAGGTGTAAGTCACTTTAAGATATACTGTGTGTAATTTGGGAAGACTAGAACAGTCACACTGTCACATATTTGCAGATCCTTTGGAAAGGATGAAGTTTACACTTAAATATTTGGATATTGATGACCTGGATGATTAAACTTAGAAAATAAGTTTAATCATCCAGGTCATCAATATCCAAATAGAATTAATCAGATACTGTATATATCCCCTCATATTGGCTGCTGCACTGTCTCCTGCTGGAGTTTTGTAGCTTGGCAGTTAATCTATTACTGCAGCAGAGTGTATTCAGAGAGACATTTGTTCTGAAGAGACCTCAGAATCAGAACAATGTATACAAATGTGCTATATTGCATAATGATAATGGACCAGATTGAAGTCCTCACTGCTCATTTTTTCATAGGAGTCATGCAGTTGGTGACGGATTTCATGGCACAGCTCACATGAGTAATAGCTCAGCACTGTGAGTAAAGTATTGGCAATCTGTCCTTCTATTATTATTTATCCAATTATAACCTTTGTTAACTTAATGTGCAGATTTACAGCAGAACATGAACACACTCACCTGAAAGTTGCACAAGTATGACACAAAGCAGTGAAATATACTTTCTGTCCAGGAAAGTGTACAATGTAAAAAGAAGTTGTGTGGTAACAAACGAAAAAGGAAAAAAAAAAAAAAAAGAGATAGAGAGTATAATAAGTTTAGTCCAAATCAAAAAAAGACATAGGAAGGGTTAAGAGCATTTTTCTGAAGCTTGTAATTGATAATTATATAACTTAGAGAGGTAACTTAGCATATCCTTATATAACTTATAGTGTGTATCACATCTTATGTGATTACTAATTTATGATTATTAACTTTCAATAAAAATGGCACAATTGCCATTGGCCTGATCAACATAATTTTTTTTTTCTGCAAACTGTCCAAAACCCCTTATACTTATAGGACTTGAGCCTTCATGGATGAATGGAAATTGATCCCAGCAAATTTTACAAAAATTTACTAAGACAGCTTGAGAAATTTCTGCATGGATAAATACATTCACATAAGTATTTTTGTCTAGGTTTTTTTTTGCATTTGCTAGTAACATAGAAATCAGTGGCAAACTTCAAGAAATTGTGCTAATTATTCTCTGTAGTAAGAATATTTTTTCATTTGCCTCAAGGTCTGCTGTCATTCAGTTGTTAGAACTGATAGTTCAAAATCATGTTTAAGTGATTCTAGATAGTTTAAATGGCTTTAAAAAATTTAAACAGAAAATAATTGTAAGGTTAAGAAAAATAGCAAGTTTGTTCCTTGCAGAGTAAAAAAAAAATTAAAAATTACTTATTTTCTGCAAGCCACCTGAATTTCAGCATGGTGTTTGTTTTATGCTTGTTCTTCTGAAGTTTTATCTAAATTGAGTTTGCTTATAAGACTATTAAAAAGTGCACTTCAGATGTAATTGGTAGCTGGTTTGAACTAGGGTGTACCGAGCAAACATCGGGACTGAGAGGTGAGGAGTGTGAAATGAGGACCATGAGATAGCTAAGGCACAAGACTGAAAAAAAAGATAATTTGAGAAGAGAGAGGAAAACTGGAAATCAGCAGGGAAAATTGAGCCTTCTAAGCAAGCACATTTCAATCAAGTGCATGGAAATGAATTGGGAATCATCATTTCTCTGCTGCCACAAATATCTGTGAAAAAAGCTAGTAAAGTGTCCGCTCCTCTCCTCTCTAGCACTGATTCAGACTGAGAATGACAACCTAAGATTGCTATCCATTATTCCATTAGCTGAAATTACTGCAATCTCCTTAGCCGAGCCAAAGGTTCAAAACCTTCTGTTGAATCACGCCTGTGTCAGTACAGTCCTAGATGATGGCATCTGGGGCTCTGACTCTTAAAAGCCAGGGAGTAAACTGAAAAGATGAACTTGAAATTACTTTGCTGAAGATGGAAAATGTGCATATGTTCCTGTTAGGAACTTCAGCATGAAAGTTTCTTAAGTATCTTTGTTTTGGCACCTTCTCTTCCTGCATGAAACTCCAGAGGCAATTGTGTAGGCTGGAATCCGTAAGCAGAATGGACAGTGTTCAGTTCAGAGCAACTGCTCAACATTTTATTTATTTCTCTGCTGCTCAGTCCAGGAATAGACTTTTACTGAGAGCCAGGTGCTTCTGCCCCCTTATCCATGCCCCAGGACAGGTGGATCATATGGGTGGAAGGGCTGTGCTTGCCCCATTCAGAGAGCAGCCTGTACTCATTTACTGCATGGTGTTCAAACTCTTCGCACCACAATTGCTTTTTCCTGGATTTATTTTTTTTCCCTTTTTCAAGTCATGCCCATTGTTGTAGTATCTGAGCACATCGCAAGCCATAACTATTTATTTTTACTGACTGTGAAATCAGGAACCGCTGCTTATTTGTGTATGACCACAACATGGATTTCCAGAAAATGAAGCCATTGATACACTGAATGAACAGTTCCCATTGACTCCAGAAGCAGTGAGGACTATTCAGCTTTCCTATAGGAACATATTCTAAATATCCATAAACAGAGACACACAGCTAATGCCCAATTTTGAGGCTCTCAGTGTAAAGAACGTAAATTCCACCACACGATTTCATAAGGGCAGATACTCCAAGGCAGTATTCCAATCATTTAATATTGAAACGCCCCTCAATCTGGCTGGAATCCCCTGTCTCACACGTCACATAAGTTCCCACATCTACCGTGGGGAGGGAGGGTCCTACAGACACAGCATTTTTATATTAGATCAGTAGAAATACATTACAGTCATATTGTTATAAGTTTTGTTCTGGAAAAAAATAGCATAAGCATAAAATTTAGGCCTGCATCATAATTTTTCAGCATTGCATTGGTGTTCTTGAATTTTGTGTATCTGATTATGCAACAGTGGTTGTATAAATTTAATTTCACTGATCAGAGAGTAAAACTTTGCATTTGGATGCTTGGATAGCACTGGTGACATTTTGACAGGTGTGTTCAAAAACAAGTGCCCCATTAATTGAAACAGGCCAGGATGTCTTTCCTTATATTCTGTCAATTGCCTCTTTTTTCAGAAAAATTATGAATTATTAAGTTATAAATTAGTGTTTATATATTTATTTAGATATTGACCTACTTAATGTGTCTGAAACCTGGAATACCTAGCAGTCACTCAAACACTTATTTAAGCAAGTGCAAGATATAGTCCAAAGCACATTCCTGAAGGTCCAAAACACACTATAGAAGTCTTGGAAAAAGGGGCCTGGAAAAACTCAATCATGCATTTAACTGAAAAGTTCTGTGGATGTAAATCCAGAATGTGGGATATATACACATGTTTCCAAGATCTGAAAATGTTAAAATAGCAAATCACAAGTTTTGAACAGTTTTCAAATATGCTGATAAAATCTGATATTTCTTTTCTTAGTGAGATGCTGGGAATGCATTATAGCTGTCTCTACCACATAATTAATATCCTTTTGAATATCACAGAATCACTGAATCAATTAGTTTGGAAAAGACGTCTGAGATCATTGAGTCCAACCTATGATCTGACACCACCACGTCAACTAGGCCATGGCATGAAGAACCACGTCAAACCTTCCCTGAACCATCTCCAGGGATGGTGGTTCCACCTGGGCAGCCCATTCAAATATCTAATCACCCTTTCTGTGAAGAATTTCTTCCTAATGTCTAACCTAAACCTCCCTCTCCAAATATCAAAACCAAAACCTAAAAACTCTTCACTGAAAAGGAAAATCCCAATGATTTATATCTGTCAATTTTAGATTGAACTTCTCTAATATACATAATAAATAAGGTAGTTTAGAGATTGCCTTAGCTAAGCATATTATTGTGCTTTAACACTAATTACTGTGTTCCTGGTTCAAGTACTGGAGGACTTCAATTGCTTTTAAGTTTAATGACAAAGGAAAAGAGCACATTACATACAATTGATGATCACATGATTTCTATATTAATGTCTGATTCTCCTACAAATGAAACTACTGCAAAGATGCTGGAAAATGCACCATAAATTAAAATTGCAAAATGCCACAGCTTATTTAATCTTCCATGTTGAAAGGCAGAGTGAGTATTTAATTAGTTCCACTGAATCTGCATTTGTTTAGGGAAAATCTTTAACCTTGATAAATTATTGAATAAATTTTATTAGCCCTTTGACACAAATGGGGCAGCTGTCATGTTTAAAGTTACATTGGAAAGACTTCCACATATTGGAATTATTTTTAGACACTTTCTGCAAGTGATACTTAAATAGGTTTTTCTATATATAGGAAACCTCTAGATTGCTTTGACACACTGCCCCAGAACTATGAAAGACTTACTGCTCAAAATGGTTCACTGGACTGTTCACTGTGTACTGTTTTGTGCAGGCACTTTAGATGATGCCAGAGTTGGAGTATAGCTCTTCAGACAGCTGAAAAACATTATTCCTGATTACAGTACACATATTTTCAAACTTAAGTAGGTTAGCAGTTATGTTTTGAATAATTTATCAGAAGAGAGATTTTCTCTGCACAAACAAGGTGTTGGAAAACACATATCAATGCTTCATTATTCAGCTATGTTTTTCAGTTCTCCAAAAGAGTTAAAGCTTATTCCTGTTCTAGGCCGTATGGCTGCTCTTATCAGCTTTTGCAGTCAGACAGCCCAGATACTGATATGGGACCCCCAGCACAGGAAGGACATGGGCCTGTTGGAGCGAGGCCAGAGGAGGCCACCAAGATGATGAGAGGGATGAAGCATCTCTCCCATGAGGAGAGGATGAGAGAACTGGGTTTGTTCAGCCTGGAGAAGAGAAGGCTTTGGGGTGACCTAATTGCAGCCTTCCAGTACCTGAAGGGAGCCTACAAGGAAGATATACAGAGACTTTTTACAAAAAGAGCATTTAGTGACAGAACAAGGGGGAATGGTTTCAAACTGAACAAGGGTAGGTTTCATTTAGATATCAGGATGAAATTATTTGTTGTGATAGAACAAACCATTCTATCATACTTCTTTGAATTCCCATGTGAGACTTTTTAGTACCACACACTTTGGACAGAGGTTGGTTAATTTTTGTCCAAGTCTCCTGTCCTTCACCGAGTTTTCCAGTAAGCGACCTGTGTTTTTTACCAGATGAAAGATTGCATCTGAAGAATTTGTGAAATGTATTGACTTCGTATCATAATACAACTGCATATGTTCTCTCACCCAGCAAAAATAAATTACAGAACTGATATTCCAGGAAGTCTGCTTTTTTGTGTAAACAAAAGTTCTAAAGTCTTAGGATCTGAGTAAAATGCAGAGCTGCATGTTCATCTGGGGTAAAATCTGCACTGCATTTATTTTCAGTATGTGGAGATTCAGGCACACAGGGTTTTTTTAGACTTAATTAATCATCTGGCTGTGGAGTTTTAATCTATATTTCAAGATGATACAAACCAAAAAGGCTCATGGTAAAAATGTAAATGTAGCAGCAGACCCTGAAGCATTGCATAATCATGAATCAGGCTAACTTGCACAGAATCTATAATTCATATTGTAGGTGATCATCATTCATTATGTATTTACTTTTTTTTTTAAAGAGACTTACTGTATACTTCAGGGTTTGTCAGCACTTATATATTATAAACATCATTTATGAGGGCTTACTAATTATTTCCAGAGGCATCAAATAAAAAAAAACAAACAACTAGTAGCAGAACTCCTTAAAGACAGCTCATATGGTGGTTGTTTACCTGGTTCCCAACTGCTAGTGGAAGCCTCACACATTTAAAGTTGAGATGCATTTTTCTGTCATTCTCTCTATGCCATTTTCACAGCTGATGAAATCAGCTTCTCTTTTACAAACATGTAAGCTGAGAGTAATTTCAGTCAGGGCCTGTACCAGCATTTTTGTGAAATTATTTTTTGTACAGTCAAGTAAATTTATCACTTTAATGATACCTTTACTATGTAAGCAAAATTTTTTCTCTTTAAAAAAAAAGTCACGCACAAACTTTATGTTAGACAAACAAAAGAAGGACCAATGTTCAGGGTAAGGTCTGAACTTCTGTTTTGAAAGAAAGCCAAACAAAACCATGAAGTCTGAATTCTGCATCTGCTTTGGGGGGTATTCTGAATCTGGGTTGAAGTACTCCATTTCTAGCCCGATTCAAGTGATTTCAAGGACCATCCTCTTATGCTAAAGCTAATGTCAGTCTTCTGTACATGAAGCCTGTACATTGGCTTTGCAATTATCTGTAGGTATCTGCAGCACAAGAGGGTTACCTCTATACTTACTCCAACTGCACAGACATAATCCCCCTGAAACAATTGTAATTTTTCACTACTGCAAGCACTTACCACAGCCCCATTGAAATCAATGTAAGAATTTGCAGTGAAGCACATTCCATTGAAAGAATATACATTGGGACAACTTCTGTGATTAAGTTTGAATCTGGGGGAAAAAGAGACATTTAAAAATAGCAAAAAAGTTCCCAGGGTGTGGAAATTGTAATGCTAATAGTGTAGTGCTAATACTGTAACAAAGGCTATTAGCTCAAAAGCAATTTGGAAACAGGTGCTCAACCCAGCCAGGATAATTAAGGTAATAATAACACATCTGTTCAAAATAAGTTCAAAATGCTTTACCCACACCAAGTAGAATTGATCACTGCTCAGGTTTTTTTTGCAGATGTGCAAGGTCAGAAATAGTTATAGGAGCCTGATCTAAAGCTCGTGTTTCTGTATTGATCTGATTTTCTGTAGTTTTGTTTCTTTCCTACTTATTACCTAAATACAGTTGTATTTTAAGTTTCACTAAATATTGGGGCGTAATGACAGCTGATGGACTTGAGACTGATAAGGGTTCTGAAAGCAGGGAGGAAAAGAAAGGGATGAAGACATTAGGATCCTGTGTTAACTGGTAGCACTCAGGGAACAGGTTTGAGAGAGGGGAGAAAGGGTCAGCTTACATGTGTTCCTTCAAAGGGACATCTCTGGGCACTGAAGGAGCCCAACATAGGCAGATGGATAGATAAACAGATAGGTGCAGGGTGGCTTCTTCCCATCTGTCCATACTTGTGTATAGTTCTCCTTATAAGGAAAGTGTTCAAATCTGTTGTACAAATATTAAGCATATTTTTTGTGTAGTTTCAATTAGAGTAATATGTCTAGGGAAGTCATCCTCACTGGTAAAATCTATACCTAATACCGAAGGATAATTTCAGACAAATTCTAGTACTAATTCAAATCACCATTTTCTTTTATTCTTACCTATCCTAGACTTCTCAAAATGGAGACAAAATAAGTAATGTAAAACACATGTGTGTATATATATATGTATTTATAAGTAAGTAAGTAAGTAAAGTAAGTGGCCAGTCTTCGCGAACGAAGATCTGGGAAAGGTGTTCCCACCTTTCAAGCCTGCACAA
>JAWWLV010000179.1:52804566-52839700 GCA_035041135.1 Platyrinchus mystaceus
GGGGACCCTGAAGCAGGACCGGGATTCGAACCTGCGACCTTGGCGCTGAGAGCGCAGCGTCTTAACCGCTAGGCCACCAGGGGTCCCCTGCAATTATACATATATATATATATATATATAAAAGTAAAAAATAATAAAGAAAAAAGGAGAAGAAAAAAAAAAAAAAAAGCTTGGTTCCAGGGCTACAGATTTGTGTCTACTTTCAAATTTTGATGGTCATTCTTTCAAGAGTCACGTATACTTTCATTCAAAACATTTACAAGGACACCCTTCATAGCTTTGTTAGACTAGCTTTTTACCAGGTAAGTGCAAAAGTAACAATATCATAATGTCATTTAAATGCGAGTGTCTCATTGTGCCTTTACCATAACAAAATCCATGAATGACCCATGGGCCTGCTAAATTTCCAGCTGTAAAGAATATGCAACAGAGGTTGGGGCTGATGCTGATGCTGGTGCTGGGTGAGAAGGGTAAGATGGGAGCCAGGCTATATTGTGCGAGGGGTGTGTGACATGCCTCAAACTGATATCTGATCTTCCCCCAGTTCCCAGCTCCTCTAGTCTAAGGATACTGTGGCTCATTTCAACCCTTCAACAGGCCTCTTCTTTCATGTCATCACAGTCTCTTCCTTCCTTCCTGCCCTAGATCCAGCTGTATCCCAAAGTTCATCCCAGTTTTTTCCTCTTACTCAGTGCTCCCCTCCTCACAAGGTCAGCCTTCTCAGATTCTTCTCCTTCAAGCCATCTAACCCTAGCCCAGCATCTGTATCATGAGCGCAGTTAGACAACTTTACCTGGGTTTTCACATATGACAATACCAAACAATAATTTTTTTATTTTTTAAAGGAAGGCAAATACTTGACAGTGGTGTACAACTGTGCCAGGCTGGAAAAGGCAACTCTAGGAAGAGTGCTGTAATAAGCTAGCCTTCCCATCTGGACACCTTACTCCATTATGATTTCTGGGTTCTTCATTCACCCACCTCTCCCTCCCTTCTTTCCAGTGCTTTATCAGAGATAAAATCTTCAGAGGTCTTTGATTTTTGCACAAGAATTGACCATACTTTAATGATAGGGTCTCATCCATAAGCATTGTAGTGTGATACTGATATGCTAATGAGCTGCCTGCACAAATTGCTGGTATGACCATCCAGAGAAAGTAGAGTACTCTGAGCTCAGCAGCTCCTTTCAATATACAAAGGAAAGGAACCTGCTGTACCAGTCATCTACATCAAGAGTAAAACAATGTTAAGAGCCTCAGATCTGTTCACAGTAAATGAACTGTGTATAAAGGAATACTTTACAATTCGGATGTTTTTTTTGTACTGGTAAAAATGAAATGACCCTTTAATGATTCTCAAAGTACTTGTTAATGTCTTTCCTTCAAATTCTTCATAAGTGTTTCATATTTATTTTAATAATAGGATTTAATTTTCTGGTGATTTGAAATCATCTTAATGTCTCTGTGCATGAAGAAGTGTTCTTGAGTGAGTCTCCTTGCTTGCTCTGAATATTTCTGTACAAACCAGACAGTTTTATTCTAGCTAAAGTGTATATAATTTGTCCTTAGAGAGTGGACTAAATTCTGTTTTCACAGTGCAGGTCTTACTACTACAAACTGTGATTGGCCTCAGAAGCACATGAAGCTGGTGAAAGTGATCCTGGCAAATCCTTCCTATCATTTCACCAGAAAGAACAAAGAATGGCCCCATGATGGAGAAACACCTCTTCCTCACTTGCCAAAAAGCATAACCATATGAAATAACTTTAAGGAGAGATAATAAGTAGTAGGTGCTTAATCTGTTCAGTACTGGGGCTCCTTGGTATGAAGCATGCATTTTGTCAGGAGACCCACAACAGAAAACTAGCAAAAAGCACATAACATTGCCTGCCAACTGCTGATAAAGCTGCAAAGATGACTACAATGCCCCTTTCTTGCTTACAGGGCAGTGGGTGAAAGTTAAGTTACCTTGCCACCAAAGACAAGCTCACTAGTTCTTCTTTGAGTTCTACAATCTTTGTTTCCAATGTTTTGTGTTAATTACTTCTACTATAAGCGTTTCATTTTCTGAAGAAATACTAAATGTCCTGAGTGCATTGCAAAGAGCCCTTAGCTCCAAAGAGAATCACAGCAACTTTGATGAGAGAACGCAGATTTTCTTCTTCAGTGTATGAGAACTGAAGCCCTGAACTCCACATTGTTCACCTGGACAGAAAGGAGGATTCAGTTTTATGGTTTGCAAACCTTCATGGTATAGGCCAGACAGCACTGGAATAGTGCTGTCTGTGTGGTCTGTGATGTTAGTGAGCACGTAGGTGGGTTACACCGTCATAACAAACTATTTGCTGGAGTTGTTATGCCAGCTTATGTCAGATTACTTGGACAGTCAAGTTAAAAAATTTTGTTTTGTCAAATATTCCAGCTCCTGTCTATGCAAGTACAGTTCAGTGTTACCTAGATCTGTAGGTTTGCTACAAATTAGACTCCTTTACATTTCTGTGCCAAATTATCTCATAACACTCAGCTACTTCCTTGTTTGGGATGACTCACTTTATGAATTTAATAGTTTATAACTACATGTGTCTTTTGACTACAAGCCAATGAATAGAGTAATCCAAATCTATGCAAAACAATTGATGGCTAAGAGGTCTGCTCATTAGAGATGATCTATGAGTTTCTACATAACAAAGAATAAGAGCACAGATCTTCTTTACACCTCACAGTCCATCCAGCTGAACTTTTGATAGGGGCAGATTTTGTTTTTTGCTGTATCAAATCAGAGACAACAAATTTAAAATATAGTTATACAGCTGCTAGAGCCTGGAATGAATAATGGCTCAAAAGACAGCAGCTATTTGGAAGACAAAATGAAATGTGTCTTTCTCTGAGCCTTTCTCTTGGATTACACAAGTTAAGAAATCTCTGCTCTATGTGAATTATAGATATTTATAAATTGAATCAGGAAGTTTCCATGGGGAAAAAAAAAAAAAAAGGAGTTGTTTTCAAATATACCTTCTCTGCTTCTGCCTGACTCTAAGTTAAATTAAATATCTTCCTATTTATCTTTACTTAGGACAGTATTCTCATTTGAAATAATGCCAGCAATATAAATACAGGCATTCAAATTGGTTATACCATTTTTCTTTACCTTTTGACTGACTCCTTTTGCTAATAAAATAATCATAAATAATCATTACTACTGTGCCACATGAAATGCCAGGTGCATTTGCCTGTGATTAATTTCTTGTCTTTTTGCATATCAAGATATGGTTGAGCAGAACTCAAAAGCTGTTTCAGATTTTGAAGTAATATTTTAGTTCTTATGGATATTTTCACCTTTAGAAGACAAAGTAATTTAAAAATGTGAACGCTTTCAAGCTCCAAAGGTGCTTCTAAATGACATTGGAATCAGTGTGCTTATATGGAAAATGAAAATTCAAGACTGTTGAATGACTTCCTTGAGGTACAAAAAAATCTGTAACAGAGCTAGAAATAAACATTGATGACAATTCCTTATGCACGGTTTTTGTGGGATACCTACAACCTGCCTTTCATTTTCTTTTTTTTCCAGTTAGCACGTATGAGGTATTTCTAGCACAGAATTTATTTGCATTTCCTGACTCGCTTATTGTACATAATTTGATTACTTCCAGCTGAGTAGGTCTGGGTGATTCTTCTGTACTTTCGGAGAAAACAACACCTAAACAAATAATGGGAAAAAGAGCTTTGCAAAAGTGAGAGATAAATAACTTCTGCAATAGGAACAGGTTGTATAACTTTTAGTTATTGAGAGCAAAAGAGACTTGAAACTGCTATACCAGAAGACTGGAAATACCCCATCTGAGCAATTAAGTCTTTGTGTGACATGGATGTGTGTCTGACAAAACGAGACTGAATAGTTCATTCCTTTGTGTTCCTATCTAGTTCTGGTCATTCCACCCTCTTGGTGCCAGCTGAATATTTTGGCCCTTTGATTGATTTAGTTTTGTTCCCTATGTATCTATACATCCATTAGGTGTGCCGTGAGCATTCCCAAGTACTTAAGCCAACTACCATAGAATGCCTTACATCTGGGCTAGTAAATTAACTGATCCCTCCAAAAAGGAGGAGATGTGGTCCAACTGCCTATTGGAGAGGTCTATGGTGACATTAACTCCTCAGCCACTATCAGGAGCAGCTTTGGAGAGTGCTATTTAAAATGTGCCAGAAGGTACTTGGGACTCCAGCAGTTTAACAGTAGATGTTCCTGGAAATGTTTGAATTTCCTGGTGTAGACATAACCCATCGAGGAGTCGGGTGAAACACAAACTAGGCAATCTGAAGTATAGCTCAGTTTTCCTCAAAAAACAATGCACCTCATTGCTTGGTTTTTGAACACATCAGAAAGAAGCATGAAAAGCAATATGAAGTAGCTTTGGTAGATCTGAGGGGAAAATATGCATGAAGTACCAGAAGCGTATATGCAGCATTGATCAAGCCATAGAACATTCACAGCATGTCGGTCTTTATAGAATATGTTTCCCTAAAAATACAATGATGAACCTTGCTCATATTGAATTCCCATGAAACTTAAAATATTCACTAGTGAGATTTCATGCACAATATGGTAATGAGACCTTTTAGGCAGATAAAATTTCCAAAGCCATTTGGCACACATCACTAACCTGATATGACAACATCATGCCATGAACTACAAAGAAGTATGAGTTGGGTCATCTGATAGTCCATTCTATCTTTTACTTATGATTCTGCAAAAGATGCGGGTTTTCAAAGGTATGCAGTGCTACATAGCAGACTACTGTGAATGCAAAGCAATCTATTTCAGGTGAGCTCTGAAAAGGACTGAGAAGAATGAGACTGTCAGTAAGACTATGAAGTTCATCTGGCTGTTTGCCACACTGAGTCATGAGATATGCTGCTGTGAACTCAGAATCAGTCTTATGTGCTCAAAATCTATTTTAAAAGATCATCAACTAGGAGAGCCCTTGGGAAGCTTGTCTTCTCAGCAGATGCTAGATGGCCTCAGAAAGTCAGATTAGTCCCTATGCATGTACAATGGTATTTAATTATGGGCTGACAAATTTTTTTCTCCCCCCTCACAGAAGAATCCCTTCCTTATGCTTTACATAGTGCTGATCCCTTAAGCAACTATTTTATTACTTCTCTTGCGTCTCTGCTCTGTAGTATCTGTTGTTGAAGCCCATATATGAAGATAAAGAAATTGTTTTCCGTATGGGAAACTTCAAAGTTTCTAGTGACTTCTCATGGAAATTTTTAATTTCCCTTGAAAGCAATGGAAAGTTAATGAAGAAACTTGATGAAAACATCCAGCAGCACAAGGGAAATTAAGTTAATTTCACAGGGAAGTTCAGTGCCTGATTGCCCCTTGTTTGGGCCACCTGCATCCTGAAAGTCAAGAAACTTTGATGCCCTCGTGGAGTCCTTGACCACGTCTTCCTAGTTTGGCAGCTGAGGTAGCAGGCAAGTCATCAGGAAAACAGCCAGTCATGGGACCTGTTAGATCTTGAAAAAAAACCAACATACTTTGAATGATTAACACTTTTTTTTTTTTTTTAATCAGAGAGACTGACACTCATCTTGAGCTGGAAGTTGTCTGGCCACATCTAACTGCAAAATACTTCACAAACAAATTCACAAAATACTTTCACAAACAAATTGATATATACAGCTTTGAGTTTCGTCCATTTTATGAAAGAAAAGACAGATTTAACAATATTGCTCACCATCTTGTATCTTTTACAGTGGATAATGAATATTCAGCATGTTGTGTTTCCAGGAACTTTGCTAAAAATAGCACCGTATCTTTGTTTGAAAAAGTGATGAGCGTAACTGTGAAGAATGACTTTGACGCTTTTCCTTCCTTTTCTTCTATCTGGTTTGTTAACTCTTTCTCTTATAACACTTCTGCTCACCATCAAACTGCCACCTCCTCAGCAGACAAACCAGAGAATCATGAAGGCACAAACAGGTGGAAAAGTAAGGCTGGAGGGGAGTTCCAGATGTTGTTCCTCTCAGGTTAGTGGTAGGATAAGATATATATGAGGCACCTTTAGCATATTTTCATTTAACCTGTTCATCAAACCTTCAGAAACATTGCAGCTCTGTCAGTGCTTAACACTGCTTATATTTTTCATCTTACATAATCTCCTGCAAATAAATGATGGACAAATAACTAAATCTGTATAATTGCTTTTCAACACTTCTATCCTTACCTCAGTGTCCATGATTTACGAAGTCCTCAACCCTCTTGTTTCATTCCACTGGATTCTCTGTAGTTTGTCACCTCTTTTGGTAAATCAATGTGTGTGATTCAGTCTTCCCAATGAGTTGATGAGTGCTTCCCAACAGCAGCTTCCATCAGACAATTTATAGCTTCATTAAATGCTTCTGTTTTCTCTTTTGCAACAGGGGGATCCAGTGGTCCAGTACTAAATTATGTTCAGTTTGGCACCTAATATAATTCCCCCACTTTAGATTCTTCCTCCTATACTACTCTGCTCAGGTTACATTCTGCAATTTATATTTGTTATTACAAGGACAAGGTTTCCTTCGCTATCATTTTGTTTAATTTCATCCTGTTGATAAGTTTTCCAGTTTATCAGAAATTTCCAGTTCTTATGATTTCTGTTTTTTTTCTTAGATTTTTTTTTTCCAAAGGGACTCTACCAACAGTCCTTAGAGCCTTTCTAAGCCTACTTTGGGAGCTCGTTACCCTTATTATGCGAATTAGCTCTTTTTTTTGGCATTCAGAACTGTGAACTGTACTATGTTGTTCTCCCTTTCACTGTAGTTCCATCCTCAGATTCCTGTTCAATTCCTTTTTATTTTTCATGATAAAATATAAAACCAGATATTTGTATTGTTGTCATTTCCTTTGACTTCTGAAACAGAGAGGAACTCTCAGCATGTTCTAATTCATTGCAGGTGGCCAAAGGGCTTTCTAAGATATGAATGGCCCAAGTTCAAGATTTCCTCTGCCTCATCTTTAGGAACGAATTGATTCTGGTTAAGAGTCATCAGATTACACTGTCAGGCTCCCAGGCATAGTGGACGTTCCACCTAAAGAAACTTAGAGAACAAATCAGTCATTCTAATCTGCTCTGAGACACAGTCCTGTGGCAACTGGGGATGAGAGTTTTAGGTTTGTGCGACTTTCAGGATCTCTTTGAGTTTCCTCGTGAAGTTTCACTGAAACAAAAATTTTCTCATTAAGAGTTTCAGTTTCAAAACAATAGTATTGGTCTCTGTGGGAAGCAGGAACAGGGCAGGGAATCTGAGTCAAAACATTCCTAACCAGAATAATTTTTATTTAAACAGTACAAATCTACCTTCCAGCTAAATGCGTCAAAGGTTGGCTTCCACACAAAGAAGAGGATGTGGAATTGTTGTTATCAGTTCAAGTGCAGTGCTGGAGAGCTCATAAAACAGTTCCAATTATGGAATATGGCAGATGTCACCAGAATGTGATGGATTTTTGTTGAATTTTAAAGCTTGAGATGTCTGATTCTCTTTAAGAATGGTGAGAAGAGAGGTTGGACAGGAAGATAGGAAAAAGAAAGGGCACTCTAAGCTATACTGCTTCTAAATTCACTCACTTAAATTAATGCACTTCTCTATCATATGGGCACCTAATTGGACAGTGAGAAAGAAAATAAGGGTGTACTCTGCTAACTTTGGGTACCATTCAGTCTGAACCAGAGGTACATTCTTATGATTCATGCAGAGATGAAATCTGGTAAACAAAGGCTGCATAAAACCCCCTAGTGTTATTTAGGGCTTAGTGAGGCTTCTGGCTCTAATTTTAGATAAGCTACTTCTATTGATGTCTCTATCCCCTCAAACAGTTGTTTTCTCTGCTTCTTTAGGCTTTTGCTTTCAATTGCCATCTTTTGTGGGGCAAGAGCTACACTGACACCAGGATACTCCTTGTTTGAACCTTAACATGTGCTGAGAGCATGCCAAATGTAAAGATAAAGGATACAGAAGGATACATACAGCTTCAGAAGCCTGCAGTTGAACAGCACAGAACTAGCATTTTACAGGTTATTACGAAAATAAGTGCCTTTATCAAGAAATATGTGCAAGGCAAACCTCTTGGGTTACATTTCACTTTGTTCTACATGACAAGTTCCCAGATAGCAAACATTTTGTATGACAGTATGTGGCTGACCCGCAGGGGTTTATATAAATTGATATAATCATGACTGAAAACAATATGTTTTAGTGTTATGTTAACTTGTCTTCTGCTCAGAGAAACTAAATTTCACTAGACAAACTGCATAATTCAAAACCTTTTTATTAATATACGTGTCACTTTTATTCAGTTCACCTATATGTGAAGCTAAAGTTGATTTATAAGCTTTAGTCTCTATTGAATATGAATAAATCAATTACCTTACACGTCATTATCTCTGCTGTTTATAAATGTCTCTCTTGGCTTGTGTTTTTATGAATGTTCATATATGCAGAAATCTGTGTTTGAATACACAGCTCTGAGCTCAGAGAAAAGTGATCCAGAACAGAGAGGGAATGCATAATAAGGCTGCACCTTGCAGCTCAGCCCTATACAGCTACAGGAATTGTGACAGCAATATAGAAAGGCACCAATGATGTCCCTTAAGAAGGGAGTAATGTTGCAGCAGAAAGTTGAATAACTATCAAGGATATTGAAAATGGAAACACTTTATGTTTTCCTGTCTGGCTTTTTTGATTTTCCAAACAAAGCATTTTCTATAAATGCACTTTATAGTTTTTATGTTATAAGAAAAATTCCAAAAGACTCAGGAAAATTTTATGAAAGATCTAGTCAAGGAGTCATTGCATGAAAGCACTCTCATCACTTCTCAGCTAAACCCACAAGACAATAAAAGGTTAGATGCACCCAGTACAGGGTTAAAGCTGATTTTTATTAAATTAACCGGGGGCCAGTGAAATCAATAGCACTTTCACTAACTTTGCAAAGGGAAAGTATTACCTTTTCAGCTTGAACACTGTATAACTATGATGAATCTTCTTCCTTAAAATTCCACCATAGGTTTTAGCACCCAAACTAGACATCACTCACAGTTACTTTCAAGTAAATGTTTGGCAGACAGATATCTCTGCTCCAACAACCTGTATTTGAAATCATCAAAATCAGTCTGAAATTATCACTGTGCTGGCTGAATGTGTCTTAATAGTTGTACATTGAATGGAGATCTTTGGTATTTAGGAAACATATTACAAGTTATTTTCTCTTGACAGATTTTGATTAACTTTAATATACTTCCTTTGATATTTCCAACTACTCTTCTTCATAAAAAAGGTGTATATATATACCGAAATATTTGATACATTCTCATCATTGTTTAATAACTCCAAAAAAAGTATATTGTATATTTTTGTAATATTTTATCATTTTTCCTCTCCAAGCTTTGAGATAAAGTCTGTAACCGGTTACAGTAATATGAGAAGAGTTTGCCAACTAATCAGTAAAGTTTGGAGTTATTTTGTTACATTATCAAGGACTTTGGTAAGATCTTTTTACAGACAGAAAACTAAAAATAGCAGCTTCCTTGAAGACTGCTGCCAGTTCACATGTCCTGTGGTACCTTGAATGTTTTTCTACCACTGGGGTCTAAAGAAACTCCTTAATCTTTTCCAGTGTAATGAAGTGGTATTTTCACAGTGTTTCTGTTCATTAGGATCCAAAACCTCTTTATAACATGCTCTTTTCTTAACCTGTGCTACTGGGGAAAAAGCCCCCATCCAGAGAAAAGCATATAACACTACCTATATGTGGGCAAGTAAAGCACAAAAAAGGCCAGAAACAACCCCTTTGTCAAGGCTAATTTCCCTGTATCACTGCCCATAATGTCCAATCACTCCTCATCTCCAAATTTGTCTCTATAAATCACCTGGAAAAGATATTTTTTCATGTCTTACAATATCCTATTAGTTTCAATAATATTAATATATCCTATTACCTAATCCTTTTTCTGTTAAAGACTTCTTAAGAGGATCATTGCTGGTCAAAGTGTTGAATTTTCACAGCCAGGTTGTGACTTTCTCATCCTTTGTGAGGAACAGAGCCAGTCCTAGGAACCAACCATGTACTCTCTGCAGTTCAATAGAGTGTTTCATTTTTCACTCTTTGCTTCAGAGAGGTCTTTCTGATGGCATTTGAATTTCTGTCTGATATACTATGGATATAATCAAATTCATGTGGAAAATCACAGAGTAGATTATATTTTAGGCTGTAAATTGACTATGAATTATCCAGATGTTAAGTCCCCTTTTATAGTATCTTAAACACCTGCTTATTTTCACAACCAGAATTCTGTAATGTCTTATTGGGCAAAATTATTTTTCATAGAAGTCTCGTGTTAAAAAAAGTTATGTTGCTGTGACTCTTTTGCCTCAAATCAAATATATTCAGAAGCTATTTCAGTTCCTAATGTGATGGCTCACATTAAAATGTTAAGCATTAATAATTAGAGATTTATTTTTTTAAAAAAAGCAAACAGTTCATATCTTTTTTGAGTATGCTGAACTGGCAGGCTTTTAATGTACCCTGGAATCTCACTGTTCAGTCTCAGAGAGTTGGTTTTGATGTCAGTCATCCCAGATAGGTGAATAGGTATTATCATCTCTATAGATAGGGAAGCAAAGACAAATATAGGGTCTGAGTTGGCACAGTGCAGAATAATGACAGTTTCCACTGCTGTTACTGCTCATCAATTTAAAGATCAAGCTACTTGTGTTGTCTGTTAGACAAAGATAAGCTTGTTTTTGAATGAGTTTTGTCCTTCTAAAAAGTCACATGAAAGCTATTAAAGTTAATATAGGAAATACTGTATTTATCTAAATGAGAAACTTCATGGTATAAGTTTAACACTTTCATTAATATCAGGTGAGCATGAATAAAGAAAATTATTTAGTAGTCATTATCATAATTGCAATCTCTCTGGCAAAGACAAGACAAATGACAGATTTTAGAACTCTCATCTTCAGGAATCATCTCTTTCTCTTTTATTTTAAATGACTACATCTGTGTCCAAAGCTTATTTTTGCTATATCATATACTCTTATACCTATTACAAAAAGTAACAAAGGCTTCAGCTAGCATCTCAAAGATCTATTTCCTTCCATGTCTCCTTTATTACTCAAAGGTTCAATAAGAAACAACAAATACCTTGCAGTGCAGCAAAGCAGTTAACCAGTTACTTAAATCCCAGAGTGTCTTATGTACTTACACTTGCACTTAAATGCTTTGCTGAAGAGGGATAGATAGAGTGTTGATCTGAGGCCAGAATACAATGCCCGGGGCCAACAAAGTTATTAGTTCCAGCACCAGAATTAGAGTTCGAGTTCCCTATTCCCCAGCATGTATGCAGGTCACTAAACTGTGCTTTATCTCATATTGAAGTGGATTCTACTAATAGTAACACTATATGAACTGGGGTAACAAATCAAACAAAAATAATTGGAGATGGGGGAAACAGTTTCATTAGTCAATTTAATGCGTCAGCTCTTTTTTCTCCATGAGTAATTTAGATTTCATATTAAAGCAAACAGAGACTAGATTTCACAGATTTTTATTTTTTTTTCTTTTCTCTTGGTTTTATTGCAGGGAAGGTGGAAAGAGTGTGCAATTGCTTTTGTTTCCACATATCTGTGATAATGATTATTTTTAATTTAATAAAATTAAAGTAGGAGTTTTTCTAAAAAAAAAAGATTTCTTCTCCTCACGGAACTTGACAACAGGTGGGTGGAAATTTGTTCACGTATGTCATGATGTAGAGATGACACAATTAATTTCTTGATACTTTAAATTTATATCCAGTTAACCTCAAGACATTCTCAATAACATCCCCCTCAAAAGGTTATTTGTTTCCAGCTGTTGCTATCTTAGTGTGTCAGACTGTTCTTCTCAAAAAAATGCAAAATAAAAGGATATTCTGAGGCACTATAGTCACTGGACTTTAAGAATTGCTTTAGAAATGTTACAAACTCTCCCTCTCAGGATAGCTGCAGAGACTGCATTTCAGCTCCATGCCAACAAAAGTGTGCGTGCGCTCACGGATGATGAAGGCAGAGATCAATTATTCAAGGCTGATGTGTCTGATGAAGGATGCTTAAACATCCATCTTCTCATCACCCAGATGGAATCTGCATGCTTTCACTATGATGAAGATAGATCAGGCACCGATTCAGTAAAGCACTTGCAGGTGTGGATTTGACAGGGCAGGGGGATAAGAAAGAAGATAAAGGATTTTTTTTTTTTTTTAAAATCTGCTAATGAAGAAACAAGATACCTCATATCACGTTCATAAAGAAATGGCTTTTGGATTTTCCATCCAGACTACAGAATTCTTGTTAATAGCTAGTTGCCAAAACAGATGCCCTGATTAATGAGAACAGATGGATTTCTCCAGAGGGTCTGCAGATTTAGACAGTGCTTTGACTAAATGAAATGCTAATGATCTGGCACTGTGCTTCTCTGTGTGGATTAGACATCAGTAATATTTTATTTGTATTTGGTGAAGTTAGAATGATCCCTTTTAGACTTTGTCCATATAAAATTCTAGTATTTTGCATCACATCCATCTCACCAAGAGCCACACATAAATGAGCCAAATGCATTTACAGGATTTCACTGCTTGCAAATTCTTTTTGTAGGTTATACATTTCTTATAGGTTCTTCTCAAGGTTTAGAGGAATATTAGGGTTTCACATTTTTTAAATGCAGTTTCTGAAGGCAAATGAATCACTTGATTAATTTTGGTTAAAAAATGAGATTACATTAAAAACTGCTGTTATATTTGGCACAAGTTTTTTTCCTTGTTTTTTTTTTACCACAATTTCCAAGTCAAATTAATTTGAAAATTTTGTACCAGACATTTTTTATGGAACTGGTCAGTTTTGTTCCCCAAACTTGCCATTAGTTAATATTTCTGGTACTAAAAAAGTAAATAATTAATACACAAGGGTTTTTATAAAAAGGTTAATGAATTCTGCTGTGAAGTAGCTGACTAACCCCCTCTCTCCTTCTGTCATCTAAAAATTTTCTTTGGTGCAACGAAAGGTTTTGTTTTGCTTTGTTTTTTATTTTTCTGGTTTGCCAATATGGCTATTTCAAGACAAATCCTCTGTTTGCACAATTCACACCTGCCTAGCTATATCCTTCTGTCATCTTTTTTGTTTCTGGAAAGACTGTGAGGAAAATAACACAGAGTTCAATTATTCATATGCTTTTTTTAGGGCTAATCTGTCTTCACAGAAAAAAAAACCAACTCATTAATCTCAAGACGATCCCTAGCTATTACTTACTTTAAAGAATCTGCATCTACAACCTAGGAAATATGTAAGGTTCAAACAGCTGATTTTCAGTTTTAATTAGATGTTTTTGCTAAATATGATTCCTTCGAGATTCATAAAGCAGCAGCAAAACTCCTTTGGGATCTCTTGCAAAAGTATGCACCAGAGGTGGGTGCAAAAATTAGAGACCAGGACTAAAAAGTTGACAGGACAATATTGCAGTATAAAAGAAATACAGAAGCTTGAAATTTACAATCGTCATAGCGACTGAGTGGGAAATTGGCAACTGACATTTCTTCTAAAAAAAAATTTTAACAATTCCTGTGTTCAGGTACTTAACACTGTCACAAAGAAAGATGAATCAATAATAGCCAGAAGTGGCAGTAAATTTTGGCCAGCACGGTCTGAAGAGACATCTCCTAATAGGATGTATCAGTAAACTGTACACAGCTCAAAAGTTCCAGGGATGTCAGAGAAATTGCTGTGTGGTCTCACAGGATAGCCTGGCAAGAGGCAGACCATCTCATTTTATTCTAGTATCACTATGCCATCAGTGATTTGCCAACCTGTTACTTTCTATAACATTTCTTCGTGAGTATAAAATTTGTGGCAGACTCTAATCTATGGTACTACACTGAGGAAGAGAGGACAGTTTAAAACGAATTTGATGCAGGGTATCTTCAGTTTCCATGATTTAATTAAAGCAGGATAGGAGACCAGTTGGAGCAGACATCTCATGACGACTTCACTTTTGGAATTAATTTTCCATGCCAGCTGTCTTGCCCCTTCTAAATCCGTTTCACAGGCACTCCATTTCTATTCTCCTTTCTTATTCAAAGCACTGTATGATATCTTGTCCATGCACTGTACTGAAGTCTTAGTTACAATGACACTATTGCATTCACCAACTATATTTGTACCTGCAAAAATGTATCAGATTTGACAGGTTCTGGATGCTATGAATTCATGGTGATTGACATTAATTATATTTCCCACCTTTAGTTACTTATTAATCATGTAAGTCTCTTGTTCACTTTTCTCCTTCTGTGGGGTTGTGTAGGACTTCAGATCTGATGGGAAAAAAAGTCAGAATAAGGCAATGTGGGATGATGTGGTTTCAACCTAGTAAGTAGGCAGAAATACCAAAATCCTGGAGCTAAATAGATGATCTTGCCAAATAGCCAGTGAAACGCCTCTGTTCCCGTCTCTCATAGTAAATATACCAAAACATTCAAAATGCATCTTCAACTCTTCATTGGAGCTTCCTGGAGTACTTTAATGTATATCAGGACGAAGCTTGTTTTTAAGCTTTCAGATAAATACTAGTTGCTGTGCCACAAGGTTGTCCACTAGAAAAAGGGGGAATGTGGTCTGAGTCCCATTATATGTAATCCTTTTCATAAAACCATTGAAATTTGAACTCTTTCTGCATTTGAACTCATTTCTGCATTTGTGCAGAAATGAAATGTGAGACCCATTTTGGTAGTGCTGCTGAAGACTGTGTGATGCTTAAGCCTCATTACAGAAAATAAGAAGTGACTACATTGTCATAAGTGAGCCCTGTATGTGACAGTGCTACCACTGTGTAAACCACTTCCTTTATCTGTAGCACTCAAAAAATGTTAGGAAGTGGGGTTTGTATTTGAACTGAATGGGTCTATAAATGCAGCCATCCATGCTGCTTGCCTTGCTGCCTGCCACAAAAAATAACAATAGATGAGCCCTGACCATACGTATTTATGCTGCATTAACTTCCTGTTAGGTTCCACATATGCTTCAGGCCATCAGGATGAGTACTGTGTATCCTTGCCCTCTCCCTACCAAAAGAGTAGGGAAACATCTCTCTGACTGTAGACCTCAAGCCTATGTGGTGCTGGAGTCAGACAGTACCATCCCACTGAGATAGCTGACTTCCCTCTACAAGACAGCAGGTTTTCAGGTGGAGGGAGCTCTCCATAGTGCTCCTGCTGAATGATGGAGTAGCCTTGGGGCTCTCTCTCGCTTCAAATGCTTTTGGAAGGAATTTCATCCTCCCTGAATTTATAGAAGTATCTTGTGAGGAACTGGTACTCTATTAAATTTTCTATAAGAGTGCCAGGAGAAAAAAAAGTATGAAGGGAGAAATTAAAGTGCTGGAAAGAGATTAAAGTTATCCACCTTCTGTAGGTTTTGTTTTTGTTTGGGGGGTTTTTTTGGCACTGTTCTGCTCATTCTGTCAAATGGTCACCTTGCAGTAAACATCTCCTTTGGCAAACTACCGTAAGAATTACAGAAAAACCTTTAAATTTCCACATGAAACTAAAAATCACTCTACCAGATCTGATTTATTCTAACATAATCAGTGTTGGCTTCCTTATATGTACAGTTTGCATTGGGTTAAGATAGATGGAGCGTTGAATAAAATTTTACAGGATATATTACTCAGGTCTCACTGTATATCAGATTGAGTACAAGCATGAAGTCTTTGATTTTGGGGCATACTCCAGCAGCTTCTGACACTGGTGGAAATAATGCTGTGGGCTTTGATGTCTACAAACTCAGCTCAGTCCTTGAAAGAAATGTAGTCTGAGAGAACCAATTCTAATTTCTAAACATTTCCATGATCATAGTTATGTGACAACTTCAAACCCAATTTGTACAGTTTACAAGGAAAAAACATTTTTCTTTTCATTTTGAAAACTCAACCCGGGATTAGAGACCCAGGTGGATTTTTCTAGCTCATGCATCAGCTTGGAAAAAAAATTACAAACATACAGCAGTTACAGCTTGGCTAACAAGTTTGCAAGTGATGCATAAGGCAGAATATCTCTCATTCTCAGAAGTTTAATTGGCTCCCTGGGGCAAACTCTCAAGAAAGGAGACCGATAAAACTCTAGATTTGAGATGGCCTAAAAGCAGTTTCAGATCACAGAAAAAGTAATCCTCAGCTCTCTGAGTTACTTTATTGGTGCACCTTGAAAGCAGGATTTTACACAATTTGTGAGTGTACAAAAATATTTATTGTTTAACAATCATAGTAGGTTTATGGGATTAACACGCTCCTAGGTTCAACATTTTTGGGCTTACCCCCTCCTTGTCACTATGAGCATTATGGACCGACAGGTAAACTTTAAGGAGACCTTGGAGTAGAACTTTGTTAATTGAAGTAGGTTGATCCTTATTTTTGCCAAGCTGCTATTTTCACTCAGCTTTTTTTTTGGCCTCTTTTCTTCTCCAGTTCTTATACCTTTTCATGTCAGCATTCATCTCCCAAGACTTTCAGTTACTGACTATTCTCAAATCATTCCTCTGATTCTAGGTTTTTTAATCTTACATGATCTTGCTTTACAGATTCTTTCATTTATGAATTGACGATGTTTTTGACAGTAAAACGGAGCCTATGTTATGTAACTGACATAGAGTAGGATTCACTGCTGAGAAAAGGTTGCTGAATCTGCTTTGTTGTTCTTACTCTTATTCTTGCTTACCTTCCAGCTTCTGCTTCCATAAAGAAAAGGTTCAATACGCAGATTTCTTGAGTACAGTTCAGAAGACTAGATTTATGACAAAGCTGGAGAGGACTTAATTCAATTCTTTTCACAATGGAGCTAAATTGTTTCTGAAAGGGGGAATCAGTTTCATTATTCCTGGCTGAGAGACGATGCCAAACTATCACTGAAATTGAGATGACTGACGAACCAAGAACTGATGCTGAGGGCCAATGCTGTGTTTTAATCAGAGGAGCCACATGAAAGCTCACTGGCCTCACGAGCACAGTGCTGCCACAGGGCAGGCTGGCTGTCACTACCTTTCTCTACCAGCCAAGGGCTGGCTCCCAGTCCTGCCCATGCTTTGTTCCCTTCCCTGATGGACAGCTGACTGCAGGCTCTGTAGGATTTGGAGTCATAGTCAACTTCTGCTTGGAAGTTCTGCCCAGAGCCAACTGGCATGACAAAAAAGCTAAGTATCAATGGTTTGTTACAGCTGAATGACCCTTTTCAGGACCAAGAACCAAATGTTTGTGTTTATCCAAACAATGACACTTTCCCAAGCCTTTTTTTTATTGCTAGCTGGCATTTGTGTTAGTGCCCAGAAGCTTTCCAGATTTGCTGACTGGCTGATGCTTCTTGAGTTGCTGCTCTCCTCAGCCAGTCCTTGTGGGAAAGAACTTGTGTGTGTACTACTCTACCTGCCATTTATGGAGGTCTGTTGTGGGTTGACTCTGGCTAGATGCCATATGCCCACCAATAATTCTCTGTACCTCCCTGCCTCTATAACTCCCTTCCTCAGCTGGACAGGGGAGAGAAAATATAAGGAAAGGCTTGTGGGGTGAGATAAGGACAGAAAGTGATCACTCACCAGTTACAGACTCAACTTTGGGATTTGATTTCTTACCAACCAAATCAGAATTGGATAACGAGAAATAAAAACTAAATCCTTAAAATATTTTCCCTTCATCACTCCCTACTTCCCAGGCTTAACTTCACTCCTGATTCTCTCCTTTCTCGACCCCAGGGGCACAGAGGGTGGAGGCTGTGTTGAGTTCATCACGTATTGTCTCTGCTGATCTTTCCTCTTCACGGAGAGGACTAGGACTCCTCACACTCTTCCCTTGCTCTAGCGTGAGGTCCCTCCCATGGGACAGTCCTCCATGAAATTCTCCCAGTGACTCCCTCCCATGGGCTGCAGTTCTTCAAAAACTGCTCCAGCCTGGGTCCCTTCTATGGGGTGCAATCTTTCAAGAACAGCCTGCTCTAGTGTGGGTTCCTTGTGGGGTCACAAGTCCTACCAGCAAACCTGCTCTAGTGTGGATTACACCTCCTTATGGGGTCACAGCCTCCTTCAACCACCTGTTCCAGCGTGGGGTCCTCCATGGGCTGCAGGTGGATCTCTGTTCCACCATGGACCTCCATGGGCTACAGGGACACATCTGCCTCACCACAGTCTTTACCACGGCAGCAGGGGAATCTCAGCTCCAGCACCAGGAGCAGGTCCTCTCCCTTCATCTCCAATGACCTAAGGGTCAGCGAGTTGTTCATCTTCATCTTCTGGAGCCAGCTGGCATTGGCTCAATCAGGCACAGGGGAAGCTGGTAGCAGTTTGTGACAGAAGCCGCCCCTGTAGCCACCCTCACTACCAAAACCATGTACACAAACACAGTAAGAGGTCTAAGGGAGGAAGAAAAGAGTTAATAGAGCCCTTGCAAAGTTTTTTTCAGTCAAGTAGTGTTTCTTTAGAGCTTTATATTCTGAAGATCCATCCAAGCCCAACAAGGAACAATCTCTTTTGCCATTTTCTACAGAGGACACCTGATATAGTAGGGGAATCTGGGATCACCATTACTCAGAGATTATTTGTATTGCTGCCACTCTTGAGGGTTCTTTGCCTTGATCTGACAGGAATAAACAGATATGTGTTTTTGTTGTTTTCTCTGTCAAGTTAATACATTCAGAAATCATACTGAACACCTTTGAAGCTGTAAACTGCCAACAGTGGAGACCTTACATGCAAAGATCGTGGTGTTCACAAAAGTTTGCCAACTGAAGATCAAACTTGCACTTCCCCTTGCAACGCATTACTATGCTTCCAACTGTACCTATCAGCGTAGATACAGTTAGATGAGAAGAGTGGTACCACACTCCCATTTTTGAGAGCAGTAATATATCTTGCAATGCCTGAAATGCGTTACACTCTTAGTCTGCATTAGCAAAATCCAATAATAATAGTAATTGGTCTGATTCTGAATAATAATTGGTAGCATCGTGACTAAGGCAGATAATCAATATATTGAAATTTCCTCTTTGTGCTGATTCTGATCATACCAGGTTTGCATTTGCATTAAACCTTTCTTCAGGACAGAGGGTTATGAGTAAATATGGATACATACCTGTAAAAGAACTGAACAGAGTCCCATTGACTTCAACGTCTCTGGAACTTTCCTCCATGACTGCTGAAATCAAGCTATTAATTTGGCATAATACCTTTTCTGCTGTGTTTCTTACACTTACTCATAATTTTCCTGTTATAATCTCATAAATCTTCCAAAGCTCCAATACAAAATCAAATTCTCTGCTTCTTACAATTTAAACTTAAAGTTAATTACCCGTGTTCCCGTCTTGTTTGGATAGCATAGTCCTATATGGACAAAAAATCAAGAAAATTATGGTAATTACTTCATCAATTTTAAATTAAAAACAAACAAACCAACAAACATTTAATTTCCAGTATGATGTTCTTGAAAATAATAAGATATCACAGAGTAATTTAGAATATTAGTAAAATTCTTCTTCCAACAGGTAAAGTACGCTGGTGCTCTGAGTCCATCCCTCTGAGGTACACAGTGGTACAGAAGGGAAGAGGATAAATAGACGCTTCCATGTATTGCCTACTCTTCATGATACTGATAAATCAAATGAAAACTCAAGTTTTACATTCTTTGGAGAAGTGCAGGACCTAGAAGCCATGTCTACCCTTTTTAGAAGGAATGAGACTGGGCGGTGTTCTAAGCTTTGGAGTGATTCAGTTGTCCACCTTTACTATATGCAGAGCCTGGATGATTAATTCCAGCTTTCAGAATAATTTTGTTAATTCAGTGAAGGGAACGCGTTTCCTGCTTTGTGGCATCTCAACAGCCTGATTCCTCAAAGGTAAGCATAATTTTCCTCTCTTGCCTTGTTCATTTCAAAGTAAGGGTTCCACAGAGAAGGAGCTGAAGAAATACCAAGAGAGCTAAAGATCTTTTGGAAGTTAGTTTTTTAAAAAGAGTAGGAAAGTGAATTTCCTCCAGGATATATAGCTTGCAAGTGATGAGTCACATAGGAAGGTGTACTTTTCCTTCAGAGTAGCTGAATGACAAACACTCCCTTTCTTCCATACTATGGGGTCTCTATTTGAGAGCCAATTACAGCTGTGGTAGGATCCCACAGCTATCAAGAACGCAAGATCATGCATTTGGCTGAGCTCTTGGGTCTTGGTAGAAGTTGACCTAGGAGGAAAACAGTATCTACTTCCATACTGGTCACAAAAGTCACAAAAATTTGGTCTCATAAATTAGTTGATGGGAAGTCTATTATCCAGCTATGTGAGCTGGGGCGATAACATACCTGGTTTTTTTGGCTACTAGATTTTTGTAAATGCAGAACTATTTAATTCAATTCTCGCTTCCCACTCTCACAAAGAGAGATTTATTTTGGGATGGCATGTGTAATAACATTTTTGTTCTTGTGCACATTATATTTTTATCTGTTCTTCTTTTGCTGGGTGTAAGTGTCAAAAAGTTATCAACTGGCAGAGAAAAAAAAAAGTCTTATTCTGTAGGGCAAAACAGCACAATTTAGAAAGTAGACTTTTATTTGTGTTTAGATGAAAGTGATTTTTTTCTTATTTTTTGCATATAAAAATATCTCCTTTGCTTCTAGTATCTCATAATGGTACAGCTAGCCTCAAATTTAAGAAGCAATCTCTTTCCAGAAGCCTTAGTGCATATATTAAGGAAAGCCTGTGAGAAGCATTGGTAGTAAAGGTCTCTTTGCAAAGTACTTATGCTTTAGGCAAGTTTCTAACTTCCAATGCCTTATATTTCTGTACTCAGGAAGAGTTCTGTGACAGAAATATTATCTTTAGAAATTATTGGTCACCTGCATTACCAGTTGTTTGAGAGACAAAATGGTTGTTATTTCTACAATGTTTGTTCCCTAACAGGAAATTAAAATAACTCCAAAACACATATACTAAAGACCAACACATCACAGAATGCAGGTTTCCCTAATGCAAACAGCATTTCTGCATTCACAGTTTACCCAAGCATTTTGAAAACAGAAGTCAACTGTGACAGCAAGCCAAAAGCACTGTTAATCATCTGATTATACATGCAAATCAGGCAGGTAGGGACACAATGATTCAGATTGGCACCTTGAGTATTCAGATGTTGTGGGCAAAAACTGTAGCTGGAACAAAGTGAGCTAATGTATCAAACATGAAAATGTATTAGTTAATAATTTACTATCCATAAATAGTACTTCTCCAGGAGCAAAAAGATTTGTATCCTGAGATATGAGAATCCATTTTTACGTGCTATTCTTTTATTGAATTATGCAGTCAGGGGAATAACAAAAGCTCAGTTGCAAGTAGGCAACTGGGTGTGGATCTTTTTCTTTGAACACCTCTGTAGAATGATGATAGATTCTAGCTGCAGGCCACACTTTCTGTGTCTCCAGAGTCTTGTCTGAAAGGGATCAGCTGCAGCTGCTCAGTCGGGTTTCAGGTCACCATTGTACTTGACACATATGTTAAGATGATGAGCCTTGTCCCACAGAGATCACGGTCTAACAGAAGGAAAAAGAATGGAAGTAAAAACATCATCATTTCCTATGAAACCTCATCCAGCACAAATCAACCTTGGTGGGTTTTTTTTTTAATCTCATTTAAGTCATCCAAATAATACTTTGAAAATGGATAAAAAGTAGTTTTTCTGATGTCTAAGTGATGTAGGAATGCAAGACCAAATGGAGATTCACTTCATAAAGATGTTTCTCATCTCTCTCTAAGGTAATAAACAAACCTGGACAATGAAAGTTAATGCTAGTAGAGTCAGAATATTTAGTAGGACAAATATTCCTAGATGCTGAATGTAGAAGCAAATTCTGCAGGTAAGCTGCCTTGATTTTTAAAGTGTCCAGGGGTTTCCTTTATTTTCAGCTTTGTAGAAACAAAGGCCAAGGGGAGAAAAGAGAATTTTTCAAAGAGTGTCAAACATTGAAGTAGTGCTGGGGGAGTTATTCTGACTATCATTGTCTCAGAAAAAGTCACCCTGACAACCCAGTTATATTTAGTTTTACCTTGATAATCTGGGTTCATGGTTTGATTTTCATCTGGGGACTCTTTCATCTTTCTGTCATTTTTAAAACCTGTGACTTCTAATTAACAAGATGACTCCTGAAAGCACCAGAAGTACTTCAAATGCCACTGAAACTGCAGGACTTACAGAATTAAATTACCCAGATGTTTGGCCCAGGCAAGAAGAATTATTTCACTGCTCTTTTAAGAACTGATCCAGTTTCATGACATGTTCAGGTCTTCACTTTTCATATGTAGTCTTGACCTACCTGTGTGATAACGCATGCAAGAAAGGAGGTACCTTGTGTTTCTCCTTCCTCTCAGTGAACTTGGCAAGTGGCAGAAGCCCAAGTTGTGTTTAGCTAATGGCTTATTCTGGTTTGATTCACTGTTTTCTTCTCTCCTTCCTCAAAGCTACTTATGTCCTAACAGGCAATCTCAGCTTCAGAAAGTAGATCAATATCTTGAAATCTCCAAAGACCAACTGTTTTAATGTGGGCATTTGAGTCAGGCTGATTTCATTTATGTACCTTATGGATGGCAGAGCACTTTAATATATGCTGTTGCTTTTGAACAATGTGGTGAAGAATACAAATAGCTGTTCAAAGAATATAAAATAATCACTGTATCATTAATGAATTGTTTGCTTCAACCAAATAATAGTGCCAGGAGATAAGCCAAATTAGGAGTATTCAGTAGTGCTTACTATTCATGTAATATCTTAAACATGTAAGCTTAAAAATTGTTCTTGTCTGACTGAGAAATACTCCAAATGGACACCCTTGTACATGCTGTATCTGATTTGTGAAAGCCAAACTGTTTCTAATTACAACAAGCATTTTCTGAGTCTTTCTTCACATTTCATAGGTGTAAAACAGAAGGGCTTATAACTGAAGACTCAACCAAGAATCTTGATGTAGTGAATGGAGAAAAAGTATTCATAAACTCAAAGCTCATCTCTGAAAACCATCCTGACCAACAGAATTTTAAGCACAGCAATCCGCTGTCCATATTCAACCAGGGTTTAGATCTGTATTTGGTCCTTTAGGAACTGTTCATCAATCACTTTGGTTCTTCTATTTGTAACCAAAGCAGTGTTAAAGTAATGAAACACCAAAAAGAAAGATCTCTGTCTATAAGATATCATTCTAGTCTTGAAAATGTGGATTTCTTGTCTTGGCATGTCAAGTGTTATGAGGTTACATCTAGCCAAGTTGTGATAAAGAACAAGTTAAATTCTTCTCCTGAGTACCTAAGCAGTGAGAGAACTTTACAAGACAATCTTTTACTGATGAGAGGAATTAGAAATTTGTTTGAGATGACAGGACAGTAGCCCTAGTGTCAGAAAGGACACAACTGCTGATAGCCTAAGGATGAAAATGTAATTAGTTTATAGTGATGTTGAAAAGTATGATGAGTATGATTAATGTGATTACAATACATGTAATCTTAGCGTGTACTTGACTGGAAGACTAAAATATGATTAATGGTGAATGTCAGGTTTCTTTCTGCTAGTGCTTAGCTTCTATTTCTGATGCTTAAACAAAGGAATAGAAACTTCTCTGAACTTTTATGTTACAGTTTAGTTTGATAAATTTAATCTAAAATAAATTATCATTCAATCCATCTCTAAAATACACACATATTTAAAACTTCTGGAAATCAGAAGCTGAAGTTGGAAAAATTATATTAGCCTCCAAATGGTTTTTTAAACTTCAGGTGCCCAACAATTTTAACTAGGCCACTAACTTTATATGATGAATTTATACTCCGGTCTTGGCTCCAGAAATGCATTGATAATCATTCCTTTGGTATTAATAAGTTTTGGACAAAACAATTCTATACCTCCTTCTGATTTTCTTAATATGAGTAATAAGCTATGCCTATTACTTGTTAAGCAATATTGAAATGGATGATTCAGTTAAACATGAAAAATTCCTACTTTTAATCCAATGGTCATATTTTATTATAATCTGTTGGTTTTAATGTTATTTATTATACACCTTACCCTTTAATTGTGTTTGCTCAATGAGGTGTCCTGTTTTCTACAATAAGGACAGGGTTTTTTTGAATTTGCTTATAAATGCCTATGAACACTGTTAAAGATTAACCTCAGTCTAAATGGCTGGTTTTGAAAATGTCTTGACAAGGTGGCTACTATGTTCACCCATATACTTTCTATGTATAGCTTAATTACAAGTGTGTAATTAGTGGGTGTAACAAACTAAGTTGTTTCCATGCGTCCAAAACTCCCAAGTCTTTGTGTTCTCCTGGGGACAGCAGTCCAAGCCTGAGGAAGGATCCATTGGGGTCCTCTTTGAATAAACAGAGAACACAAAACATCTCCTCTTTCAAAGACAAAGAAAGTATTCATAGGTACATCTCAGCACACCAAGAGTCTAACCTTTTCATCTTGGTAATTATTGTGGGTGTTACAGAGTAGAATGTTTCCTTAAAAAACACTCCCTTACTGACAAATGTGCCTGTCTCATTCTCCTTGCCTTTTGCTCCGCCTTTTCTGCTCTATATAGAGCAGTCCCACGCTTCCACTGCTTTGTGTGTAAGTCATGCATTCTCTCCAAAAAAAAGGCTCAAGCATCAGCTAAACCTTTACTAAATCTTATATGAGCTTTTTTACCTGCCTTTGTCATTTCTCTAGGTCTGCTATCAGCCCTCTGAGGTACTTATCCTGTTGGGGTACAGCTCTCCTGGCAAAGTGCACTCTAAAACTTAATGCAAGGTTTGGGCACAGCTTAGCTCCGGTCATCCATACTGCAAAGTCATCTCGCATTGTCACACTTTTTTGCTCTCAGTGCATCTCTACTTGGGTGTTTCACTGGAATTTCTTTGGTCACACTCCACAGCTCTTACCCACAATAAATTCTGTAAACAAAAAAATGTCTTTTCTGAGCACTGTGGGAAACTGAGATTAATCTTTTTCAGGTGATTAAACTTCTCATTGTAGTCTGAAGGATCTACAAACAAGAGAAGCAGTGGTAAAGGTCTTTTCTATTTAGGACAAATGGATAATGTCACCACATCTGTGTGAGAAGGTTTTGTGACTGACTGGGAAGCTTTTGCTGGGATGGCAAGGCTTTCATTCTCAAGAGACTGACCCGTGTCTTGGATTCGTGAGCTTCCCTGTACATCGTCACTTCACGCTGTGGTCTGAACCCGTCTCCAGCAAGACCCTTCCTAGCCATGACTATAATATGTTTTATTTCTTTTGCTGATGTCTGACAGAAGAGAATCTTGCTTCACTGCAATTTGGCAAGCCTACAGATTGCCAGTTCTATCCACCAGGGAACGGGGACTAGGTGGATGGAGGTGGGCAGTGGCGAACAGGGGCCATCAGCAGTGCAGCAGGCTCAGTTTCCCTGCTTGAATCTGGCTTCCTGCTAAAGGGTGAAATCTGCAGCTACAACCACTCCCTGCCTCTTGCTTCTCCTTTCTTGGCTGGAGGAGGGCTCAATGATCCCCCATGAGCACTTTCAGCCACACCCAAGTACTAATTGTTCAGTAAATTGTTTTAGTAAAGCTTTAATTATCAGCTTATTATGATTTTAATTACTAGGAGACTGAGAGAGGCTGAGGTCAGACTACCAATGATGTATTATTTTTTATAATCATGGAATCTGCTTTCTGTTCATCCAGGAAGAAATCTGTTTACAAGCATGATATTTATAAGGTTTTATTCCTGTTCTAGACAAGATTTATGTGAAGAATTACAAGGCGCTTCTAACATTTACTATGCAGCCAACTTGGATTAAACCTTGCATGAAAGATTTTATCTCTTGGTTTCCAAATTTGCAGAAGGTCTTATCCAAACTTGTTTTAAGTGTATAAATGCTCAGGCAAATCACTGCCTGTAACAAAAAGATACAATGGCTTAAAAAACATGACCTTACAATGGAAAAACTTATACATGTAATACATTGGTGCAAAGAGAAAGAAAATCAGCTTTTGACCTGAATCTACAATGAACAGGAGAAGAAGTAATGAGGCTAAATTGTATCAAAAGAGATTTTGGATAGACATTAGGGAAAACTCTCTAATGGTGGTGATAATTAATTGCTGAAATAGCTTACCTTGAGAGAACATGGGCTCCCCATGGTTACAGCTTTTTAAGATTGAAAAACCATCTATGAGAACCCGATTTGGTTTCCCTGTTCCTAGTTTGCTGCAGAGTAGTGGACTACGTGCCTTCCTGCAATCCTGCCTGTATCTTTATCAGCATTAGTTTGTGAAGTCAGAATGAAACTATAAATTTGAGATTTTATAGTCAATTTTATGTAGAATTGGTGATTTAGATGCACTTATATAGTGCAAACATTTTGACAGAATAGTGTTCAGGCAAAGCAGATACTGCAATTCTGAAGTACTTAATAGAATCAGAATTGTTGGCTTTTCTTGATTCCTCTCTAGAAAGCAATTGCACTGTTTGTTTTATGGATATTTGGAGATGTGTTTGTAAGGTATTTTGCTGTGAATTGCAGACTTACATGCTTTTTTCCTCTTTAGACTATGAGAAACATTTCATGGACTGCTAGAAAACAAATGTGTATACTGTTCTTTCACAAAGACAGAACGTTGAGGCATTGCACTAATAACTCTAAAATAAAGGTAGCATAGAGGTGTCCAAGTGCTCGACAAAACTTTTAAGTGTGGACTAATCAGTTGCATAAAGGAAGGTTCAGATCAGTCAATAGCTCCCACACTTAGCAGGATATTTCATCTGCTTTTGAATTCTGTGAAATGGCTAAATCAGATTGGCTTTTTTTTTCTATTTATAGCTCTGGGGAGAAACTGTTGCACCTGCTCATACTCACACATAAAACTTCACATTTCACAGGAAAAAGTATTTGCTACATAAAAGTGTTACCTGCTTCAGAGGACAATGGATTTTTCTGCCAGCAGGGCCTTATGGTTTTGCAGAAGCTACTTTTGGAATCAGCAGATGTGCACACATGTGTGTATGTGTCTAAATAATTTATTTGCAGAGGACAATATGGAGCTGTGCTTCAGCAAGGGATTTGCGTGAAGACTAGAATCCCAGCTGAAACACTAGAGAGAGAATCCTCAGTGGTATGTAAAACATCAAAGGAAAAGCAAAAACAAGTGGGCAGGCAAAGGAGAGGATGATTGGCAGAAGAAAATAGAAGGAAGGAGAGTAGACGGATACGAAAAGTAGAAATATAACTGAAATACAGCTTCAAAAAACTTCTGAAAAGAAGACCAGATGCTCAAATTGGGTGCCAAGAGTCAGAAAAAAATAACCAAGAGTCATGTGATTGAAAATGACAAAAATATAATGCTAAATGGCTTCAAAAGCAAGTCTGAAGAATGCAGCTCATTCTGGATATTTTTAGAGTGTTTCTAGAAACCCTCTCTCATCAACAAATGTGAGAAACTCAGAGGAATGTTGAACCAACTACAGAGAAGTGAGGTAGGAGCTAGAGCTGCTGGTGTGAAAGAGTTGGAATGGTTGCAACATTGGCAACTCTTGTTCATAGGACAATAATAAGAAAACCATGACTCCTGGAAACTGCTGAGGACATAATCAGGCCTGGAGCATGAATTGCTATTATTAAACAGAATAATGTTTATAACTATGAGTTGTACAAAAACAGCCAACTAAATGAAAAACAAAACCAAAAACCAACAACAAATAAACAAAAAACACAACAGGAGAAAAAGTCCTAAATAGCTCCAGGATAGCCAGGCTGTAGACTCTTGTACCCTAAATATACTAGCAGCCATATTTAACTCCATCATGGCCACAATTTGGGCTATTTGAATGGGTATAAATGGAATTACTTACAGCCATGAGAATGGCTCTCTAATGGTGATCTGAACTCAAGGGAATCCCTGGTCATAACACAAAGTTTTTTTCTAGCAAGCCTTGAGGAAACTGGTTTATTTTTAGGCAGCTAAAGAGTTTAATATTGAAATCTCAGAGCTGTTTGTTGATTCTGGATACACGGTTTCTGTCCAGAGGCTGCATAAAATGTTAATGAGCATGTCTCTTATGTTCTCAGTAGAATAGGAAGCAGGGATTTAGGCAGCTAATTTATTGTCACTTACACCAGCGTGCAAATGAAACTGTCCTTCTCTAAACCTAAAGTAAGAAATATCCGCAGAAGAAAAATGTGAATAAAAATAAAACCTAAACAAAATTCCTATTACCTCTGTGATTCTCCCCCAGTGAGCCTCTTATTTGAAAAGTAATATATTTCCTGCACATTGATGTGCTTCTTTCTGGGTGTCTGACTTGGAGAGGTGTGAGACAGAGATGGCAGATACAAACATCATGAAGGGTAGTTGGTGCTAGACCTTCCTGACTGTGGCTACATGGTGTGCAGGGGCTTGCCACTGATGACTTGGGACCTACAAGCAAAACCACAATCTACTGTCAGTGGGACACTCTCCAGTACATAAATGCCCAAATGGCTTGCCAGAACCAAGCAGAAAATGAAATTTTGATGCAGGAGATAACTGAAAAATGGAGAAACTGCTGTAGGAACTGAGAAGACGACCTGAAGAGGGTTACGGAAGGAGGGAATATGAAAGCAAAGGAGATTGATAAGGCAGAAGGGGCAAAGAAAGTGGGGAAGAATATTTAATCCACCTAATTATCTTTCAGCCTACAGGCACCAAAAAGGACTGATGTAAAGTGCTCACAGTAGCACAGAGTGTAGTAGGAGACTAGAAAGTAATAGGATTTTTCCAACATGTAATATAGATCAAGTGTTAATGATGCTGAGGAAGAATTTGCTTTGAAGGACAGGCTGTGATATCTGCCAGAACTTCAGTATGTCTACTGAGAAATTTAAGCCACAAGTGGTGTCAGACTGTAACTACTGAAGATTTAAGAATTTTGTCAGGAATATGAAACCGAATAAGACGTTTGAAGTGATGCAAATACGAGGTCTCTTTCAGTTATATTAGTGATCTCTTACAATGAAAATCTTCTGTTAAAATACAATTAAGCAAGAGAACATCAAATCCAGTAAAGCCCCATTGTATTGCCTTTGTATTCTTCTGCACTGTGCCCAGCTGCTCCTCTGGCTCACCACAGCCTAGCTTTGGTGGACTCCCAGGTTATATTGGACTCTCAAATCCTGTCTCCAACTCAGGCTAACAGGAGAGAGAAGGAAGGAGATACTCATAGCAGTGGTTTTCCATAGAAGCTGTAAAAGCATCTTGAACTTAAACCAAAACATTATTTTGTCACATCTGTCTTACAGATGCCTGGTCTTTATCTATCCAAGTTGTAGGAGTTGACTCTGGGGAAGCTCTGTGTGAATGTTCAAGGTCAGCCAGGCCTTGTATAAATTATGGCACAGATTTCTCTCAATTCATAACCCAGCTGAATGACGGATGTTCTTTCTTTGCTTAACAGTACGCTAGGTCACAGGCTAAAGGAGAAATGAAATGTGTCTATCAGGTACTTTTATTCCCTCCCTTCCTGCCATTAGTAGTCCCCACTAGGACTCTTTTCCTCCCTTAGTCCTTGTATAGCCCAAAGTAGCTCTAGGTCATAGGAGAGGGCAGCAGGAAATCCTGAAATAAGTTGCATACATGCAAAAATCCTATGCCTGCATTAAACACAAAACTTTATACAGAGAGATATAATAGGAAGTCTGCTGACTCTGTGTGGACCCAATTTCAACACGTTCTGTTTTCTGCAAAGCAAAAAAATTGTTAAGCATGAGAGAGTAATTAAATTTTCCCATCCTCGGTTTCTCCCATTAATTATGTGTGTAACTAATATTTCTTTTGTTAATTATCAAAGGCATTTACAAAGTTTTCTATCTTAAGAACATCAGAAAGATATAGTATGAAGCAATGTGACTTCTGTGTCCTGATGCAGTGTTAATTTATTTTGTCTATTCAAAACTCTTCTACAAGACAAATTAAGCTGTACTGAAAAAGACATTTGCTAAATAATATAATGAAAAATACAGTGAGCCTTGTTCATAATTCCTATTTTATATTTACTTTTATTTCTAATTGGGTAGTTCGATGTTAAATAATTGAGGGATATTTTCTAGAAAACGAACGGTGATGGAGTCAGTTGTTTCTTTGATGCCTCCTCATTACTTCAGTAAGCATGTGAAAAATGATGTCTCTACACCCAGGAGGACCTAAGAGTAACATTTGCTTTTGCTAACATTTTGGCACCTCTTTTATTCACCATGAGGTCTGAAATGTGGCATTTTTAATGTTCTGCTCCTGGCCAATCTCAAAGGATTTGCTTAGACTAAAATGAAGGTCTTGTAGCAGCCTCCTCTCTGGCTTGGTGGCTCAGCCCTTCCCTGCTGTCCCTGCATGGAAATCCTCAAGCCAACTGACAGCAAAAATCCTTGTGAGTTTTCATGGCAAACCAAGCAGCTTCAGTGCTGCAGTGCATTGGCATGAAGCAACTCTTCCTGCTGTGGTAGTTGGCTTGTCAAACCAACTCTCTGTGTCTCTACATGCCACCACCTGGTTCACTGTTTGCAGTAAGAAACTTAAAGTTATGGTGGAGGAAACCATTGTAGCAGGATCAAAACATGTTTTTCAATGTACCTTAAGGTCTTGTGGCTATGACAACCCACCCATTTCACTGCGACTTAATGAAAACTATAATACTACTTTATACTGCCTTGAGGGTTTGTTTTTTAATCTACAATTTGTATAATTGTTATAGAGAATAGGGTTGAATAAATCATAATAGGAAAGGTAACTAAAAGTATTATCCCAGCAGTAGGCCAAGCATATTGCATTTTAAAACACCAGGGACTTCCACATGGATCATGTGCATATGGTAAGAAGGAAAAAAATTAACATTTATAGTAAGGCATATTAATTTTCTCTTCTCCTAAACAGTTGTTTTTTGCAGATCTGAGATAATGATATAATCTTATACTTGGATGGCACAAATTACTTGTTGGCATACTGAATCCAAAATTTCTACAGAATGACTGAAATAGTTTTATCACTTTATAAAAAAAGTCTTTTGTAAAAATGTTGTAGTATTAGCTAAATATAGAAGATCTATTACAGATCATTTAGATCTTCTGTATACATAAACAAACATGAAAGCAAAAACAAATTTCAAAACTTGGCAAGAATTTTCTCTAGTTGTGGGCCATTTTCAGTTTTATAATGAAAATAGAAAGTTTCTGAGAGCAGACATTTCTGTTTAGTAGAAACCCATCTTTTCCACAAAAAATACTTCATCTGAAAATTTCAGCCATCTTTAAAAGATTTTAAAAGAGTTACTTATTTCTACCATCTACGTGTATAGGAAGAAGGGTATTACATTTTAGCCATGTAATTTTGATGTCTACCTGGTAAAGTACAGGAGTTAATCATAGTTGCTGAGTTGGAAGGGACCCATAAGGATCAAGTCCAACTTATAAATGAATAGCCGTTAGGAGGATCAAACCCTCCACCTTGGTGCTATTAACACTGTACCCTAACCACTGAGCTAATCTCAAGACTATTGTTATGAGCATGCTGGATTTCCTCAGGAAAGAGAGCCAATATCCTCAGAAGTATTGTGTATTTATTAAAAGACAGAATGAAGAATTGACTTTCTGCATCATCCAAGACTTTAGTGTTGCAGAGGGTCCCTCCTTTTCCCTTTGGTTTTTTTTTGTTTGTTTGCTTGTTTTGTTTTGTTGGGTTTTTGGGTTTTTTTTGCTTGTGTTGTTCTGGCAGGTTTTTTCTGGGTTTTTGGGGGTTTTTTTTGTTGGTTGGTTGGTTGGTTGGTTGGTTGGTTGGGTTTTGTGTGTGTGTTTTATTTGTTTGTGGGTTTTTTGTTGTTGTTTTTGGTTTTTGGTTTGGTTTGGTTTTGGGAGAGGGGTGGAGTTTGAGAACAATAAGCCATTAGCTATTTATGTTTCTAATCTTCATTTCTGGAGTTGGTCTGCAGAAAACAATTCCATTTTTTTACATCCTAGTACTGGCATTTATTTCACTGAGGATAACTGTGTTGTGGTCACCACCAAGTCAGCATAGAATATAGGGATATATTACCAGATAAATCAGTCTTTTGAAATTCTCAATACGTGCAAGAGAATCATAGGAAGCAAAAAACCCCAGCACTACTGTTTGAATCTTACGCCTCCTTCATCACCCCCCTGAATGTGAGGTTTGCTTCTTGATCCTGTTTCCAACCCAGGCAAACGGCTGCCACAGTCATTTTTGTAAGACATCTGTCAGGCAGTCTTTACACATGAGAATGAGAGGAACAAAGCAACTGAGGACACTACACAAGAAATGCATGCTAGCGGAGTCAGTGCCCTTCTAGGAGCTGCTGTCCCGAGGGGAGGGCCCTCTTCCTCCTAGAAAAACACATTGTTGCATAAAGAAAATCTGCCCCCACCCACCCAGCATCTTCAGGGAGGTATCCCCAAAGCAGCACTAAACTTCCTTTCTTCTTTCCTCTGACTGGCTGCATAGTCCTCACAGCAAAGGTACAATTGATCTCTTGAGCCTTTGAAGATCCACCCCTGGATGACGATGATGAGTCAATGGGTGATGATGCTGAATCAATATGCTGGGTCAGGGCTGAAAAGGATAGGGCTACCATACAGATCCTGAGGTGACAAAATAGTGCCTAACCAGGTTTCAGCAGCATAGATGCTGTAGCCAAGCTGGTCCCTTGCTCTCCTCACTGGCAGGAACAGCAGACATCTACTACTTGTAGATTGTAAAGGTTGTCCTTTGCTTGCCTCCTGCTTCAACAGAGCTAAGGCAGAACTTGCTGCCACCCAGAAACCAGCCTGCAGAGTATTGCAATTACAGCTTTTCCCTTTCTTTGTCTGCTTTATCTGTATGTTTGTCTGTGTGTACCTTGGGAAAGCTGACTGAAATCAAAATTTCACTATTACTTCCTGCAGCCACGGTGCGTCAGCTACTCAAATTAAAGGACAGACCTGCTGTGAAATAGAAAGTGTTCCCCAACTTGCAGCAGTTTCTCATAAAGATACTGTACCAATCAGTTCAATGCCTGTGGCTTCCTACTAAAAGCAAATGATATTTCACAGCAGATAACCAAGCACACAAGGATGTATAAATTAAGCAAAATGCTCTTTATTTGCTTTTTGCCTTTAAGTGACCACGTTGTATACTTGGAAATACAAAGGGACTTTTTTTTTAAGGCAGCCAATGGAAATACCTAGTTTCTTGGCTCTAGTACACATGAAATCTTCTTGTAATAAACCGGGGTTAACTTTCTACTTACAATTCAATTTTCTACTTGAATTGAGAATTGTATTTGCATTAGAGTCTCTGCTTGGTAACTAGTAAAGAAATGTGCCCAGTATATGAAATCCTAAGCCCCCTGACATAATAGTAAAAGCTGTTTTAATTTTTGGAGTAAGGTTGGATTTTGTATCATTTGTTCTTTAAGAATTCTATATGCCCCTGGAAGAATATCAACCCAGGTCATAAGTTTAGGCCATAAATACTGATTCTGAGTTCTTTCAAGGAAGCTTATCCTAAACACAGGTGAAGACATGTCTTTTTCATGGGGCAGCAACTATATGTAGATTGGACTCATTTCTCATTTACAAAATTCATTGCCTTCCACTCGAAATACCAGACACATGTCTATGCCTTCTCTAAAATAGAAGTATAGCTGATAAATGTGTTAAAAAACTCAGATGTGTGACAAGAGTTGTTCTTATCATTAGAGAAGGCAAACCCCAATATTACAGGTACTAGCCATGCTGTACACTGTGCTGCTAAAAGGCACTTGGATGCTGCATTAGAATGAGCTGCCTCTCTGATGTTCTGGGAAAGTAAGGCCAGGAGACTGTTCAGTGTTTCTGCAAACCTCTTATAAGATAGATATGAACTATTCTCCTAAAATATCACTTCCCAGTAAAGTGAACAAACATATCCTTTGCATATTTCTATTTATAAATCTTACTTATTTAGCCTTTTAATTGTGTTTATTGGACTTAGTTATGTTTTTTACACTCTGTTTTCTTATAGCATCTTTCATTAGGATAGAAGAATAATGGTAATATCTTTAGTGTATTCTTATGCTGCAATCACAATTAACTGTTTACTTTTCCTGAACTTTCTCTTTAGTGAATCATACCTTTGCATTCACCAAACTCCATTTCCTCCAGTTTTTCCTGTAGATTTTTCAGGTTATTTATTTTTCTGTGTTGAAGGTTAAGGTTTTCGTGTTTCTGCCTGATGTTTTCCAGTGGAGCTGTCCATCACTTAATTTCAAAGAATATGAACCCCATCCTCATGCTGTATAAAAAAAAAAAAAAGAAAAAGAAGAAGAAAAATTAGAGTAGTTTTTTACACATAAATAGTATATTAAAAAAATCAACATTACCAAACCCCAATCCTAATGTCTCAGCACACATTTATAAACATATACAGATTGATTTTCAGCTCTGGCCAGATTTTTTTCAGCTCTTCCAGCACAATGATGAGCAAACATTTATCTTTTATTCTACCAACATACGCCACCCATTTTTTTAGCCATTTTTATCTCCTGTATATCTCAAAGCCACATCTCTGACCTACACACAGTAGCCACCAGGTGAAACAGGATGAACATGCTTCTCTGGCACGTGGGGAGAGCTACAGAACTGTATCTCTTGTTGATGATCTCTTTCCCCATATTCTGTACTGCACGGCTTCACCACTCATGAGATCCCTGACACACACGGATGGAAGATAAGACGGGTATGTGTCACCACATGGCAATGCCTACTCTTCTGCTTATACTGTCAGATACTGTGAACCTCCAGTCTCATTCAGCATAGCTATTTTTATTTTAACCTCAGTGATGGATTGGGAATTCAATCATTTTTCAGTTTAAAACACCTGGAGATATCTAAATAAGATCATTAAAAATCTCTAGACAAAAAACCCCCAAACTGTAAAATAAAAGTTGCAATACAATGAAAGACTTGTACTGTCCACCCTCTAGGAGTAACTGAACAAACTGATGTAAATTGAAGGGATTCTTTGGGGGGGCG
>JAWWLV010000179.1:52839800-52851797 GCA_035041135.1 Platyrinchus mystaceus
TTTATTTGTTAAGTAATAAAGCCTAATATTATTTTCCCCCACATCAGGATCTCTTTTGTCTGCATAAACTTTCTCTCAACTCATAGCAATTGTGTGAGGGGGAGTGAAAAAAATTGGCCCATGGCCAAACCCACGACAAGATGACTAAAATGACAGTGCTGAGAAGTGACTGTAATACACATCAATCCAGCTCCTGTCATCTGAACTCAGCTATTTTTCAGTTGTCAGAAATGCAACTAAATGGGACATAAAATCTAGTAGATTTCCTTTTAGGGCATAAAGGGACGGATTCTTTGCCACCACAATATCTGTTCCACAGAGGCAACCCTGCTGTAGCTGTCAAATTCTCAAGCTGCCTGCCCTTGAATGTTATTTAGGAAGAATAACAGCTTTTTAATTGTTCATGGTTACTAAAGGACATTCTTCTGTTGCTGACCAGTATGGCATAGTGGCATAGTGTCCCTCTTTTGTCTCCCTCAACAAATCACATTGTCTCTTTGCCTGTTTTCTGAAACACAACATCTGCTATGCCAGGATGTTGTGTGGCAGTTGATATCTCAACAGCCTGAGTGACTTGGAGCTCACTGATGATGCTTCCACTTGTGAGTTGGCAGCAGGTGTTTCCCAAGCTTTCCTGCTAATCAGATTGCTTGCCAACAGAGATAGTTCACTTTTGCCCATAGCTGTGATGAACATGTTCTGTTTGGCTGCTTATTCTTGTTTCGCATTGTTCTGTGAAGGGACTAAGTGGTTGAGGTTTTCTTTTAGAAAGCAGAAGTTTCCTGCTTGTCAGGGCATATGTTTGCTACTAGAGGTGGAGTTTCTGTGGCACAAGAGAGAAGAGTTTCTTCTCAGAGCAGGCAGCCCTCAGCTCATGCATAGAGTGAGAAACTATTTAGAGGAACAGAGAGCTGAAATCTGGGACTCTCAGATAACAGGAATAAATACTGCAGGGCCAGAATGGATTGCTTGGAGTTGTTGCAACTTATAAGTAGTGTGTTGTTGGAAACCAAAACAGGAGCAACCATGTACTTGCAAGGATAGATTGGGCAGGAGTCATCTTTGCTATATCAAAAAAAACCCATTAGCATAGCCATGGTAAGGCAATGGTTCATTTTGCTCCCTGCTTTGTCTCTATTGGTGAGCCTCCTACACCACAGGTGCAAAGTTGCAGTAAAACTGAAACACATCAAAAACATTTGGAAAATTTATCAATCTCATCATCCTTATCCGTATTTCAATTGACTTCTGGAAAGAACCATAAAAGATTTGCAGTGAATAGCTTCTCTTAACAAAAAAAAAAAAAAAACAACAAACTGGCTTCTTCACAAAAAGAACCAAGGTAGGTTGACTCTATCCACTTAAATCAGATGTATCACATATCTATTAATTCCACTCTTTATTATAGTTTCTACTAATTTTCTCTAAATCTTTTAAAAACAAACATCTTAATGTCACTCCTGAGTCCTAAGATGCAGGTGCAATTTAAGTAAGAGGGCATACAGCATGATTAGTCATTCAGTTTTTTCTTCCTTGACTTCCTTTGGATCCCATGAGTGAATACACTCTGGTCCTGGGGATGTGTGACTGTTCATTTTTTTCAGTCAGTTCCAGTGTCCCTTCAGAATCACTTCAGTTGATCCCTATTCTTTATGAGTTCCCCATAAAGAATGATTTTTCCAAATGAATATCCCTCATTTTTCTGCCATGAATGGTGATGCAGAAAGAATTTCTACCATCAGTGGTATTGCTCTGTGTTCTCTGAGCATATCTTTCATATCCTGATCATCAGTGAACCCTACAAATTTTCTGGCAGGCCCTTTGTTTCTGATGAGTATTAATAAACACTTATCTGTAGTTCTGATTACTTTTGCTAGTTGATCTTCAATGTCCTTGTTGAAGTTTCTAGACATACCTACATTCTTTCCTACCCAGCCATTTCCAGGTTCCTCTATTTTAAAGCCACTGATAGTCCGTGTTCCATCAAAATCTAGTTTATTTGAGTTTTGAAACATTTCAATCTTTGAGGGACCACTCCAGGACAAAGCCTATGCAAAGCCTTCTTGAAGAATTGGCAAATACAAGGTCCCTTCATAATGCTGTTCTTCCTATACATCCTATTAAAGGGTCTGATTTGATTTCTCACTTCTCCAAAGCAGGAGTCATCAGCAGTCCACCATCTGCACAGATCAGAAGGAAAAAATATGTTTCCAAAGGTGCTTCAGGCATGTTTTTAGCTTCAGCAGTTCCCAGAAAATAGAGAATGCTTCCAGAACGACTCTGACAAAACAGTTTATGTTTAATTAATAATTAGATTTTGTTTTCAACTTTGCAAGTAAATATTTATATGATGCTCTTGAGTACCTGTTCTTTTTCAGATATTGTACATTTCTTGTCATTGATTCCTATACCCACCAGCCTAAATCTCAAGACAGAACATCTGTTACTGAGTTGTCTGTGTGTAAGCCTGGACTTTCGTTTGAACAAACTGCACAGGAAATCAGAATCTTCTGTCCAGTTTGTTCTTGATATTCATTCAACATTTAAAAACTTTGAGGTCTCACTGCTTTAAAAGAATATACCAAAACTACTTCACATTTGTGAGACTGAAAGCATGGAAAAAGCAAATACTGAAGGATGAATTCCATTACAAACAGGGGACAAGTTCCAGACTGCATTCACCTCAGAGCCAGTAGCTCCAATAAGCATTCTAAAGGGGCAAACCCACTGGGAGAAAAAAAATGGAAATCACATGGCTCATCTCTATTCTGCAGTGATGTCTCAGGATGGCTGTTCTGGGAAAATATTAAGACGTGGGGGCTTGTGAATGTGAGCTCAAACAAGATAATATTTTAGAAGCAGTTCTTGGAAACAAAATTAACCATAAGTCTCAACAAATTTTCATGTCCAAATGTAGCATTCATTTTAAATGATTTATTTTCCCTTCAGTCATTTGTTTATACATACACAAGCCGTCCTCACTCATCCTATACATGTAGACATAAACAAATTAATTAATTGTTTTGTCCAACACCCTTAAAAGGAAAGAGTGAGAGGGATTTTCTGCTTCTAAGTACTTGGAAACTGCTAGTATAGAGACTCGATAATTGCCAGAGTGACAAGAAAGAAGAAAAGCTTAAAATGGGAACAAACATAATATTTCCTTGAATTGCAGGATATGCATTAGAAGTTTAATCATTCTGCACATGACAAGGCTAACAATAAAAAGTGTTATATCTGTAGATAAATCATATGGTAGGGATAGAGGCCAAACACTAACAGTATCAAAACAGCTTTTTTTCTCACTAAAGAGCAGGCGAAGATGTTGTTGGGTATCTGGATGCATTTCTGGACAAGTCAAGCACACAATCTATGTTGGTACAAATTATATTAGGGAAGCGTGGAGAACATCTAGAGGCTAGATTTACATGGCTGTACTAGGAAAAAGAACTGTAGAAAGACAAACCTGAAATATAGATTCTGTGTTGCTGAGTCCCAACACCTTCACCTGCCTATCACAAAACTTCTTCATAAACCCCATTCATGGTATGTTATTTTTTGCCCTTGATACTCCTTCTAGAAGAAGGCTATTCAATACTGCTTTATAAAAATTCTTCTAATTTCCAGCCAAATTTAACTAACCACCAATTCAAACCGATCTGGTTTGGTGTTAGCTTTGTCTTCTGTACAGGTAACTTTACTATATTCTCAGGGAATACATTTATAGACAGCTTTCAGTCTGGGCTGAGCTCAACAGTCTCTTCTGATCATACTGGTTACTCCACAGGTCTTGCCATTTTGTTCCCTCTGAACCACAGGGCAATCACCTCTTGGGGTCAAGACACGCAACTGAGTGGGTGGGTTGTAGGGACACTTCAAAATTTGAAGGTTTTTTGCAGTGCTCAGTCATGGCTTGCTTTTCTGAGCAACTGTGTATCACTGGCAATAGTAATCACTAACAGATCCACTGTTACAGTGTGGTCTGGTCCTTCTCAGTCATTTCCCATGGATGAGCTCCTGACTTAAAATCTGAGTACTCAAATTGACAAATTTGCTTGCCATTTAATTGAACTCTCATTTCATCTCCTATTAATCTAGTTACTTCCTCCTTTGGTTTTGGGGTCTTTTTATTGAGATCTGATCTGACCTTGTCCATTTGCAATGTGAGGGGTTTCCTCACCACATTTCTAAGTTTTGTGCCAGGATTATTACTGAAAATATTAAAAAAGATTTATCCAGAAAAATACCTGGGAAGAACTCCAGTAATCTCTCTCTGTCCAGCCACATATTTTCCCTTTTTACTTGTCCTATTGCCATCTCACCTTTAACCAACTTCTTACCCAGGTTACAGTTCTTGCACTTTAATTTCCAACTTTTCCACTTAACTAAATTCCCATATGACACCGTGTCCAGGTTTCAGCCAAGGACATAGTTAATTTTTTCCAGTAGCTGGGAGGGGGTGTGGCTGAGACAGTTTGACCAGTACCCCAACGTTGTTCAGTAGCACCTCACATCATTGCCCTGGGCAGGGGAAAGGGACTCTCCCTTGTTTCTGAGGAGAAGGGCGTTCCAAAGGGTGGAAGAAATAATTTCTTTGTCTTATATCTTTTGTTATTAATATTGTTGCTGTTACTCTTCATGGCTTTTTTACCTCATTGCTTTTTCCAGTAAATTTTTCTGATCACAACCTGTGATCTTTGCCTTTTGTGCTTTCAGCTGGAGGGGGAGTGAGAGCATGTGTCAATGTGGTTTAGTGGGACTACTAAATTGGAGAATATCATTCCTTAACCATGACACAGTGCTGGTTGACAGCCAGATAGATGGTTTCATCCCCCTTTCTGTTGTCTAGAAAATAAATTATCCTATTAAAGAATGTTATCCATTTTTTCTGATAGCATCTGTTTGGTAAATTCCTTTTACGTCTTTTCCATTTACAATGATATAAAAATTAGAAAATTCCATTTAAAGGCTGAGAAGCTCTTAATTCTTGAAAAGTAAGTCAAATTGGTGAGTAAAAATTGTAATGAAGACTAGGCAGAAATTCATGTGCAAATCTTCATTGTTTCATCTCTTACACGAATGTGTATGCAACACATTGTTTTTGAGCCAATTTGAACATAAATTCCAAGGAGAGCCAAACTTGTTCAGTTAACAGCAAATAAACTGAGGGAGGGGGGATCCATTCCAGGAGTGTAACACAGGCAAATCTCCTGTTGCTAAGAGCTGCTCTTGTTAAGGGACTAGAGATTTGCAAAGCACAGCCATCCCTGTGACAGATATACCTTCCCAAATCTTCTGAAGAATATAAATAAATTACATCTGATCTAGGGGGACACATTATATACTTGTTGCTCACTGACATGTATTTTGAAAAGAATGAGTTTAAATAGAAGTTTAAATAAAAACAGACAAGTAGGTACAGTATGGTAGAGCAAGCCTCTTGTTTTGAATACCTAAGTTGTACAGCAATACAGAGTATTATTGTCATAGGAATAATCATAGTAATAACAATAGTATCCCAAACACTTCTACAACAAAGTACAAAATTAAAGATAAAAGTCATCTTTGTCTTGGAGCAAGATGCAACATTAAGTGGAGAATATGGAAAATGACTCAAAGACTCAATAAAACCCTTCAAGGCATATATCTGTATTTGAGAAACCATATTTGTATTTTAATTGTCTTTAAAGAAATACAGCCACATTATTTCTGGGTGATAATAAGCTAATGCAGAAGTATTTTTTCTTTCTACGCCAGCTGAGGTAGTTTCTCCTGGTAGGGAGAGCCAGCGCTGCCCATTCTCGTCTGTGTCAAATACAGTCTTTATCCACCATTCTAAATCAGACTTCAGGCATATCTTTACATGTTTCCTATGTATACCCACTTACAGATCTCTGTAGCTTCCACTCAAGAGAAAGTATTTTGCTTTCTGCTGCAATGTGAATACTGTTCTGCCCCTACTTCTATAAGCCACTTATAGTTTATAGCCACTTGGGTTTCCTTATGTCTTTTATTTGCAACATTAGAAATTGGAAATTAAATTACCCCTCTTAGAATTTCAAATAAACAAATAAATCCCCATCTCGTTCATCTAATCCCTCTTAGAAAAAAAAACCCACAACCTTCTTTTCAAATAAACACTATATTCTGAGCAGGAGACCTCTCTCACTTCAGCTGAGCTGCACCTCTCATTTGCAGAGGTCAATGCAGTGCAGTGCAATGACAATGGCTGACTCTCTTACATTATTTTTTAGAGTATCATCAGCCCACAGCAGCCAAGCAGCAAGGCTGCTTAGAGCAGTGTTCTACACTGGGTAACACATTGTCATGGCAACCAAACAAATGGGTCATCCCACTCCTGCTCTGTTCCATTGTTGCATAGTGTGTAAGAGAAATCACAGCACAAGCGTGAATGTGTCTTTGAGCTTCTGTGAGACTGAGACAAGTTCCTTTCCTTGGGCACAGTACCTCTTGGGGAAGCACTGGACCTGTGTGCCTTCTCAGTGACGTGCAGATGCATGGGTCCATGAGCTCAGTGGGTAAACACAAGGTCTCAGGAGTGAAATCAACTCCCAGAAAACACTGATGATCTTCTCCTACATATCATTAGATAATATAGGGAAACACACTACTAAAACAATGGCAGTAAAGTGAGGATGGCTGAGTCAAGTCTTGTGGTGGAAGAACTGGGCAATGTGGTGATGTAGCAGGACAAGCAGACAAGGGAGACCTCAGAGGATTGTGAAGTGGTGTGTCTGCTGAACGCTGCTTTCTTCTGACTATGTCTGTCCTGTGCTTTCCTCACTCTTCCAGTCTTGTTCTCTTTTCTCATTCCCACTGAATTCCCATTCCCATTCTTTTGTGTATTTTGTAATAACCCTTTACTGACACTTCATCTTCTACTCCTGTGGTCCTATAGGCTCACACCCACCCTACCACCCTCCGTAGCTTCTGGTAGGACAGTTTCAGTATTACCCATCTTTTGCGTTGCAAGATACTTTCTGTCACAGGGCTTTGTTTTCAGACAGATGAGAACATAATCATAACTATTCCAGATGGAATTATGTATGCCAGACATCTGGATGAACAAGTTATTTTCTTGAAGTTTATGTAATTATTGTCAGCCAAAATTCATAAAAAATTTCCAAGATTTAAGATAGGGTTGACATGGACCTGGGCCAAAATTATGGTAATTTTTAAAAAATTTAAACAAATTTCCCACACTTTATGCTACCCTCATGGTCCAGAGAAAGGATATGCAGTTTATCAGTTTATCATTCTGCAGTTTCCTTCAGGGCATGCTTCCTGTTCTTCTTATGAATATCTGTTCTTTTCCAAACAAGATATAACCCCTGAAAAAATGTCATCCACACATCTCAACAAAGAATTCTTAATGTTTACCAGATAAGTATAAACAGATATTGTTTATACTATGCACGTTGCAGGCAAGAGACCAGAGTGCAGTGTTCCCCGAGGGAAGAATGAGACTGAGAGAGTCTGAAAAGGATAAGCAGATTCTTGAGCTGGATCAAGAGGAAAACCAAGACTACTAGATGAGATGAGTTTAAGATAATGAGCAGAACCATAGAATCATAAAATGGTTCCTACCCCCTTCCATGGGCAGTGACGGTTTCCACTAGACCAGGTTGCTCAAAGCCCCATCCAACTGGCCTTGAACACTTCCAGGAATGGGGCATCCATAACTTCTCTGGGCAACCTGTTCCAGTGCCTCACCACCCTAACAGTAAATTCTTCCTTATATTTAATCTGAATCTACCCTCTCTCAGTTTAAAATCATTGCTTCTATCACCACGTATCCTGATAATGAGCCTGTTCCTATCTCTCCAGAGATTGATTAGATTTTTCAGAGTGTAAGCAAATGAGAAGAAACAAGAAGGGTTCTGTATTTTATGATAGTCCCAGATATGGAGGAAGAACTGGGATTGGACAGGCAAGCAGATTGTAGGGAGGGACCCTATAATGAAATAGTACTGGGTGCACATTTGCAGATCAAGAACCGAAGAACCAACTAGGTGAGAATAGGAAGACAGGCAGCCATGGGGAGTGTATCAGAGGAGATGCAGTAAGTGAAGAGGCTCAGGTCCCCAGAGAGTAGCGGTGCAGCAGGTGGAAAAGAGGAAGGACAGCACAAGGCCAAGGAAAGGAGAAAGTGGGAATGATTGTAAAGGAAGACTGATGTGAAAAGTCCAGGAAAGGGTAACAAGGACTGAGACAGGACCAAGAGCTATAACACACTCAAAAGAAGAAATGCTGGAAAGATGTGGCAGGAGAGATTGATCTTATGGAGAAACAGAAGGACCTATGCCTGGAATGGAATTAAAAATTCATGTCTCGCCATTCACATGCTCTTGGCAAATATGTGTAAAACTCCTTAACAAAGGCTCTCATTGCCCCACCAAGGATGATTATTTGCCATGACCAGGAGTTACTTCACTAGCTTCAAGCTGCAGAGTTCTGTGAATTAGGTCTAAGTGTCGCCAACACGCAAGCAAACAATGAAAGACACTAGGATGATGCCACATTGTGGAATATTCTGCTCCCGTTTCTGATTTAAAAACAAAGAACCATTAAAAAAAGAAAAAGTCCAGAATATTACCTGTACACTATTTTTAATGCATCATGAAGCTCATAAAACATCAGTAATGCACTTATTGCACTTCTATGTGCAATCTTTTCTAACCCGCTCATATGACTTTATTATAGTGGAAGGTTTAATTAAATGTCATGCACTTTTATTGCAACAGGAATTGGGGCTCAGTTTTATGGAAGAGCATGTTATGGAAATGAGCCATGGCTGTGCTTTGAAAGGTGTACAGTCCACAGGCCCACAGATCAGAAGCTGTGGAAGCAGGAGGAGAAAGACTGACCTCTGCTTTGAAGGTTCTGCAGAATTATGCTCCACCCTGTCCTTCTCCATGATGTTGCCTACAATGCCAGAAGAGACAGTAGAGCCAAACTACTCATGTATGGCAATTACATTTACTCATTATCTGGGTGTCTCACTTGAGCCTAAACTGATAAGGTACTGTGCTTTCACCATTGCCTTTCATGTCTTTGAGAGCTGTGCTTTGAATGTTTAATATGCTAAATGAACTGAAAAAAGTTTTCTATTGACAACTCAGAACAAGCAGGAACTGAGGTTTTTTTTGTTTCTTTTGTTTCTCAGTCCTCCAGATATAAAATGGATGTACTGCCTTATGTTACAGAGATGTTCTGAAAATATGTTCATTTCTATTTGTGTAGCTGTTGGATGTTAATATGAACAGCATGAAAAGTGTCAGAGAAAGTTTGACAATTCTGTCTTTAGAACAGGTTTTGAAAAATGCAAGAGATAAGGTACAGAAGCTACATGAGTAAACAAAATACTGAAAACCTATTTAAAAAGTGAGTACTCAATCAGGCAGATGTGGTATAAAAAAACACAGTAGGTAATGATGAGATTGAAGATGGAATTAGAAAGCATAAACACAAAAAGCCAAATTAAGTTTGCACGTGGATCTTAATTCTTGCATTTCCCATCTGTTGAGGGCTTGACTTTTCAGCTTCAAAAACAGTACAATAATATAACATTGCACAGGTTTTTTACATACTCCTGCTTTCTGCAACAGATACAAACAAATGTTGAAACAATAAGAAAGCCCCATCCCTCAGAGCCAAGGGGATAGTGAACTCTCCTGAATCATCATGGTCATATTATTTTGGTGTGGTTGTGTCATGGTCTGTTGTCCTGCTTTCATTATTGTGTTCTTCCACATTCTTTGTGAGTAAGAGTGCAGGTCTCTACTTAGAGAGTGCCCTGTGCAGTCAGATTACAGTCCTGATTGCAGTTGTGAGGTCTTTATTGCAACACAAATATTACAGCATCTTAGTATTTTACTAGGAGCCCATCACAGACACTGGTATTTTAGCAATGCAGTATAAAAAGACAGTCCTTGACCTAAGGAATTTATAAATTAAAAATAAGACACAGCTTTATAAATAAGACACAGACACATAAGAAAGATACAAGCAGATGAAATACTAATAATAAAATACAGTGGTCATATTAAAAAAATTGGTAGTTTTCTGCATTTATGCAAACATAATTGAAATATTGTTGTGTCTTTTATATCAGACCTGCTTGCCACTACTTTCCAGAGCTGCAGTTAAAGGGATAGCTGTTTATTCTCCTCCTTGTCACTGGAGGCTTTTACGTATAGATAGCAAAATGCAGGTGATCATGTAATATATTATAGATTCTTTGCTCTATTTCCAGTTCCCAAAGCCCTGTTTTGTCCACTGCTTTATCACCATCTAAAAAGTTAATGTCATAAGGTATAACAAAGAGGGAGACTAAATAAAAACCTACACGATAGTAATGGTGAACATTACTACATCAGAAAACCAAGTGATTCAGTGTTACTGCATTATGCAAGACAGCAGGACTCAAAAGATTTATGATACATTTCTGTTTGGAGATGGGAAGGGAATAATGGGAAAATTACACAGTTGAACAAAATGCCAAATAATTACTGCACTTGGAAGAGTAATACCATATTTGTGCATGTGTTCATTATTCACAAACAATATGTAGATGAAACATTTAATTAGTTTACAAAAGACCTGCAAGAGTGAACAGTGTATAGCTAGCACAGTTCCTGCTAGCAGAAAAAAGGATTATAAAAGACAAATATAAAGATATCACTGTTTCAAGAACATAAGCACATAGACCTTCCAGCAGATGACCCATGTTTCATATCAGTTCAGAAAACTGAAACCATGCCCACCTCAGACACAAAGATCCAGTATTTCCCTTGCCAGTAGCCATCACTGGAATTCAGAATGCAAGGCAATTCTGTATTTAGTTTCATTTTTTTACATGGCCTGTTCTGAATAGATCCCTTTTTTGGTCCTAATTTCTTTCTTCCTCTTTTCAGATCTGTGGTGGTATATAGTGGCAATATAGTAAAAAGAAGAAAGGGATTCAGGAGACCTGACCATGCCTACCTGACTTTGCCATGAGTGTGAATCTGAACTAGCTACTTTCCTTCTCTGTGCCTCAGCATTTCCACCAGTGAAATGGAACCAACAAAAAACTAGTGCAAAAGAAGGATCTCAGCAAAATCATTCTTGCTTCTCAAATTATTTGTCTTTATATGATTTTTGTCAAAGGTTGGCCACGGGCCAGTTTTTTTTACTCCCCATACACACAATTGTTATAAGTTGAGAGAAGGTTTATGCAGACAAAAGAGATCTGATGTGGGGAAAATAATATTAGGATTTATTATTTAACAAAATAAAAACTAAAGAATTATATATATACAATAATTCTAACTAAGCAAAAATACTATATATTTACAGAAGTAGCCCTCCCCCCTTCAAATCAGTTTAGGAGGAGAAAAACAGTCTCTTTTTCACTTCCAGAGTGAAATTCACTTCCAGAATTGTCTTCCAAAACAATTCTGCAGCATTTGAAAGTTTTTCTTCCGTTATCTCTAGGACAACAGTTCCAATTCGTTGTAGCTGGAACTGTCTCTCTTTTTCTCTCTCTTCTCTGTCGACCTCAGGGCTGGGCCTACCCCCTCCTGGGCTAAGATCAGAGGCTGGGGGGTTTCCCAGGGCCCTGTGGGGTCCTCCATGGACTGCAAGGAAGACACTTGCTTTTTCCATGGTCTTTCCCACAGTGTAACAGGGGATAATGGCTTTTGAGTCCATCCCTGTTTCCTGTGGGGTCCCTTTATCGGGCAACAGTTCTTCCAATCTCTGCTGTCCCTTGGGGTAACAAATTTAGCTGCACCAGCATGGATCTCTCAGTGAGATCACAAGATCCTACCCGAGCCGAAATCACTCCAACGTAGGTTCTCTTTCTCTATGGGACCCCTGGTGGTCTAGTGGTTAAGATGCTGCACTCTCACCGCCAAGGTCACAGGTTCGATTCCCGATCCTGCTTCAGGGACAATCCCCCGGGTAGATGGAGCTCGTCAGCCCCTAAGGCCA
>JAWWLV010000179.1:52855279-52865408 GCA_035041135.1 Platyrinchus mystaceus
GTTTTTGTTCCGGAAATCCACCTGGCAGAACCATCCTCAGCCCCCGGGGGAGGCTGACTGGCAAACCCATGACACTATCCCACTGTTGTTCAATGAACCTGTCTATATTGTTCTATACTTCAAGTATAGGCAGCCAACTATTGCTATATAAAATGACATCGATACCCTTCCAGCTCTTTGAAAAATGTCTTTGCTTAGACTTCTTTAAATATATATGTATTCTTTTTGTAACAGCTTTGGATAAGATTTCATTTTTGTTTGCATTAGTGACAGAATCATATTTTCTGAATATATTTTATTTTCTTCTATGCCTATGCTCCTCCAGTTTCTCATCTTTTGTGCTGTGAATAGCAAGATGGAAAAAAATTACTAGAAGAATAAAGTTTTTTCCTGTTGCCTTGATTTGCTTTTTATGTAGTAATTTCTTGACCCTGTATTTAATTGCTAAGTTCATGCATCTGTCAGAATAGTAACTATGAATGCAGAATCTTACTGAATATTTCAGTTTTCTACATTTAGGACTCTTTCTTTATAATATCAAAGAAGGGCTATGATCTCAGGGATAGCAAAATCTCTGACATTCCTAAGACTGAGAGAGGGGGAAAATTGCATTCATTTTTTGATCAAGACTGCTTCAGATGGTGGAAAGCTGCCCTAGTGATGAAAGTTTTGCCTCAGTCTTCAGAGCAGCCAAGATTTCATGTAATGTACTTTCCAAAACAGCTGGCAGAATTCTCTGTGCTATAGTAATTGGATGATAGATAGCACTGAGCTACTTCTTTGACAATAGTTAGAGAGGGAGGCTATGAGGATTTTCAGTACTAGGAGAGGAAATGGGTTTGGCTTTAACTCTTGTAAATTATTGCTGTATATTTTAGCTCTACACATTCTGGCTTACTGTTCCAATGGGGAAAAATTACCATGCTAAAAAAAATATATTTTGGCAATCTCTAGCTCACTGTTGATAGCTGCAACTTCTGTGTGTAGTGAAATCTGTTCTGTGCAGAAAAGAATTCTGGTTTATGTACTCTGATACAGACGGTGATGGACATAATGCCTGTCTCCCCACTGTCTGAAGACATCCACCTGTTGCTTTTTTTGAGGACAGAAACACGTTATTGAAAAGGATACAGTGGCAGCAGAAATAATTTCATGTTTTTCTTGTCAGTCACCTGCCAGCACAGTGCACTGAATCAGATCACTGAGGAGCCAGAGGTAACAAAGGTTAATCTGGCATGGGGGGACAAATCCCACTGTGCATCTGGGACAAGGCAAGGAGGTTGGAGGGAAAGGAGAGAGAGGATGTTCTGCTCAACCTCAAGAAGCTTGAAGATCTGGTTCAGCCCATCTGGTCCCAACACACGTGAGGATGGGACATCCTAACAGAAGACAAGAGTTCCTTAAACTCCAGCTGCGTCTGATAAGCGTTCTTCCAATGGACAGCACTACTCACAGAGAATGGTATGAAGTACAAACTTGTAAAACCAGGTAACAGAGCCTAAAACTTTGTTGTCTGTGTATATTCACGGCTGATGAGATCACTTCAAGGGATAAAGGATAAACCTTTCCACTCAGGATAATGTTAGTGTTTCTGGTACAGTCATTTGCAAAATATTCCTGCTTTGCCAGGGAGGTGGCACTGCCCTGTAACTGATATTTTTCCCTTTCTCTTTGCAATATGTATTAGGGTAGTTAATCAGTTATTTGTCCCTCTCACGTGGGGGTCTCACTTATGGTTTCTATGTGACTCTGCTGACAGCCTCAGATTCTAGCTACCAGAGTTTGCGGGGACCTTTACGAGCTGTTATCCTAATTACTGGTTTTGTGCTTCTCATGACTGATGTACATTCTCCTTCTCCAGATTCTTGCAACAATGAAACAAAACTTTGATTGAACATCTGTCAGTCAAAAGGTGTTGTATTAGTAGGCAAACAGGACGTTGGCAGTACAAGTACTCCCAGGCAGGACAGAACTTCAAGGATTCCTTGCTGCTTCTGCATTTTCAGACTTTGAAAAGTTGCTTGCAGGTGGCTGACCAGAAGGTTGAGGGTTTCTATGTTTAGTGTACAAAAAGAAGTTCTTCCCAAGTAAAATTCTCAATCTCAATCTGCTTTTTCCAGTATCTCAGTGTTTGAATACATTCCTTATTCCTATTTAAAAAAAAGGCAGGATCATTGGGCGGCATTTTCTTGGAACAAATGAAAGATTGTATCAGTTTCTGGACAAGGATCCACCAAGACTTTTTTTCTGGATTCAGTTGTTGCTGTCAGTGTCTTGGATGATCTGATGCCCCTGATTCCTGTAAAAATTTCCAAAGGAAATATCCCAAGGTCTCCATGAATCTATGTTTCCCAAGAATCACAGACGGTTAGGAGATCACTAGACCAGCACTCCTCAGTCTGTGCTCACCACTCAAGTATTTTCAGGTGAAGAAATGAGTGCAACACCTTGGATGATCTCTTTACCTAGACTACTATTGTATGAGATTCTTTCCTTTCCAATGTCTGATGCAAAGACCAAGAAAAGTTAAAAAAAATTAAGGTTATCCTCAGTGAAATCACTAGCATCTGCTAAAACATAGTTACCATATCTATAATCTATAATTTTCAAGAGCTGTTATGAAGACAACAGAGATTTGGATCAGAATGCTTTTGGCAGTAAACAAGCTAAGTAAAAATGATTTACAGTTTGGTTTGCTCAGGTGGATTTACAGAATGCTAGAGTTTCTGTTTTGGAATTATTTTTGGATTAGTATCTGGGCAGATTCTGTTCCAACAGATAGACTCTAACAAAAAGGATTATGACTTTTTGGAAATGGAAATAGTTTTTTATTTAAATGACAGTCGAAGAAATTAGAAGAGATGGAAAAACTGAGATTTTTTTTCTATTTTCAGCAATCTGAGGGGAACCCCTAAGACATGGAAGAGTAAAAAGTAGAGTTATTCTAAAAAACAGGCAATTTTTGCTTACCGGTGTACCTATGCAATTAAAAAAAAAAAAAAAAAAAAAAAAGCCTACAAAGCAAGAAGGAGTACAAAAATTGAAGTTTGCAATGGCCATTGTAACACTGTACATAGCATCGCGAGAACAAGATTTTCCTAATGAATTTTGTAAGATGTCAGTTTTGAACAATACAGCTGATATTCAGTAGTTAACTCAGAAAATAGAAGAAATGTGTCATCATATGTCATCATGTCATCAGAGTATCTATTTACAATGCAAATTAGAGCAGATAATTTGACATTGATGAATGCATGGATAAAACCTATGAATTCTACAGGTTCTCTACTCTTAAGGTTTTGTAAAAAAAGAATACAAGGAGAAATTTTTAGGAGAGAAGGCAAAAAGATTAAACCCTTCCCGTGACTAGTTGTTCAAACTAATATAGGAATATCACTAAATATCACAGAAATCACAGAATGCTTGTAACCATTTTAACTACCCAGGTTATCTCTTGGTCAAAAAATACTGAAAAGGTCTAAAATAACAGGGCTTCTACACCGGCAAGCAGAGAATTTATGACCTATGAGAGGAATAAGCAACCTTGGACCTATGACAACGTGAGGGTGAACAAATAACTAAGAAAGCCAGAATAAAAGCAAAGTGAACAGACTGACAAAGAGCTGCTAATATTCACCCTACAAAAGCACAGGCTCACGGAAAAGCAGAGTAAAGGATTAAGCGTCATTGCCACTGCACATTTTTACTTCTGTAGGGTGTCATTGACCATACCCCAGCAAAGCTTGGTCTGGTGAGCTACAGCAAAAGCTGTGAGGCAAAGCAATGTTTCAATAGTAAAAGGAAAGTAAGACAAGTAGGGAAGCCACGGAGACAATCTGTGCCTATAGAGTCAGATAGGCACAGTTTATCTCAGACACCAAAACTTTTGGAGAGCTTTGAAGAAGCAGTTTCTGCCTCTTACAACTTACTCCTAAGTGTTATCTTTTAACCTATCTCTTGTTTTCTACTCTTCATTTTTGCTGTCCTTCACTTCCTCCATTCTGGGTTAAAACTAAAAGGCAGCATTACTAGCAGCAAAGCTTTTCAATATCAGTGAGGTCACTGTCTTGAAGTACCAGTAAATGGGCAATCTGAAGCTAATGTGTGCTTTCCAGTGCGTGTATTTTCAGGCAGGTAATCCTGAATTAGGCCATTGTAATTCTAGGGGAAAAGCAGATGGCTATGTAGAAGGTTTTTTAACCATATTATAAGGATCTCTAGTTGCTTCACATAAAAGCACACAAATCAGTAAATGAGGTCTGGTGGAAGAAAGCACTGCATCTGCAGGCAGAAAACAGGCCCCTCAGGAATCCTAAAATCCAGCAGAACTTCTTTAAAAGAAGAAAACAATGAGCAAGAAAAAAATACAAAGAATAAGAAATACCCAGTCTATTTCCTTAAGGGACAGCGCAAAGGAAGAATAAAGAGACATAAAAGCGAAAGGTACAGAATAAAATGGAGAATTTAAATTGCCTTGTGGTGGAACTAATGTTTCTTCTTGATCTGTTCCATGGCTGCTGAAGGTAGAATTTGAGGTGTTTTGGTGGGTTCTTTTTTTTTAACTCTCAAGCCTCAGAAATACACAATATTTCACCTTCCATGCTTTTTGCTGGGTCTTTTCTGAAAGAGTTGGAGCTCTGATGCGAATGACTAAAGAGAGAAGTCTTCAGATTTCTGAAGGCAAGCCCCAAATTAGCTCTGCGCGAACAGCCGGAGTTAAGTTTTAAGGAGACCAGAGGCGTGCTTAACACTCCTCCCCGCCAGCAGACCTCCCTTCTCCCGCGCCCTTACAGGACTCCGCAGGAGCGCAAGGTGCGCAAGCTGCGCGTCTCCACCAGCCGCCCCCGCGGGCTCGGACGGGCTGCGCTGACCGGGAGCTGCCTCGCCCCGTGGGCTGCCTCGTCCCGTGGGCAGCTCCCCCGCCCGCGGGTGGAGGCGGGCGGCCCTCCCCGCCCTCCGTCCCTCCTTCCCCCCGCCCCGTAGTGCCGGAGCCCGGCGGCGCTGAGGGCGGGGGGTGTTGCCGCCTTCGCGGCCCCGCCGTCCGCCGAGCTCCCCGCGGGGCGGCCGGAACGGAGCGGCCCCGTCCCGGCCATGGGGCTGCGCGCCGCGGGGCTCCTCGGCTGCTGCTGCCTGCTGCCCCTCGTCCTGCCCGCAGCACCAGGTAAGGCCGGCGCGGGGAGCGCGGACGGGGCGCGGCGGGCTCCGGCCGCACCGGGATCCCCTGCCCGGGGTATGTCGCGGTGAGGGGAGGCGCGTTGGGAAAGTTTCGGGAGTTTGCCGGGGCCGGGCGGGCAGCGGCGGTGGCGGGAGTCCTCCCGCAGCCCCTCGAGGGCAAAGGCTTGCTCAGTCCTTGCTCCGGCCAGAGATGCTGGTGTCTTTGGGAGGCTTTTCCTTAGCAGCAGATGGAATGCGTTTCTCCTTCCTTTGGCGTAGTGTGTCAGTGGCTAACGGTGATATTTCAGAGGAGTATTACTTGATGCAAATACTTAAACAAACATAAACAAACAAAAACGGCAACTGAAATATCTTCTCCTTAACTTATATTATCTATGCATGATTTAATGAAAGTGATTATTTTTACCCGATGTAGGATTGAAACGAATTCAAGACTTTTCTTGTAAGTTGTTTTAAATGTATTTTTTTTTCTCACTAAAGGTACTTTTGTGTTTCAAGTGTTCTGAAACAATGCATTTGGAGCAGCATGTTGTGAAACGACATCCATGGATCTGCTCTGACATTTCTCTTAAAGCAGTGTATAGGGATATTGCATACACTTCAGATGTGCTAAAGTGACTTAGTATTCTTTTGCTGTTAATTCTTTATGTCATTTCACTTGCCCCATAGGAACATTCTATAACATATTCCAGATTAACGTAATTTAAAATTTTATGTTGCAAAACCGTTTGTTTGAAGAAAAATCCAGTCCATTATTTATGCAGTCTGGGTTCTTTTAAAGCATCAGTAGTGTGTATACTGATATATATGATGTCATTTTTTTTTTGAGTGTTGATTTTTCTGGCATGATGTTTATAAAAAATCTCTTCTTCCAGGCGTGAACTGTAGAACTGGCTGTCACCCAGAGAATGGATTTTGTGAATCTCCCAATGAATGCAGGTAAAAAGATCTGTCAGACAGGGCTATTAACACAGGAGTGGACAGCTTCAATAATTCATAGTCCTGGTAAAACAGAGAGAAGCTGAAATGGTTTGCTCTTTGAAAACATGGAACTGTAATGGAACAGCACTCTACTACGATACAGTAACTGCAGTAATAGAGCATAGATGTCTAGATATCTTTTTAATTTACTTTTTCCAGTACAAAGTATTTACATTGATTAGCTTTTTTCTTTCTCACTGAATGAAATGGCTTTCTTCACATGAACTCCTTCTAGTGTCCCAGAAGCTTTGATGGTACCCTTTTGCTCAAATAGTCCAATTTGGTATACAAAAGTTTATTTACTGTGCCTCAAAAAGGGGAACATCCTTGTAATTATGTTTATTAAAAATAAAATATATCTCTGTCTTGTCTTTTATCTCTTTCAGGTGTCAACCTGGCTGGCAGGGTGCTCTTTGTAATCAGTGTGTTCCTTTCCCTGGTTGTTTGCATGGCAGCTGTGCCAAGCCCTGGCAGTGCATCTGTGAGGAGGGCTGGGTTGGCAGCCTCTGTGACATAGGTTTGCACATCCTTTCCTGTCCTTGAGCAAGTGAGGGAAGCAGCCCCATCTGGTGCTGGAGACATGCAAAGTCCTTCTGGAGAACTAATTTTAAAATACTGAATGTTAGCTCCAGATCATAAGGGGATTCTGGGTAGCAGCACATAAACCTTGAACTTTAATAATAATTTAGGCAGGAGCATGCAGTATCTTTTGTAGTTAGGTACATGTGTGGGCAAAGTGTAAAATCATCCTATTTTAAACATTGATTATCATGGGCAAGGCCCACAAATAACTGCTCCCTTGTTAATATAAGGCCTTTTTATAGAAATACAGTTGTGTCTTGTATATACTAAATATAATTTGAAATATTTATGTAGCAGATTATATATATATGCTGCTTTCTTAATACTTCTTGAAAACAAAATCATTTTGCTAATTTCTTCTTTTGCTTTACCCAGTGATGGTGCAGTGGAGTAACATTACTACAACCGAGGAAAAAAGTCTGCCTGAACAGGCTGCCACTTCCCTCTCAGGTCTGAGAGGGAAGAGCTGTGTGTGGGCTCTCTCACCTCTTGCCACTCAGAATGAGCCAGCTTAGCATAAGCAAGCTGAATAATTGGCCTTTGTTGAGCTGGTTTATTTTGGCTAACGCAGATCTGAGGGCATAGAAAACACTTGAACATCTAGGAGCATGCACCTGTTCTGCCCACGTAGCTGCAGCTGGAAGAGGACAGGCATCCAGCAGCTCATTCTCTTTTCATGCCTTTCAGGCTTTTGTTGGTATATGGCTTATAATTTATGGAGTATTTCCGAGTTCTCCAGTGTGTAGCCAAAGCAGTAATTAATGATGATGGTTTGAATTGGATAAGACTTTCAATATGACTAGAAGACTTGGAAGATTTTAGGTAGTTCACACCCTTGCAGTGACATCGACTTTGGTGCAAGGTTCTCAAGTGCTCATTTACCTTCTCATCAGGTTTAGCAGCCTGTACTTGCTGGCTGCACATGTGGCAGTGGAGGGGCTTCTTAGTTTAAAGCTAGTCGTGGTGTGTTTACAGGAGCTTGTGGTGGCAGTAAACTCTCAGATGCTCTGGACACACCTCACGGATGTGTTTGTACCTGAGACAGCCACCTAAACTCATTACAGTTGGTGAGGAATAATGGGTTCCTCTGTGATCTACAATCACAAATTTCCAAAGCTAGACGGAACAACCACCACCTTAGCAGGCTCAGTTCTGTTGCTTATCAGTAAATACAAAGGGCCACATTTTTAAAGGTGCCAGCCTCACAGCTACTTTTTAAAGCTTTAAGTGCCTGGCTGAATTTCTTAGTACTAATATATCTTTGCAATTCTGAGCCTTGCAAAGTTTCCCTCTTGCAACTGATACTTAGGATGCAAAAGAATGCATTGAAAATTATTACCCATCTCTTTACAGAAAAATATTAATTTAATACATAATCATTAACATAGTCCTATAATACCAGAAAAGGTATCCCTTAAGTGCAGAAACTGTTATTTCTCTCAACACTCAGAGGCACCTTAGAGTCTTCTTTGCTGATTTGAATCTAGATCCCCATGAAGAACTGCCAAGAATATTCAGCCGAAAAGACAGTGACATACTTACAGGCTTTCATCTTGGTGGTTTTACCTACTCTAAATGCGTTGGTTAGCCACAAGGGATCAAGAGTTCTCTCCTCTTCTTGCTACTGGAAAGTTGTTACAAATTGTTACCCTGACCCAATAAAGCACTGAAACCTCAAATGAGTTAATTGCTCAGCTCCTGATCTCATCATCCTCTGCCAAAAAATTGGTGTCAGTTTCCTGGTTGTGTAAAGTTGTTCCAGGCAGTTACAACTCATTTACAGGGGCTACTGAATGAAACTTGATCAGGTTAGGAAAATAGAAGGAAAAACCCAGACGGGAAAACTGGAAGGGTCTGAAGTTCATTGGCCACTACTGCCAACACTTGAAATATTTGTAAAATACAGATATAGTTGTAGCATCTTCTTTGCTTGCTAAGCATAGGAGTGAAAAAGATGATTTGGACTGGTGGTAATATCTCTTTTTTTCTGCTTTCTAGAAAAGTTAGTGTATGATCTCCTTGTCTTGGATCATGGAAGCTCCTTTCTGGAGTAGTTTTAGATCACCAAGTGATTTGCTAATGCCTGTAATTGGATAGCTGTTTTTTTTAGTGTGGGCAGCCTGGTTCTCAGTTCAGGTAAAAAATGACTTTCCCAGTACTTTAGAGGCATGCAGGTTATACCTTGGGCTTGATCCACTGTAAACATGTTGGGACGAATCAGTGGTAGCAGTTATGACTATTATTGCAGTTGCATGGACGTGACACTTGAAGAAAGACATCTGTGAGTTGGTCTTAGTGTTAACACTGCTGGTTAATCTCTGCAGTGGAATCCACCAACCTTCCCAACTGAATGCCATGGCATCTTCTCATCTTGTGGAAACGGCCTCAAAGTCAGGTATATGAACACCTGGAACCAGGCTGCATAGCACAGTTTTCCTCTACAGCTGATACACACTGTAGAGTACAGGAACCACATCAAACACTGCCCATAACAAAGGGAAAATCAATTTAGTCAATTTATTTCCGAGAAAAAATGACAGCCCAGTCAGAATATATGATCCACCTTGCTAAATCAGATCTGTCATCTTGTCACCCCTGGCTGTGACTACATAGTCATGTTAGCAGGTCCATGACCTCCTGCTTGAATTCTTGCCTCAGTTTGGCTAAAAAGCCGCCATATGGTGTGAGCTGGGAGTTTACTGTGCTACTTGTCACTTGACTGCTTTGCCAGGGGCACATGTTAGTAAAATGTCATCAGAGAGTGCAGGTAAAGCCTCCAATGCCCATGCTAGGCATGCATGAGACAAGAGTTAAAAATTCTGCTGTGACACACCACTTTTGACTGTGTCTTCCTTAAAAAAACACTCAGTGAATGCTTCATGTACTGCAGCATGACAACTTAGTTTTAGGCAAATATTAATTTATTGTTACTATGGTTGCTGCCATTCATAATACATGTGTAAATATATGATCTTTTCTTTTTGAGCTCTCATCTGAGACTCAGTTATCACTTGAAGCAAATAAGTCAGTTGTTGACGTTTTGAGAGGTAAAATAGAGAAAAATAGAGAAAGTGGGCTAATTGAGGCTGTGTATGTATTATGTTTTAAAAGGACTTGGTACAACAACCTTTTAAGTTGTGTCTTAAATCCCTGGCATAAAATATTGACAGCAGTGCATGTGTATATGTGTGTGTATATATACACATACGGGGACCCCTGGTGGTCTAGCGGTTAAGATGCTGTGCTCTCAGCGCTGAAGTCGCAGGTTCAATTCCCGCAGGGACAATCCCCCGGGTAGATGGAGCTCATCAGCTTCTAAGGCCATCCATCTAAGAGAAGGTCACTCGAAACAAACCTACGTCCTGAGGACCTCACTGCCATTGTCCAAGCC
>JAWWLV010000179.1:52865508-52900328 GCA_035041135.1 Platyrinchus mystaceus
CTAAAAAATCCATTGCGCAGGCTTGAAAGGTAAAAAGACCTTTCCCAGATCTTCGTTCGCGAAGACTGGCCACGTATGTACGTATATACACATACCTATCTATCTGTGTATATATATATATATATATTTCAGACAGTTTCCATGCTCCTGCATGAAAGTTCATGTTTTCTCCTGCATCAGAGAGAATATGCTTTATTAGCTGCCTTTAGAGCCTGAGAAAACAGCTGACAGACAATACTGCTCCAAAAAGCATTCAAGGTTATTTTAGTCCTTGTGAAAATTGGAGCTTACACTGAAAGTGCACGCTAAGTTATTGTCTTGCAGTGAGAACAGGCTAATACATTAGAAATAGAACATTTTTGCAGTGAATATTGTATTTGAAAGCTAAGGCTATGGTTTTGCTATGGTTAAAATTTTGCAGTATCTCTTGATATCATCTAAATTTTATATTGTGCTGTGGAAAGTAAAATATAAATGCCCTTAAATCTCTTTTCACCTTCTTAGAAAGTGTGTGTGTGCACGTGTGTGCAAAGCATCAGATAACTTCCAGTCAGCACTTCTCTGCAGCTGCTCCATAAGCTGACTAAAATATGCACTTGTTTGTTTATTTAGTTTTAATTATTTTAAAAATTCAGTAATTGTTTGAGTGGGAAGTGGCTCAGCAGGGAAATTGTAAAGAAAATGAGATGTGTGACTTTGGATCCAGACATCATACAGCTCTCTCTTCTGGTACAGTTATGTAAGGGTTGAATGTAGCCCAGCCAGAAGATGAAATTTTAGCAGATTGTTTTTAACTTGCTGATCTCTGTTTTTATGAAATGTTTGTTCATAAGCACATAATAATATGGGCAGGGAGCAAGGAGAATTCCCAGTTCCTGATTGCTTTGTCAGAATTCTGCTCATGGAGAAGCCAAGATTTTGAAAGGATGGCTAGACTACGTAGAAGTTCTTTCTCCCATACTAATATTTTACTTTTAATATTACTTATTTATAGAATGGAGCAATTCAAACATGTTTTGCAAGGGGGAGCTAAAAAGAGAAAAGCTGAAATTGCTTGCAATAGTTGAAAACTTGAACTCCATTTTAACAGATGAAGAAATAGATCAGAATTTATAAAATGCATGAAGAAGGACTATTAAAGCTGTATTTTATTTGAAGTATTGCATACCATTTTTGACTCTTTCTGACCATTATTGACTCTTTCTCATTAGACTGACTGAGCCCTGTTGGGTTTTTTTAAACAGATATTCACCCATGTTCTGCAAAGCCCTGCACCAATAACTCAACGTGCATAGAGGCTGGTGATGGAGGATATATTTGTCTGTGTGCCCAGGGATTTACAGGAAAAAACTGCCATCTCAAGAAAGGACCATGCATTATTAATGGGTAAATATTGATTTCTGATGTGAATTTAAAATCCACACTTCTACGGACTAGTATTCAGAATTCTTTGCTAAGTGGAAGTATCTCTGTGCTAAAATACATAATACTTTCATAGTGCTGATATTGTTATTAAACATTACAAATCTGATCTGTTAATATTTTAAAGATTTACAAATTATCAGCACAAGTTTTTACGCACAATTTGAGTACTAAAAGTGCTAATTTGCACATTTTATTGTGGTGAATTTATGCCTTCACATGATTTTTGTAAAAAAACTTGAAGTAAGCTCCTATTCTGTCCTCTCACCCCTAGTGAGGGATAACGGTGTGTACAAAGAGTATACACTGACAAGAACAGTAGCCAAAGACACAAGCTGTCTGCACGAAAACCAGTGTCTAGTCCACCAGTCTGTCATTTTTCTTAACTGACATATAATGATACGTACACAGTTCACTGAAGGAGATAATCTCACTACCATCAGAACAGGATGTGGGAGACCATTGTTCTGCATTCTTTAAGAGAACTAGGACATTAGGAAAAGCATTGCCAGTAGGTTGAGGGAGGTGATCCTTCTCTTCTGCTCAGTCCTGGTGAAACACATCTGGAGTGCTGGGTACAGTTCTGGGCTACCCAATATGTAAAGGACATGGCCATACTGGACTGAGTCCAGTGAAGGGCCATGAATATGATTAAGGGATGGGAACATCTCTGCTATAAGGAGATACTGAGATGTGGATTATTTAGCCTTGAGAAGAGCAGGCTCTGAGGAACGTACCCATGTATATGAATGCCTGATGGGCAGAAACAAAGAAGACAGAGCCAGATTTGAGGTGCTCAGGGAAAGGGCAAGAGTCAGTGGACTAAAGAACTTTCAGTGCACTGGTAGAAATGCTTAAAAAAATGAAGACCTTTCAGAGTTAAAGAAAATGTGAACTGTTGAAATCTTCTAGCTTGTCAGAGATCTAATCCCATAAGCATACAGAATGCCTTTCTGTTGGATACAAGCTTGGTAAAACTGTCACCTTAAAATCACAGTTTTCTTTTAGGAGATTGTCTTCTTGCTCCCTATTGGTACCCTCTGATTCTCCCTTTGCTCAGCAATAGATAGTGATGAATATTCAGATCTACCTTATGACTGAATCTTCCTGAAGACTTGTACAGTCTTGTTTAAGGAACATTAACACCTCTCACTCTTTCTGGCATGAATTGCTATTTTTCCACAACTTCATGTCAGTGGAATTTTTTTACCATTACTTTTAATTGGTAAATTAAAAAGCACTCACACAGTGCTGTCTGGGTTTACTTTCATCTTCTAAGATAGCTACTCTCATTTGCCTATTTTTCTTCATTGATGATGAGGAAATTTAAGTTCCTTGAAAGTGCAATGAATCATATCCAAGCTACTTGCCTAATGTAAGGGGTGTGAATATCTTTTTCAACTTTTCATCTCTAGAGCAAATATTTCAGTAATTCAATGTGAACATATATCCTAACTATCCCAAAGAACAAGTGAGTTTCAAAAGTACATCATCAACAAAATAACACAGATTAGTTCCATGTAATTCCTTAAGATCAATATGGTTTTAAATTGCTGAAACTACATTTTTGTGTTGGTACTCTGTGTTTGAACTGAATGCTCATGAGCTAGTCTGGAAATCATGAACAGTTTTTCTTAAGGAAACAACATAATTGAAACAGTGATTCTTTTTCTCTAAAAAGCTGTCTTTTTTCAGGAAAATGAGCAGCAGGCTTTGCAAATCTGCTTTTAGTTCAAAAAGACAACTGTTCTCAGCATAAGCATTCTGTGTCTGGTAACAATTCACAGTCCACCAGAGAGTGCATCCCACATCCTGGAAAAAGACTTCATCAGATGGTGTAATTTCATTCACATCTCACTTCCTTTCAGTTCCTCTCTGCCTCACTGGTAATGTTAACAATGTTGATATTACTAAGTAATTACCATTACTGCTGGCTCCTTAGTTAATATTCACAGATGGAACCAAGACAATTCACAAATGAAAGTGTTTGTTCTAGTCCATTTACGTGTATCTGCCTTAGAGACCTCTGTGTGATATTTTGAAGTTTTGCTTTGAAACAGAGCTGCAAGGGGTTCTTTCTAAAAAGAAACCACAGTATCTGGAAAGCAAAGAAGTGATATGTACATGTTTCCACAACTAACCCTTCATGTACCATGCCTTGCAATGTTAAATGCCAAAAATGCAAAGAAACTGAATTTAATCAAGGAAATAAATATTAAGGCTTAATTTATTTAAATATATTTAAATTAGGCAAATGGAATCAGCATTAGTAATAAATAAAAAAATTTTTCAAAATTCTGCATATTTCCTCTCAACTGTTCTTTATTTCAATTGCTCACATTTCTGTAAGGTTCAGAAAAAAGTTTACACTTACATTCTCTAGCAGTTTTTTCCCATTTCACTAGAAAATACTGAAATTCAACCCAGCCATGAGGGTTCAAACCTCTACACATTGTCATATCCAAACCAGCTTATCCAATTTTCCATGGGACCTGTAAAGCTATGAGAGCGTGCTAAACTCTTCAAGTCCATAACCACTCCAAGACTGTACAACTGCAACTTCCATATTTTACTTAAAGGAGACATAGTGTCTGGTTACTGTGTTAAAGTCCGTTATCATCTCGAGTTGTCACTAACAACGGCTGTGCCAAAGCTCAGCAACAATGACACCTTTTCCTTTCCTAATACTGCTTCCAGACTTCCAATATGTTCTTTTAGTAGCTTTTTTTTCCAGCCAGCATCTGCAGTGAAGGACAATACAAGAGGACAGAGCAGTTTATGTGGAAGCAGCAGAAAACAGAGAGATCATTCCTCTATCACAATACTCAAACTCTCCTGAGGCCACCAAATATTTCAGTCCCCAGTGAAGCCAGAGGTGCTTGGAGTAATCTGTGTCATAGCTAGTCCCAGAGCAATGGGTAGGCATTTCAATAGCTCAGCCTTATTCTGACCAGGGATCAGGGACCACTTGTAGTCAGGAGCTTATATGTCCTTCACAGTCATCTCATTCAGACATCAACAGATCTCTTAAATCCCTGTGTCCCACCATGGAAATCCATAATGGCCTGTTGCTACTGATCACTGCATATGTGAAATGTCTGCATCCATGAAGCTGTGATGTTCAATATCCCTGGGACCTTCCCCTGAAAATGTAACAATTAAACAACAGCTTGGACTTCTCAACTCTCAACTGGTACTGTGCTGTATGTCTTCAGGGATACATAAGTGTTTTAAGAAAACACTTTGAGAAAAGTGTTGCCAAAGAGTCTTGTCCTAAGTTCTGCCAAATCTTTTTCACTTTTTACAAAGTAAGTTTTGAATGTTTTGTTCATATATGATGAACTGTCATAAAAGTAGGGTTTGAGATTTATTGGTAAACCTGGAACCCAGGGAGCCTTCACTGCCAGCAGAGACAGCTAAAAGACCAAGTGCATAGATCCACTGAATTGACACATTTGTGCCAGTCAGTGGGTGGGCCTATCCTTTGGCATTATGCTCAGTAAGCCACAATTGCATTGTAAAGGTAAAAAAGATCTCTCAGTTAATTTATGTCACTAAAAACATAGTACCAGGCTGTTAGTTGTTAAGTTCTTAAAGCGTTTGCAGAAATACTTGGTTTCCTATGGTCCTACCCTCACATTACAGCTGTCTTTGCCAAGGCTGAAATTATCTCATTTATAATTTTTATTATATTTATCAAAATTTTTGGCTGAACAGCAGTTTGTAGGAAAGTATCAGCATACTTCTAAATTTTTTTGTATCATGAAACACCAGAGAGGCACAATAAAAACATGTAGTTGCTATGTGGCAGTGTTTTGCTCTGCAAATACAATATATAGATTATCTTATGAATAATCAGGTAGAAAAGAAGCAGCCCTGCTGCTCATGTCTTTGTTCTGTCTTGTCTGAATAGTTGCTCAGCTAAATAGCTCCAAGCATATGAAAACAGTGGGAAGCTTAATTTGAATAAATGTTGGAAATAATTTAAAATCCCTTCACAGCCCTTTAGATTGAATTTATATACTAGTGTACTAATCCTGCCCGAAGGGTCAGCAGAAGATATTATAGTCTGTATTGGCAAAGCTGTTGAACAAACTCATTCTTGATTCAAATTCTTTGACTTTAGTGGAGCTGCATTTGGAATTGGCTCTTTAAAGAAAACTAGCTTTTATATAAAGTGTTTCATAATAGCTCCTTTCATTGGATATCAGTTTTGTCTATTTGTTTGTTATCTTTTCTAGCTCTCCCTGCCAGAATGGAGGAACATGTGTTGATGACAACGGTTTTGCACCACATGCTTCCTGTCTGTGCCCTTCTGGTTTTGCTGGCAACTTCTGTGAAATTGATAGAGATGACTGTGAATCCAACCCCTGTGAAAATGGAGGAACATGTACAGATATTGGTGTGGGTTTCAGCTGTTCTTGTCCCCGTGGCTATACAGGAAAGCTCTGCAGCAGCCATGTCATATTCTGTGCCAGTAGCCCATGTGAGAATGGAGGGACTTGCAGTGAACATCCCCAGGGAGGGTTCGAATGCATCTGTAAACCAGAATTCATTGGTGTTACCTGCAAACATCCCAGCAAAAACACAAGTCTTTCTGCAATGAATATGGAAACAAAGCATATGCAGAATTACAGGCCACCCTCAAAAGCTCATCATAGATCAGTGCATCAACAGCAAGAAATCCTGAAAATAACGGTGAAAGAAACAATCCAAAATGCAGATCCTTTTCTGAGTAGAAGCCAGGTGATATGTTTTGTTGTTCTGGGCTTGCTTACATGTCTTGTTGTCTTGGGTACAACAGGGATTGTTTTTTTTTCCAAATGTGAAATGTGGCTTGCTAATGCCAAATACAGTCATCTCCTGCGCAAGAAAAAGAACTTTTTTCTGAAGTCTAACAATGGGGAAAACCTCTCAGTTAATATTATCTTCCCAGAGAAGATCAAATTGACTAATTACACTAAGAACTACACTGCCATCTAGGACTTTGAAAGCCAAGCAGCAGCTTGCAACTTTTCATAGCAATATGTAAAATTTATTGCCTGTGGTTGGCCTCAGTATTTGTGGGTATATTTGCTGTAAATTGTGCTGAGTGATAATGAAGAAATGTAATGTATCTGTCTAGCTAAGGATCTTTTCATTCCCCAAAATAAAAGGTAAAAAAAAAGGATAAAGAGCAAGGAATGTTAATTTTATTTCCTTTTAAGGCAGCTATTTTTTGTAAAATAAAAAAAAAAAATTACCATTGGAACTGTATTGCAGCTTTCTTGTCTTGTGCGTAGTGTATTTGGTAAATACAGTACTTGTAAATTACTTAGTAATGCTTTTTTTTTTTTTTTTAATAAACAGCAGTTAAGGGCTATACTGGTTTATCTGTTCATTTGTAAATATTACACTACAGCCAAGTATGCAACAAGTGTCCCTGCTTAATTCTTCTGCTATATGTGATAATGACTTGAGAGATTGCGACCAAAAGGAGCAAATTCACACTAGTGCCTCAGCTATTCAGTCAGTTTTGCTATTTTTACATGCTTATAAGAGAGATAATTCTTTCAGTAGAATCTTACAGGTCTTTGAGATATTGATTTCAGGTCAAAGGTCTCTTGCTTGAAATGCTGCATCTATAAATTGTTCTATTTATCTATTTTAAAATGTTATAAAGGTGTTCAATGTCTTTGATCACACTTGCTTTTTAGAGACCTTTTGGAGATTTGAAGGATCTGATTCTGACTTTTCTATAAATACTCCTTAAAGAACTCTGCCGATAGAAGTATCCTTCATGCCTGTGTCATGGGGAGAAATGAAAAGCTATCATGTGTCACCTGAAATAGAACAGCTGCTTTCAATTCTTCGCTTCTCCTTTTTCTGTCGCATTTCAAGGAGAGGACAAAGTTTTCAAGAATCAAAATCAGCACTGGCAAACAGGCAAAGGGTCATGAAAGCCACAAAATTGTCAGGGGCCGAGGACATTAGTAAGTCTTAACCTCCCTGAGGAGCTTCACCTGGGGCTCTCACCCATCCCCTGGCCAAGTCCGTTTCAGGTCAGCCCAGTGCTGCTCTGGTCTGAGCTATACTATACGAGTGCTGGTCTCCGCCGCTACCAGCTGGTGGACCTTGGACTACCTACTCTAGGTAGCCCATCTGCTGGATGGACCCTTTGTACCTGTGCTCCAGCCCTGTCTCTGGCCCTGTCTCGTTTTGCTCCTGACTGGAGCCCATGGATGGACACTGGACCTGGTTCAGCACTTGCTGTGTCTGGAAGTGTCGATGGACATGGTTACCAGCACCAGCTCTGGCAATGTGTTCAGCTTCTGTGAGACTGGGCATGGGTATGTCCCACCCTGGTGCATGACCCTCCTGGGTCTCCCAGCTTCATTTCCTAACTGGTCAGGCTTACACTGATTGCTCCCTATAAGAGAAAGAAACAAAAAAAAACCCAACTAAAAAAAAGCCCGACAAACCCAAATCATTTTGAACTGCTGTGCCTAAAGATATCTTTAATTGCTGTTAACTAACAATTTATTTCCCCAGCCACCCTAGATAGGAACTATTAGCAGCTTCTTCTAAGCTGTCTATTCCCAAATTCATTAATAGCTACTCAATTAAAAAAAAAAAAATCTTTAAAGCACATACAGGGTATTACAGTAGGATTTTTTTTTCTTCCTGCTAATGTCTCTTAATTGCTATGCATACATAACAAGTTTGCTGTATTGCTGATAATTTTGCACATATCATAGCCTGACAGTGTAGTGCTAATAGTGTTTAGATACTACTATGGAAAGTTGACTTCTAGAAAACAGTGAAAATTTTAAAGGAAGTAGATTCTCCATTTCAAAGCTGTTGTTGGGAAGACAAATATTCATCAAGCCCGACAACTTTTCTGTTAATTGTAGTGGAGTTTGAAGGTAACGTAGAAACCCAGATGAATGTAAAACCGGGTAAACAGAGTTGAATGTCAAGCCATGAAACATGAGTCCCAGGAGTTGACACACTTCTTTTAAAACAATATATTTTAAATATATAATTCAGTTTTATGCATTTTAATGTAATCTGTTCTGTGACTAGAAATAGGTTAGGCTCAATTTGGAGATAATCAGAAACATGGATAACTCCATTAGGTAGCTTGCAGCTTTGATTCAGAAGCAGTTACAGGATTCAATGATTAAATTCCTGAGTCAGCTGTATACCTTCACCTCCCTTTGAGCAGAGGCTCCCTCAGCCTTTATAACTTTGTCTGCTCCAGGCCAGAGCAAGGCTTCAAGTAACAAAGCTTTGTATTTTAAACATACACAGTTTAGGTAATTAATTCATATTTATAAACTGTTACCTTTTTTTTGGCCACGGTGACCTAGTTGGCAGCTCCTCCATCATAGTATATTTCTTTGTATGTGAGCTGAGCATCTGCTGAGCATGAAAAAACAGATTTCAACTCCCAGTATCCTTCCTATCATTGGTGGTGTCACTGAACAGTATAGAAGGCTGCTATTGTCCTGCTACACTCTCCAAAGGGAAAAAGTGTTACCTTAAACATGAAAGTCTGGAAAAAATAATAGCTGTCTTTAGCTTCCATGTTCCTGAAAAGAATTAAACATAGGTATGTTTGTTTCTCATATCTGTGCTGTTAGTGTAGTGAATAGCTCCAAAGACTTATCACCACATCAGTCACAGAGAACTGGGATGATAAAAAAGATTTAACTTACCGTAGCCTGCAACACATCTTCAAAGCAAGAAGTTTAAAACAAGCATTGTGCATAAACACTGACAAAAGAACAAAGAAAAGACAGAGCATTGATACCACATCAATTTTAAGTTAATACTACATATTATTTATTAATTGACAGAGAAAAGCATATCTATGATGCCTGTTGCCAGAGTTGATTTCTCAATCTCTCCCTTAGTCAGCAATGATGTCTCTGGGACTCCAACTCACCTCTGCCTTACTGCAGTAAACAAAAAAATTAATACAGACAACTAGGCTGAGGGATGGGTTGGGACAGTGGGACAGTTTGATAAGGACAGTAGCTCCCTCTTGTCCCCAGGGTATGGGAGAATATTATTATGTATTTTTATTTTTACTATCTCCCTTTAAGCCATCTTAGCCTCTGTTCCTGCTATGTTAACAAAAAAAGACCTATAGATGTTCTACAAATACCTGGTTTTTAGAGACAGGTTGTGGATGTTTTTCTGCTTTTTTTGTTTGTTTGTTTAGGGTTTGTTTGGGTGGGGTGGGGGATTTTTTGGGGGATGTTGTTGGTTTGGTTGTTCTGGGGGAGGGGAATATTTCATAGCCATGGTGGGGGAGAGGTCTGTCTGCTGTGAAAGTAGAACATATGAAGAAATAATCACTGAATTCTGGACAAGGATATCTAAATAGAGAACACATACATGGCTTTTCTTTTTACTACCGTTCTCGATATCAGTCTATAAACCAATAATATATGCATTGCTTTTGATCAGTAAGTATCCTGTTCATAAATGCTAAACCATCTGCTGATGATATATTCACAGCAGCCCAGCTAGTTTGCTCTCTGGGGTTGATAACCTGAGTTCTGTTTTCAAAGAAATATTTAGATCCAGGTGGAACATGGTATTCCTATCAAAAACAGACCTTCAGCTTTTGAGTATGAAACTGGTTAAGGAGCTGGCTGCAGGAATATATACAAACTGTCCCTGAAGACAACAGCCCAGATTGTACTGCCTGAGTACAATACTTTTCACAACTATGTCATTCCATCTCCAAGTTCTCAAATTTGCCTTGGCAAATTTATTTACCATCACAGCCTTAAGGGCAAACAATTTGCTACAGATATAAAACTCTCTCTCTTTTTTTTTTTTTTTTTTTTTTAAATACAGGATTTTCCTGGCAGAACTATGTGCATATGCATCCAGAGAACATTAAATCATTGCACATGTACTATACATACAGTGTGAATTTTCCAAAACACATCTCATTTACTATGCATTTCTTGTGAATAAGCCATGGACAAAGCTTGCATTCCTGGATGTCACACAGCTAAGGAAAATATTCAGTTCTGCCTGGCTTAAGTGAAAGAAGTGTCTTGAGAAAAGACTTTTGTAGTTGCTCAACCCAAATTGGAGTCAGCACTTGAGGTCCATGGGCCAGTTTTGTTGCATCTCTGTGGCTGTCAAATGAGATCAACCCAGATAATATACTGGGTATTAGATTTTGCTCTTATAACATCAAGCAATATTTTGAAATTTCTCCTAATTTTTTTGCAAGGAAATGAAGATATGATTATTTTAAAATTTTTCAGGAGGGGGAACAAGACTTCATATAAAGGGGAACATTTCAGTCTCAAATATAAACTGAACTGTTGCTCTGAGATTTGAAGGAATCATTGAGTTAATTAATTTTGTTCATTAGCTCTAAAACTCAAAATGATCCTCAAGATGGAGACCTTGTTCTGGAGGTCATATCTGAGTGAGGGTCTCAAAGAAGTTCATAGGAAAATAGTGAAGAGTGTAGTCCTTATCCATTGCAATACAGACAAATTTTACAGGCACAGAGCAACATTCTTATATTTTCATGGTCTCTCAGAGGCAAGTTTGAGCAAATTAAAAGATGCTAAAATATGAAGCTGATATAATATAAAGAAGAGGGACTAAGCCAGGCTTAAAGAAGAGTTTTTATTGGACAAAATATGTTTTTATAATTTTTTGCCCCGTGAAGCTTGGAGCAAAAATACTGTTTTATTCTTCCTCTCTCCATCAGCTTTCCTCTTTCAGAATTACGTGCTTGATATTAATTGCAGCCTTATACTGTGTATATCCGCTTGATGGCAGCATTTGAACATAGAACGTTTTGAATCTCTTTAAACTGTTACCTTCACATTTTACATCGGAAAGTTTGTAACCCATTCCCAGTGATTGGTTACCGGAAAATGGCAAAAGGAGAGAATGAGGACATGCCAGTAGTTCTTTGCCTGTAGGTAACCACTGCTTGTGACATGGTGAGCTGCAGCATAAAGACAGCATTTCTCCCACAGAATTGCTGTTCTCACTTGAAATTAATCTGAGAGTAGAATTTAGCCATTCATCTAACTTGTACATGGTTTTTGATAGACCAAATACAGACAGTATAAAATATTCAAGGCCATGTTGGATGGGTCTTTAAGCAACCTGGTCTAGTTGTGTCCCTGCCCACGGTAGGGGAAGTAGAATTATATGATCCTTAAGGTCCCTTCCAACTCAAAACATTCTAGGATTCTATGATTTATAAACAAAACTACCTGAATGAAGATAGCTTAAATGAACAGTCACTGAGAGGAAATTAAGAATAAGGAAAGGAAAGCCAATGAGTATTTTATGTAAATTCAGGTAAATGAAAAGATTTTGGTACACTAGTATACTCCTAGCCTCTCCCATTTTACTTGTCTATTTTTAAACCCAACAGGGCATGCACAGCAACTTTATTGATCTCATATTCATTCTCACGCTCCTCACACCGTGTGGTGAAATTTTTCTTTGCCTGTCTCTGTCTTACTGACTTTCAAAGGTGTTTAAATTAGAAAAAGGAAAATATGTTTTAATTTTTTTTTTTTTTTGTGCCAAATACAAGTACAGAACTTCACTTAGATTTCCAGAGCAGATGCAGGCACTCCTGGCTTTCTGGGAGTTGTGCATATACATTTCCAACAAGAAATAGTTAATGTTTCAAGAGGCTAAATAAACGTGGAGTTGATTGGAGTTATTCCATTTTACCTTCCAATGTTTAAATTACTGGAAGTATTTCAAGAGTCCTGCATCTTATCATGGGCTAGTGTAAGCTTTGAAGGGATTCAAGCCACTACTCTCACCTGTGCCTGGTTTTCTTCCTAAATAATGGGACTTGGAGGACCAAGAAGATCTGAATGATGTGGTGGCTGGGAGCCTGGATTGCTGAGAGATATGAGAGGCAGGCTGTTTTCAGGGAGTGTTGGAGCAGTCCCTGTAGTTTTGAGCCCAAGAAAGAGTTAGTGATGCCTCCTTGCTGAGAGAGAACAAAGATTGCCTGGAAGCCAGAGATGAAAGCATAAGGAATCACGTGTGGGCTTACTGTTGGGAAAGAGCCATAAAGGAACCAAGTCTGCTGTGGAGCTCTGTCTGAGGGAGTTTTTCTTTAGACAACTGCAGGGCTGTTATACTCTGAGAGATTAGCTCAGCAGGGGAGATCTTAGTTTTGCGCTTTATAGAGCACGTGCAAGGTTGCTGGAGCTAAGAGGGAGAAGCTGCAGCTTTATCAGGTTTGCTCTGTGCAGCTGCCTGCAGGCCCAGTCCTGTTTTCCCCTTCAGAGAGCTGGAATTGTCAAATAGTTTCAATGAAACTGCTGCCGTTACCTTGGGGTGTCGTCTTCCTTTTGAATATCAGTCCTTTTGATATTTTGCTCATTACTGCATGGATTCTGCATTGATCTTGGCTGGAAACTTTCATTTTTCTATCCTACGGTCATGATCTTCATAAAAAAAAAAAAAAAGAAAAAAAAAACCCCAAACTGATGAGTGAAAAAGGGTGCAAAAAATTCAGGATGTCCCCCAGCCTCAAGACTTTACTCTCCAGAGAATTCAGTAAGAAGGGTTAGAGATTTTTAACTCTGTTGGCCAAGTTACAAAATTGCAATGGCTTTCCAGTAGTTCCCTCCAGTTCATAAGTAGGTAGATCCAGGGTCATCATGTCCACTGATACCATTTTCAGAAGTATGAAATTGAGGTTAAAGGGCTTGTTTAACATTATGCATATTAATGTCTCCACTAAATCTGTCTTTGAAACTAAGTACATTGGCATGAATAAAAGCAAACAGAGTGGTGGTAGAACATTTAGCAATGGAAGATCATGCCCAAATCAATGCAGACTTAATCCACTAACAGCTTCAGCAAAGGGCTTCATGTTCTACTTAGCAGAGGCACACAAAAAAGAAAATGGAGAAATAGCCCAGTTTAAAGAGACAATGGAATGGTGAGTCCAAGCATTTGCTTTGAGGATGTGAAGTAAAGCAGTGGGATGGTCTCCACAGAGTCCCAAGACAGAAGAGGAATGAAGGCCACCCAGTTAACCTGGAAACAATGAACCTCAAAGTCCTTGTCGTTCTAGCAGGCGTGACTAGCTTGAGGCAGGGGAGGAAATCTACGTAGGTGGCATAGCTAGGAGAAGCAGAGAATTCAGGCTTTTTTCTTTCCTTCTGTTCCCCCTGAGATGTGGTGGTAAGATTTGTGATACTCTACCCAATTGCTTACAGGCGGCAGGGTATGTGTGACCACTACAAGATGATGAGGAACTGGCCATCCTATTATGGATGAGTGTCTAGCATCCATCTCACAGTTTAAAAAGGAGGCCTGAGGAGAAAGTGAGGAGGCTGAAATGGGACTGACAATATTCAGCAAAGACTATCCTAAATGCTTGAGGTGTTGAAGGGCCATCTGTATCCTGATGATGCCTACAGCTAGGCAAAAATAGTGTTGTTCTATTGGATAGAACTGTGATGTCTTTCAAAAAAGCAATTGTAGCTTAAAAGGATTCCTTGCTGTTCTTTCTTCTCACCACTCTTTGGAAGAACTCGATGTAGAGTAGACAAAATGTTATTAAAGCCTGTGGTACAAATGTTGGAGCATTAAACTATCAGCCTAAATAGGTCTTCAGATGTATTCTCATAATAAACACTTACATATGTTCTGTCTCTTGTGGGCAGTGCTGAGTTTGCAAATGAGTGAGTTTCCACTGAAAAAGTTCCAGCTAAGGCTGCCCACAAGCCTCTGCCCAATCAGTCATGTTTTTCCTACAGAAATACATTTTCCCAAAAGTTACAGTGAATGCAAATGATTGTGTATTAAAAAATTAAAAACTAATAATGAAGAAAAGAGTAGTTTGAACATGGACAGTGTGTGCTTGAATGTTTGCAAGGTGCTTTAGCAGGCCATGGCTGTGGTAGTGAGCAATGCTGTGACTAGATGGTGCACTTGCCATATCATACATAGAAACTGCAAATAGAGTGGTGATAGCTGCTCCTTACACAGGTATTTGTGAAAGCTCTGGCAGTGATTACTGTGTGTATATGTGTCTTCATGTTTGGGGAAGGATAATTACAGCTATGGTAGAAGTGGGAACTCTGGGTTTTGAGAACATATATTAAGAACATACATGCTGTATAATAAGTGCACTCTCCCCCCAGCAAAAAAAAAAAAAAAAAAAGAAACACACAACACAATAATTAACAATGCACTCTGAATGCACTGTAATATTTCTGTCCAGTCGTCCAGCAAGCCTTATTTGCTACTATTTGTATTGTCTTGGTGGCACTTATAATATACACCATGCATGTACTGAAAGTTGTCTGACAATTCTCTTTCTATGAGCCTGTGCTGGAGCTGCAATAGCAATGCTTGAAGCGAATCATCGACATTCAGGTTTCCCATGCTTAGTATCTGGCTCTCAGACTAATGTTGTTTTAAGTCTCAGCAAAAAAATCTTGGTTTCCAAGAATGAGAAGACATTGTCTCTTCCATTTGTTATTTAAAAATAATAATCTGACAGTCATGTTGAAGCATAACAGCACTATTCTGAGGGCTGCTCATACAGACTTGATGTCCTTTTGACATGAGTTTTACTGGGCTGCCATGAATTTCTAGTTATTAATGCAATAGTTAAAACGATAAGTGTGAGGGGAGCCAATGCCAGGTTTATCGGAAACAACCATTCCATGTAAATGTCAAGCCTCTAAAAAATAGAAGTACACCTCCTGCAGGTCAGACATCAACCCTCACAACATCATAGAGCTTCTGGCTGAACTACATTCTCTCACAGACAGCAAGTTCTTGTGCCTTAACTGCCCTGGTTACAGGCTGCACGAAGCTGCCTATCCTGGAGCAAAAAAAAAAAAGTAATTTGAGTTGTTTTGTCTTTTTGTTTCAGTGAACTCAGGATGCCTTATGTTTGTTGTGAGCTGCCAGTTGCACATGATTACAGGATGCAGCTGGCTGTGGTGACCTCTTATCCTGCAGAAGCATGTAGTTCTCTGAGCCTGAAGTGTGAGGGACCTCAGATCCTTACTCTGAATTCCTTCCAGTGGCAGAAATGGGTATTTTAAGACTGTTAGACTGAAAAGCTTCATAATGTTTATTCAAAGCCTGCCTGAGATCCTTGCTTGTAAAAAGGGCAAGTGGGAAGAAAGTACATTTTCAGTTTGGTTCAATTTTTGCATGTGTGTGTGTCTCTGAATAAAGATTTCAGGATAAAGCTCCTATTCTGAAATTAGAACTGAAACTGGAGCCACAGAGGGCCCTAGGATTGCATTCTCATTTGACTGAATGCATTCTTTTGAAAGTTCAGTGAGAATATCATATGGTTGCTGGGATATATAAGTTTAGTCCTTCACAAGGCACCATGCATCACCCATATGGCACACTTGTTTTGCCTTGGCACACCACTGCTGGTGTGGCTCAAAAGTTTTGACTGGAGCAAGGCTCCAGTAGTTCTTTCATTCTATCCAAATGGTCAGGGTTTTTTTATTAAGTACACTCTGCAGAGTCAATTTCTACTTGTGAGATATCACTTTGACATGAGGGAACAAAAAAAGTGCTGTGAATGACACCCTTTTTTACATGCTAAAAAGTGTAATTGAACTGATTATTAAAAAAAAGGAAATAAGAGAAATAAGTACCAACTTTTCTTTGAAGCAGCATTACTGAATTGTTAGTCTTGCTGTGTTTGCCTTTTGGATTCTTTTCTGGGCCTACAGGGAAGCTGGAGAAGGATTCTTCATCAGGAACTGTAGTGACAGGATGAGGAGTAATGGGTTCAAACGGAAAGAGGGGAAAATTAGATTAAATATAAGGAAGAAATTCTTTACCCTGAGGGTAGTTAGCCACTGGAACAAGTTGCCCAGAGAAACTGTAAATTCCCCATCCCTGGAAGTGTTGGCCAGGTTGGGTGGGACTTGAAGCAACCTAGTCTAGTGAGAGGTGTCCCATGGCAAACCATTCTGTGATTCTTTCCAGAACAACTGAGTTGCTGAGACTGGACAGTGGTGGAGAGGGCTAAAGGATTTTCTCGGGTGCAAGTATTTTAGAAAGATTTGTCACCAAAATCACCGCAAGGCTGGATGGTAGCACATGTTCGGATTTTGAACTCTTTCTTCCTATGAAAAACACCGATATAATATTGTTTTCATTTGTACCAATTACAGACACATCCAGTTGAAGCATAAGATAGATAGACAACAATTTAGTGTGCACCGGTTTTGACTCTCATTCTGAATTCTGGTCTGCGTTCCTTCTTTAATCAATAACACCAAAATGTCACCTCATTCTCTTGGAAGTCCTGTGAGAGGTGCTTATTTTTATTTTCTTCAAAATTAAAGAAATGATGCCTTGCCAGGGCCCTAACTTCTGGTCCTAATTTCTATCATCAGGCCCCTAGACTTCTAGGTTCTCAGCCCTGGGACACGTCTTTTCCATGGATGTGGTTTGCTCCATGAATGATACAGCAGTTTTAAGGCAACTACTAACTGTCCTCTGTGGAAAAAAGTCAATCTTGGTCACTGTCTGTCTATTATCTTAGAGCTGCTCCCCTACTCAGTGCTTCTTGAACTATTGAAAGACTTTCATTCCATAATTAAGATTTTAAAAGAAATTTCAGAAGTTTAATTCCTGATTTTTTCTCTTTTGTGTACTAGTTTTTGTGTCTGTGGTCTGATGGTAAAACACACTGCCCGACAACCAGTGGTATTGGTTGCAGCTGAGTAAACCCTCTTTAAGCTTGCTAAACCAAATGAAATGGCATTATGTTTTTCAGCAGGGATATAGACTCTGTTAGCATAAAATAGTCAAAGGGTAGTTGATGATACATATTTACTAGTGCAAGAGCGAGTTTGAGCTGGTAAAGCATATGTGCTGAGGAGGCTGAAGAAACAGAAGGTTTCGCAGGGGCAGGGAGGTGACGTTAACCGTCATGTTATGAGAGCATGTGTTCATTACTTTTCTGGGCATGGCCCTTTGTTCTAGTGCCTTGATGGATGTGCTAAATCCTACATAGCACTGAAGACCCAGAGGCTCAGAGTACAGTATTAAAATAAAATAAAATATAATAAAATAAAATATATAAAATAAAATCCACTATGAGTGTAGACTGAGTGTTAAGTGGCATGCTCAGGAGAGCACGGAGGGGGAGAGCAGGGTAGCTGTGTCAGCTCAGTGCTGCCCTTGAGGCTGTGAACTCATTCCCTAGCTGGGTTTTTAGGTCAGGACAGTGATGCTTTGATGGAGCTGTGCTATTTCTGCTTCCACAGCCTGTGCAGTCAAGAGTGTGCTCCTCCACTCCTCCAGGTACTGTAGCTTACCCAGACCAGCTGACCTAGAGCTCCTGAGTCATTTGGCTTCCTTGAAAACCCCATCCTTAAAATTGCCCTACTGAACCTCAGGGAGAAGCAGGGCAAAGCCAGTGAAAAAACTCAGTTCTTTCTCATGTTCACATTCAGTTACTCTCTTCTCTTTTTCTGTAACTTTATCATTTAAAGTAAACTAAGCCAGTAGTAGTTAAATCTGAAAATCTGTGAAGTTTCTGTTCACAGGTACTGGTATCATGAAAAATGCAAAGTAAGTCATGTCTGTTTTGACTGCCAGTAGACTGCCTTTACCTACGTGATAAGACTTAAATTGTGCAAGCTGGGAGGCAAGTGTATTTTTCACTGCGTGAAAGCAGCAAATGTTGATGGAACAGAGCTCTCCCAAAGAAAAAGAACTCTCCATTCCTTAACAACTTTACAGAAGGTCTTTGAGGGAACAAAACAGGGTGAACTCAAGTACAGCACCTGTATTAAAACATGTCATAGTACTGAATAGTAAATGGATGAAAATACGGTAGAAACACTTCTGCATGTCTGGATGTTCACATGAGCAGTGCACAGTCAGAACTCAGTTCTGCACCCTTCTTTAGTCCACTTATTCATTTCAGTTCCTTATATAGTACCAAGCCCTGATACCGTTTTCTCTCTTCTAGAATAAATATATAAAATTATACACACACACACACACACACACACACACAAAATTGTTTTACTAATAGGTAAAGTTTTTAACAATGCTAACAAGAAAGGAGGGTCAGTAATGATATTGTATTCATTCAGATGAGAATAGAATATAAACTACCTTCATTCTTGCAAACTTTTGTGCTGGTGTTATTTATAGAAAAGATCATGAGGGACACCATTTGCATTTACCACCTGGACAGAGAGGATGCCAGTTTGGACATCCACAAGCTGAATTGAAACTTCCCTTTGAACTCAGATAGATTTTGGTTCTGTTGAATTATTATGTTTTCTTTTGGTGCCAAGTGCAAGAGATATTGCAGAAGAAAATTAAAACCACAACCTGATTTTTTTAGATCTCCATCCTGTTCTCGTGGACCAGAGATTTGGCTCAATATCCAAGCATCTGGAAGCTCCAAAAATGCATCTTCAGAGGTTTTAAAGTCAGGTTTTTTACAAGATGGTTTCCAATGGGCTGTGCACCCTTCTATAAATAACAGCATCATCTGTGTGTACATCTGCACACATTGCAGTTGCACTGAGTCTACCTGCAAACAGGTGTCATTGATCCAAATAAAGTGATAGTTGTGTCACTTTTTTCATTTGCAATTAGTCTCTGATTGGCTGTGTTCCCACAGAATGATTTATTTTGCCTTCTAAAGAGCTGAAAACTTTCTTTTGCTATAACTTTGGGCTTAAGTGCCGATGGCTTTTGAGAAAGGGTCAATAATACTGGGAATTTTATTTAGAAAATGTGCATATGCAATGAAAAAAAAGATCTGTGCTAATGACAACCACTCTTACAAGAAGAATTTGAAGTACATGTGGCTGTTTCAGCACTCCCCATCTCTCATTCTATTTAAAAGTCCCTGGCAATATGTTCATCCCCTGGACAGAGGGAGAGGACAGACATTATTTAGCGAAGGGGCGGTTATCTGATTTCACTGACATTTAGAGAACATCAGAATCACAACAAAGCTGGGGTGAGAACTCTTTTGGCAATTACTGCAGACATATAAATTCAGTGCCTAATACTGATGACACAGAACAGACTTTCCTGTTTGTGTTGTTGAAACTTCAAAATCAACTCAGAGCTGAGCCGCTTTTTCCATCTGTACCTACCTGGTAAAAAAGGGGGACAAATTTATCCAGAGCAAAATGGGGGTCTTGTACAAGTGTCCAGACTACAGACTTAGTAGAAGAGTACAGATATTGATTTTGTATATGAAGAGAAGTTTTATGGTTCCATCTTTCTACTAACCAGCATGTAGAGTCTATTTGCTTCTGTCCTGTTCCACAGGAAAAAGAATCTGACTTACAGCAATACAATTTTGTCCTCTAGCTGGTCAGATGAGCAGAATTACACGCTGAAACCACCAGAAAGGAGGATGCACACAGATAAGCTACCTTCCCCTTTACATTTGTGATCTTCATTCATAGCTGGTCACAGAAGTCTTCAGCCTTGACTCTCTGGTCCTTTTTTTTAAGAGTAGCTCAGTGTAACTTGATCAAGTTCCCAGTTTAAATATTCCTATTTGTCTCCAGAATCTGTCTGAGGATAGAAGTACTATGAACTCATAACAAGAATAAAAAACAACAACCTGCATCCTTTTCTGTGACTATTCCACAGAATCTGTAGTTCAGCATCTTTCTTGTCAGGGCTGCCCAAGGAGATTTCAGGAATTTACACTAGCCACTAAAGGATAGGTGGAGAAACAGCCACCAAGCGAAGCCAGAAGCAGTTCCAACACTTTCTAAAGAGATGCTGTGAGAAGGATTGCAGGAGCTGTGAGAGGGGACTGAAGGGTAATAATGCGATGTTCAGAATTCACTGAAGCAAGGGACTGAAGCTGACGACCAGAAACTCCAAAAAGAGTATTCCAGAGGAAGCTGGAAACCTTGTTCAGCCACCCTTATTCATACAATAAGAAATTCTAGGTGTAATTTCTGAAGGCTGAGCTCTTGCAAATCTGCAAATCTTCTGTCATAAACTTAGACGAGAAATGTACTTGGTAATGTGGAGCTATTTGTGCCATCTGGCAGCTGTCAGCTTTCTCTGTTCAGTTCCCCCCTACTAATGCAAAACACAGAAACTGGACCTTTTACATCTTGCTATGTGAAAAAGTTTGGTGTCTAGAGGCTTTTTAAGGCCAAACCATTGTGTTGCTCTGTTGCCTGCTATGTGGACATCCACTGCAAACATTAATAAGGACTTTTCCTGGTCGGCAACAACCATATATTCCTCCTTCCTCTAATATTCCTTTATGGCAGTGTGTGTGCCAAGTACATTGCACATGTCCTCTTAAATACCTGAAATTCACCTCGTACACTGCTTCAGAAATATTTTAAAAACAGCTGGTGTTTATCTCATTGCTATCTCCATTTTTAGCTACAGTTTGCTGACCTCCACCATTTTATCAAAGATTACTTTTTTTTCCTTTTTGCCAGAACACTTACAGCTATTCTCCAATCTTTTTTTTTAATCAGTGCTGACACTTTGTTATAAGCCACCTGTGAAATGAAGTGATTATTTTGCTTGTTTTCCATTTGTGTTGTGTGCTGTGAGGAGAAGTACTGGGTCAGGCAGGACCTTCAGGTGAAAGTGGAGAGGTTGTGCCTTCTCTGGAGGGGACAAGTAGGCAAGGCAAGGCTGCAGGCAGGAATAGCTGCAGCAAATAGCCATAAATTTGCCCTAAAAACAGGCTGCCGAGAATGCAGTGAGAGACAGCGGCCAGACCTTTCTGGGGAGGGAAAGACACAATCACTGGAGTGGGCACTCTAGATTTGGAGTGGATGGAAATTTAAACCTGGAAAAAAAGGTTGTTCCCCAAAAGAGACAGTGAGCAAAGCCTGTTCTGGAGCAAATAGATTTCTGTATTTCTAAAAATGGGACATTATAAACCTAGATTTTGCAGATTAAAGGGGGTTTTTTTGTTTGTTTGTTTTATCTGTTTGTTTTGTCATTGTGGGGATACAGACTATAGGGAAAAAAAGTCTAGACATCCTTGTCCTAAAGCTCTGGTTGTTGTGGACATGGTCCTGCTTTGCAGTGCAGGAATAAGCAGATTTCTCTGGTGACATTGACTACTGCAGGCTGGATGTCAGCTCCATGGAATGTGCCAGCATTTTCTTCATTGTGACAGTGGTGAGGCATTGGAACAGGTTGCCTAGAGGAGTTGTGGATGTCCAATCCCTGGAAGTGTTGAAGGCCAGGATAGATGGGACTTTGAGCAACCTGGTCTAGTGGAAGGTGTCCCTGCCCATGACAAGGGGGGTTAAAACTAAATGATCTTTAAGGTCTCTTCACTGGAAGGGACCATTCTGTGATTCTGTTATTTCAAGATAGCAATAAAAAATAAAGTATGAGGAGCTGTACAGAACAACATGCTCTGAATTGACATTTCATTGCTGCGATCATCCCTGACTAGCAAAGATGCTCTGGTTCTGTTCTCTGGAGGCTGCTCTAAAGTCAAAGTTTTTTGATGTTCATAATGTAAATTAAAATCTCATGTATTTCACAAACTGGCCTTACAGCACCTCTCTTTGCCCTGAGGTGCTCAGCTACCTGGAAAGCCCAGTTCAATGCACAACTGAGCTCAATGTAATACTTGGCAGAAAAAGAGAAATCTCACTGTAATTCTTCTCTGCAGCTACACATTTCAGATGAGAATAGTAAAGGGCAAACAGTAGCAAACAAATCCCTGCTGCTTTTCAGCAGAAAGGTAAGATGGCACAGGAACCTCACTTTTTGGGGGAGTTTTGTGCTTTTAGATTGGAAGTAGTATTCGTGGAGCACTCCAGAGTGGTGTGATTTTCTGCATCAGGATGTCACAGTGCTGTGAGCATGCCTCGTAGGCAATTGGTTGCCAATCCCCAGAACAGTGCCAGTTTCAGAAACGAAAGATGTTGGTGGGGGTGCTGCTAACCACACATCTTAGGTTCCAAAAAAAATAACATATTACCTGGGCGAAGTCCATCTGCTGAAGCTGTAAAAATTCTGAGCTCTCAAAGTCCATAACAAACCTCACTGTGGAAACTTGATTCTCTACTATTCAAAGAAATTTTTCCTGTTCAGCACCTTGCCAAATGTCTACAAGGTTCTGGCTTTACAAATTTCTGTAAGTTCTTTCTTGGTTCCATTTTACTTTTATCCTACTCCTCCAAGACACCAGGTTACCTCTGCTTGTAGCATATCCCATTTTTAACTAATTTTTGAATAGCTGTTCTCTGAATATTGCTCTTTAACTGTAACATAGTATCATCTGCATTTCTGAACTAGTATCAAGGTCCCATTCTGACACACTGTATGAGAACAGGGCAGGAGACAAATCACTGTCCCAAAAGCACATAAACAAACCATTACAGAGCTAAGGATAAGAAAGTGGGAAGATGAACCACAGGGTGGGTGAGGTTTGGTTAACAGTTGGTTGTGACTCGGGAAACAAGCCTGAGCCAGATAATCAGAGCTGCTGTCTTACACCCAGAGCCTGGTGGCGTAACCCCAGCCTTATCTGATAAAATGGTGTGGTAGGTTTGTAGGCATCCCAAGGGTTGGCTGCAAGCAGCAGTATTTGAACCAAGACTGCAAATATGTCAGTTCTGATTCCAGGACTCCTCTCTAACACTTCTCTGTGATTGTTTCCTCAAAAGCAGAACTAAAAGAATTGAGCTTGATAGAAACTATTTTATTCCGTTTCATATGTTTGCAGCTCCTACCTCCCAAGAATCTGTTCAGCTTGCTAAAAAAATGAAATTGCTACAGATGGATATTTCTTTCAATTACTGTAAAAACATGTAACAAAGCCTCTGGCATGCCAAGAACCAAGCATCAAAGCTCAAGAGCTTACATATTCTATTAAGTGGTTTAATATTGTAGAGAAGAACAGAAAAAAATACAGTGTTTTGTCCCCCATGGCCTCCTTTAGGAGACCTCAGGGAGCCAAAAGGTTGCACTTTTTCTGGTCTCCCTGCTCTAATATCAAAACACTTAATAGAATATGTAAGCACTTGAGCTTTGATGCCTTGTTCTTGGAATGGCAAGTATAGTTCATAGTGGTTTGATGATTTGGGGTGGTCTGTAGCAGATTATTCTCCCCTCCTGTTGAGATACCACAGGAAATACAGGACTGGTGCACAGACTTTTCCTTTTTGTCTTGTGTGTAGCTGCTACTTTCCCTTGCACTACTACTCATAACTCTTGTCGATATCGCCTAGGGAGTCTCTGCTGTGCTTTTTGCAACCGGACTTATCCATCTCACATTGGTCTTTTCAGCCATCAGTGTGCTTGTAGCAAGAGTGGGTAGAGCCCCTCTCAAATCTTCGTTCGCAAAGCCCGGCCATGATGATGATGATGATGACTACTCATAACCTCAAAAAACTTTTCATTCGAAGGGAATAGCTGCAGCAAAGGTAGGTGGATGGGCTCACAGCTCCCACTCTGCAACAGAGACTTTCTACTAAGTAGACCCATCTGGGGCTGCATAGAGACACATGTGGCACCAGAAATACAAAGGAAGATAACATTTCAGCTCTCTTTGACAGAAAATTTTTTACCTGTCTCTTTTTTATTCAACTTGCTCTGAGAAGTTTTGGTAATGTTCATCTTTAATAGTGTATCTTTTGGCCCATAGTTTCTTATCCTGTCACTGGGTACCACTGAAAAGAGCCTGGCACTGTCTTCTTTGCACCATCCCTTCAGGCATTAATATAAATTGATAAGATCCCCCCCAACCCTCCTCTTCCCCAGGCTGAACAGTCCCTCCCATTTCTCTCAGCCTTTCCTCACAACAGGGAAGCTTTGAATCTTTAATCATCTTTGTGGTCCTTTCTTGAACTCTCTCCAGTATGTGCATGTCTGTTGTACTGAGAGGCCCAGAACTGGACACAGTACTAGAGGTGTGGCCTCACCAGTGATGAGTAGAGGAGAAGGGTCACCCCCCTCAGCCTGCTGGCAACGCAGCTCAGGATATTGTTAGCCTTCTTTGTGGCAAGGGCACATCGCTCACTCACATTCAATTTGGTATCCAGCAAGATCCCTGGATCTTTTCAGCTGGGTGGCCACAGCACACACGGGTGTATGGAGCTGTTCCTCCCCAGGTACAGGGCTTTGCACTTCCCTTTGTTGAACTTCATGAAGTTCCTGTCAGTCCATTTCTCCAGCCTGTCGAGGTCCCTGTGGAGTGCAGCACAACCCTTTGCTGTACCAACCACTCCTCACAGGTTTATGCCATCTGACAATTTGCTGACAGTGTGCTCTGCCCATTATCTAAATCATTTACAAAGATGTAAAACAGGATCAGACCCAGTATTGACCCCTGAGGTACACTGCTAGTTACTGACCTCCAACTAGACTTTGTGCCATAGAGCACCATCCACTGGGCCCAGCTGTTCAGCCAGTTTTCAGTCCTTCTCATTGTCTGTTCATCCAGCCCGTATATCATCAGCTTCTCTGCGAGAATCTAATGGAAGACAGTGTCAACGGCCTTACTGAAGTCCAGACAGACAATATCTACTGCTTTCCCACTGTCTACCAGCCCTGTCAATTAACTATAAAAGTTTATCAAGTTGACCAAGCATGAATTTACCTTGGTGAATCCATGCTGACTACTCTTGATATTTTTCTTGTCATTCACATATCTGAAAATTATTTCCAAGGGAACATATAAGGACATTATAGCTTGTTTACTTGTCATAAGATATTTTTATATGAAGATTCAAAGAGGCATTAGCTACTCCACCAGGGATTGAGGTGAGGATGATCTGCCTGTAGTTTCCTGGGACCTCCTTCTTGCCATTCTTGAAGACAAGCTCAAACATTTTTCTGCATCAATTCTATTCCCTCCTAAAATTAAAAAAAAAATTCCTTGCTTTATCCATAGATGAGACCTGTAGAAGTAGAGCATGTATACCCAGAACGGGGAAGTCTTTCATACTGTTTCATAACCAGAGAGATAGAAGTTGGTTCATGCTTGCTGCTGAGTTAGTAAGATGCTGAATCCACGTGACTATATCCTGTCCTCTGGAAGGACTTACTTTCTCAGGCTTACCAGCAACTGCCATGGTTACAAAGCTTCAGAAACTGACTTACATATGGCAGGGTAGACACACAGTGATTTGAGCTTCTGGGAAGACAGGGGTATCTCAGAAGATTTAGTGGCACAGTCATGCTTGGTACTTGCATGAGGTAGTGGGAAGAAAAAGTCATAACTTCAGAAGTTGAAGTCAGCTGAACACACAGGAATCTATTTTCTGTTTTGCAAATGAAGCAAGTAATCTCTGAAACAAAGTTCCTAGTGTTGCAATGGATTTCATATCCCTGTAATTCTTGGCACAAAAGTTGAATATCAAGTTAAAGGGACACTCTAGCTTGTTTGCTTATCACTATATATGTTTATTTTAAGATTCAAAGAAGGGGATTGTGCAAAGCATGGATCAGTTTGGCTTTTCAGCAACCTAGATAACACACAACTGATATGCACAGTATACAAAGAAGTATCAATGAGAATTACCTTTATTGTAAAATAAGAACACAAAATAGTAAGCTGTTACACTGCTAGTACCTTATTTTCTAAGTCTTAAATGTTATAAAGTAAATAACCTCAATTCCTTAAAAAACTTAGGGTTTTGTGTCTTTCAAGATAATTCAAAGTTTGACGATGCTAAGTATGATGATACCATAGTAGAAGAATAATGAAAATGGGATATTAAGCAGAAAAGATATTCAGAGCACACTATAGAGTGCATTGTATTTTAGTATATTTTCTAACATACATATTAAAAATCAGAAATTCCTGTGTGGTTGAGTGCTAGGACTGCTTATGACTTTATGAAAGTCTTGTGGACATCCATGTACATCAGCACATCATAATTACTGCTTCAGAATATTAATGAGTGAACATAAATGTTTTAAATCATAACTTAGCAGATTTTATGTTTTTATGTTTATGTTTGTTTTACCGGATTCTTAGACACACTAAAACCATTTAATAAAGCTTTGCAACTCCAGATTATAGGACTTTCACAGAGAAGCCCTCAAGGCACTTCACAAATTCCATTCATAAAACCCTGTGGATAAAGATTACCCTTATTGTAGAAGATCAGTAAGTTAAGAAACAGGGTTTCAATAATCTGCTTAAGGTAACTGTGGAGTACAACTCTCAGTTCTTAATTTTATCCCTTGTTCTAATAATTTCCTTTTATATCCTCATTTATTATTCCTAAAAATACGTTTCAAATGGCAAGTGAAGTTAATTCATAAAATCTATAGACGTAGGCTTGAAAAAAGAACCTTATGTAGTGATATCTTCGTGTTCAGACCTGTTCTGCTGTAGACCTGGTTTCTTGCAACTGTAGTTCAGGCTACAAACCATTATACTTTCACCAATTCATCCCTAGGGTAACCACTCTGCTTGTCTGTGATGAGAGTCCCCATTATTCAGTCTGTGCTGACGGACTCCAATGAGGGAATAAGTGTTATATTCCAGGCTAAATATATTGTTTGGTTATATATAACTCCCTGTCCCTCTTGGTTCTTTAATTGCTCTCTCAGGTACAGATCTCAATCTTTTTCCCTGGCAGTTACTGTTAATTTCTTCTGCCCCTCCTCTTGGACTGTTGTTCAGAATAAAAATTTATTCCAACCACTGGCATATCTACCACTCTTCTCCATATCTGAGGAGACAGATTCAATAAGATTAAAGCCCAGTAATGTGTTACTGTCATTAAAAAAGGAGTGGAGGATAGAATATCACTGTTTCTTCCCACAGTGGATCTCAGCATACCAGGTCTTTAAACTCACCAGAGCACAATCGTCACATTACCGGAGTAAAACTCTGTATGTGATTGAATGAGACATAATATGCTGATCATAACATATTCAAAAGAGGTGCAGTAGCCTTGCCTTGTGTTTGCTAAGATTACACAGATCCCAAGCATAACATTGGCCACATATCAATGCCCTAGAGTACTGCAACTTTAAGGTGTCCTTAAATAACTTGCAAAATCAGCCTAGAAAGAATAAAGATCAGATAGAGAAAAAATTTCTATTATGTAAGACATGAGTATTCTTTTAGTCCAGCCTTTTTTGTGGTTGAGCTGAAACAAAAGAATACATATTTCCAGAGAAATGAATTAGAGAGAACAGATTTTAATGTAGAAATCCAAGACTAAATGGTGCTTTTTTTTTTTCTAAATTGCTGAAGAGTTGTACGCAAGCTTTTGTAGCCAACACCCCACATCCAGGAACTATCATGGGCTGAAAGACTTCAAGACTGTATATTTAAATATTGACGGATTGTTACATATAAGATGTTACTGAGTAGTCTAAATCTTCACAAAAACCCTTAACAGCCTGATCCCACTATCGTTGCTGTTATTAGACAAAATGCTAGTATTAGAGTCCAGAACATATCCCCTAAGAAATGGATTCTGTTACCTATGCTCCTGTGTTGTCGTACTTTGGTCTTCAAATGTTTCTTCCAAAATCTATGGAAGAGTCATATGGCCCTGACTTGACAAAACAGAAAGCAGTTCAAGATATCGATTTTGGTTTGCCATCTTCCAGAAAGGAATTGTGGTCACGTGATCAGAAGAACAGCTCTATTACCTCTGTGCCTGACCTCTCATAACACCATAAACCCCTACCCCCGAGGAAGGCATATTACAGTGCAGGAGTGAACAGTGGCAACAGCTCTGGGATTGGGTCTCACAACATTTTGGATTTTTTTCTAGTTTCTTTGGGCAGAAACATGTTTAGTGCTGTGATTTGGAGAAAGTGTCGTGTTGATGATTAAAAATAAAGAACAATACTTGTTTCTCTATGTACCTTGATTAATTAACATGCTGTATCTGATCTCCTTGACCTTGTACAAACATGTACAAGGCTGTCCTAAGTAAGCACTCTGATGTGCTAAACTGCAGCATACCAGGCACTCAAATGACAGAAACAAAATTCAGATTTTTTTTTTTTTTTGGTGTTACTGTACATGACAGAAAGATGGCATTAGTATTTAGAAGATCTGAAGGAGACTGTATCTCCAGCAGGTGATGAAATTGTTTGGCAGAAAGCAAATAAAGAAAGGAAATATTTTCTTACATTAAAGAAAAACTTGGGAGTTGGCAAGGAGCTGAATATAGAGACTCCCTAAGCTACACTAAACTTTTCTATTATAATTCTTCCATCCTCTAAGATTAACTGTTTGAAAATCCAATTAGTCCCTCAATAATCATGACTGTTATCTAATGATGAATAAACCATCTGCAGAAAATATTGCAATCACAGGCACAGCTGTTACCATATGCTGAAATTTTCTTACATGACCTTGGTTGCTACAGTACCTACCAGCTGAAATAAGACGTGGAAATATTGCCAGCTTCAATTAGACTAGCAAGCTGTTCCTTTCCCAAGGCTGTTGAGGCACTTCAGCCATTAACATAAAACACAAACCAAGGCGTTATTACAAATTTTGATTACTCGTTTCTAAGCTGAAGAGGTGAAATTCTGGAAAGAATTTCAGTTCTTCCTTATTAATGTGGCTAAAAATAGAAAACTTAATACTTGATTTCAAAAGATCTCCAATTATCTGTTGCTTCTAGAAATGGAATCTTAAGCTGGGGGTGAGAGCGGGTGCAGGAAGCACAGAGGCTCTGGCAATGATTTGCCTTGGTTTTATTTAGAACAAAGGCACAAAAGGGGGTTTTTGGCAAAGAAATCTGGCATGCTTTTCCTTATTCAACAGGTAGGAAGTATGTGACCTTGTTTACTGTTTGTCTACCATGAGGTCTATTTCTGGCAACCTGAGACATTTTAATAAAAGTAATCCTTTAAAACCTTTCCAAATCTAAACTTTCAAACATGCATTTATAGTAAGAAGGTGCCAGCTTCATTATGTGTGCCTTTGTCAGGTAGTAAATATTTTAATCTTTTGGAGATTTTATGTTAGTCTTTCTAATCCACGTAACCCTTTCTATATTACACTAACATTAAAAAACTGAATTTTAATATAAACCATAACAAGCCTAATGAAACCAATGTAAGTTCTTAGGCCAGAGAAATTATTTTGCCTTTTAATTGCTTAAGTTATCCATTCAGTTTAATATAATGCAATAAAAGAATAAAAGAGATGGAGAGAATGAAGAGTGTGGTTGAATTGCAGTGCTTGCAAGTATTCCCAGACCTTTTTTGTTTTATAGATTGCTCACTAACAGTTCAGTGCGTGATATCAGTATTTAAAATCCAGTTTCCACAGTAATTTTTGTAGGATGACTAACTCACATCGCCTTTTTTTGCTCTCAGAAAGCTGAAACTAATTCTGTAAGGGGGGTCTGTGGTAAAGATAATGACTCTTCTGACTCATTTTCCATGGACATTTTTTAATACCTACTTAAAAAGTAATGTTTCTGCAAACAGTCTAATTGCTGAAATTATTCATTGCAACAGGGATTCTAGAGTTGCTCATGGGATGCCTGGTCATGATTTGTGATATTTTATTCCTTCTTCTGTCTGCTAATAATATCACCTGATGTTGAAAGTGCATTAAATGTATAGCTACAGTTTTTTCCATGACATACAAACTTTTTATGTAGCTTCAAAGGAGAGAAGAGATGGTCTATACTGAGATATGGTCCAGCTTCTCAGTAGGTGGGGAAGAAAGGGAAAAACAGAAGTAGCCAGTCACAAATATTGCCTGGCTTCTACCTACACCACAATCTCCTTTTTCATTCAGCACATTTGTAATTCTCTTCTTTTTCTCACCTGCACAATAAACTCCCATTTTTTATTTCAGTATCCCTTTAAAGAATGTTCCAAGGGTCAGATTAAAGAAGCAGAAAATGTCTGTCCCGTTCTCAGACTACGATCTCATTCACACAACGTGGTATCTGACCTACACTTTCCAGGTCTGTGATCCAGGAATACACCTGAAGGAGTCTAACTTAGGCACCTTATTGTGTGTCCTGCTAAAAAAACCCGTCCCATTTAAGAGATGGTAAACAACTGACAGATTGTTGCTAATAGCGTTTCACAGTAAGGGAAACCCTAACTTCGGGAGGGCATTGGGAGTTTTGCTACTGCCTTTGCAAAAGCCAAGACTTTCCTCTCTACAATGACAATGGAATTATGCTGGCATATGCTTTAGAATGCTTGTAATAATCAGTAGTTCCTATGATTAAAAAGCTCAGTGCATTAATCTGTTATTTATAGTGCAGTTAGAAGAGTTTGTGTATTTGCACATAAATCCATAAAACCAAGCATACTGACATTGGAATATTAAATATATATATTAAACTTAAAGCTGTAAGAACTGGTTGAAAACTTGTATGAATGCAACAAACTCAAACTGCAGTTACTTTGTGATTGCAGTTTGAGAATTCTGTATCCTTACTGCAAAGTCCACTTATCCTGTATGTTAGGCATGCAGAAATCAGTCCCTGCTGTCCTCAACAGAGATGAAAAACTCCTAAATCAATGATCACCTGAAGCAGCCTAAAATGATTTTCAATTAGAAGGGAATATTATTTTGTACAATTCACATGTATATTCTAATTCTGTCAAGGAGGCACAAAGAGAAAAAAGTCAGAAACTATTTTTTAGATGTAGATAGACCAGCTTTTGGCAAGTCTTAAGTCATGGCCATTTGGGCTAGCACAGGCATGACATCCAAGGCTAGGAAGACCTTTCCAGTCTTACATTTCTAATTACAATTAGTGAATATGTGTTTCCAGTTGACAAAAAATTGGTTTTGCAATGGTTTTATATATGTGCATCTTATCAAATTCCTTTCACCAGTCTTATGATAGAAGCAAAAAGCATGATTGAGCTATTTATAATATAACTTAAAGAGTTAGGACCCTTGCAATGTCTGGATGTCATTTATTTCAACAGACTTATTCATAACCCTTCAAACAACCCGTAGTTTTTCAGGGACCATACATATTTCAGGGTGATAAGTGATTTATGTTCTCTTTCTCCTGCTTATAAGAGTGTGGTGTGCTCACCACTAGCATTTGTTTGAAAAGCAGTGCACTAAAAATTGGATCAAGGTTATACTGAGTGAAGAAGGTAGAGATGTGAGTTACAAACCTGTTTTTTATGTTTGTTTCTTTAAAACTCTTTCATCATCTTTCTTTATAGTGTGTTGCCATCGTGATGGCACCCAAGTGTTTACTGCCTGAACATGGCATCTACGCTGCTGCCTCAGCAATCTTTTGTATTTGGCTGCTTCACAAAGTTATTTCTATTTGGGTGAAAAATTGGTTTCAAAGTATGTTCAGGATCTATCTTTTCTTTCTGCATATTCCCTCCAATTCAACCATCTGTGCAAATTAGCAATCCTGAAATGCTTATTAGAGCTTCCCCTTCCCCCCCTTGATTAACACTTCTTGCATTTAATGAAGTCTCTTATAAATTGTGGATCAAATGTTCAGACCACTTATGTCACCTGACCCAGGTCTAAGAAAAAACATCGTGAGTGCCTTCAAATATGGGGCTCTGAAGCACCCAAAACAGTGAGAGAATGGGAGAGGTGCAATGCCAGTGTGTGACCTGGCAGACAGGATAAACCAGCCTCTCTGGAAAAGGTGAAGCATCTGCAGTTGTGTCTCAAATCCTGCCTATCTCATGGGCTTAGGCCCTTAGTTGTAAACATAGGTCAGATGACACCATGAAACCTGAATTTATGAATCTGAGGTTTTTAGGAATGTAGGCAGGCATGCGGAGCTTTAGCCTGAGAAGAGCTGTGAGCATAAAGGAATCATTCTATGTGGCTTCACCTTCATTGGGGACCGAACATCAGGGCTGAGTGTGTTGGTGGACCCCAGTCATAGCTCCTGAAAGGGAGCTACAATGTGAACATGTCCATCAAGAATGTGCTCTGGAGGAGGACTGAGGGCTCAGAATCAGAGGTGGGGGATCAAGGGCCAGGGTCATTACCCTCTTACAGAGCAGCCCCTGATGATGTTCCTTCAATCAAGGCTGGGACATCTGTTCAGAAATGATACACTTTGAATATTAGATTCCTTTACCTCCTAAAACTATCTAGTCAAAGCACACTTTTAGCAGTTCAGACTGTGAAAATTGAAGTTCAAGGAAAATGTGATCAAATTTCAAGCTGTTTTGTGATTCCAGATGCTTGAAATAGCCCTGAATCTTTCTTCCCTTCCTCTCCCTCTAGTAATATTGTGAAGAAGAAAGTAATGGATGGGTTCAGAGTAATACTGTGGGAGAGGCAGTACAGGCAAAACAAGCGGACTGTATTCAGAACTGACTTTATATTTACCTATGAGCTTGAAATATAACCCCAAGAAATTTTCTGGGGAGAGCCACTGTCAGAAGACAGGAAAGATCTGTTTCATTCTTTATATAAAAATCTCTTTAGACTCATTTTTCATCTGCCAGTCTAACACCGCAGACAGTCTGACCTAGAAACATACATCTTTTAGTTTCAGGTGTTGTAATTTCTGCTGACAGCTTGATTCTAAAGATCCAGTGGTAAGCCAGAGTTTCTTAATTTTATTTAATTGAATGATCGTAAGGATGTTTTTAGGAAAAAAACCCCACAGACCCTCTCTACAGTGTTCCCACAATTGTCTTCATTTACAAGCAACTTAAAATTAGGGTAAAGTTTGAATGTTCCTTTATTACAAAATGAAAGCCTGGTTTCTTGGAAGCATGGGAAGTATGTGTGGTTTCTTTCAAATTTCACAGACCGATGTATTAAAATCTACCAGTGATGCACAAAGCACTTTTTGAGAAACACAACCCCAAAGAGCTTTGGAGATATTGCATTGGACGCGGACTGCATGGTATCTTGGTTCCTAGGACGGCTGTCTAATGTGTTAATGTGTTGATGTTCATGCTTAATCATTTGACTGATCTCCCTGATGCATCAGTTGAAAAGTAAGCAGAGTGAATTGTATCAGATAAGTAGCTTGTTGCTGTTGCATACATGAAATTTGGCTATTAACTCTCTTGTATCAACAGGAAACTGCAATCAACACTGGGTAAGGTTGGCAAGGCTGCCATTGCCAGCTTGGCGGACAGAGGGAGAGAGTTTTTTAGAAACCATGTAAGGGAGTGCACAGATTTATTTATCTGTTGCCAGCCTGCCCAATATTCTGAGGAAAAAAAGGCTCTTCACTGAAAAGTGAAGTTAGGAAGTGGTGACCCTGTACATGCATATAACCAAAATCCTGACACAAGCTCTTTGCCTTTAAAATTTAAAGTCAGATACAACAAGAAAAGCATTTGACAGATGAAGAAACTCCTATGTGGAGCTTGGCAAAGCTATTGCTTTGACATAATAATTCTCCTTAAGGTTCTAAGGTTCAAATGCTTCCCTCTCGGAAGAAAATACCAACCCAGATATCTTCTCTCACTCTCTTGTATTGCTGGTTTTCTTTTACACTGCTCATTCAGAAACTGATTAGCTTTGCAATTTTCCTTCTCCTGCTTAGGAAATAGATATCTAGTATTGTAACCCACAGCTTTCTGTTTCATACTTGTCAATAAATCTCAATCAATTCTATTTTCTAGAAATATTGGTAAGACACTAAACAGGCATATTATTAGAACCTATTTAAAATCATTGGGAGAGCTGTTTTAGAACACATTTCCTTGAAAATAATTTTCAGCCTGAAAAGCAGGATTAATTAGCTTTGCAATGACCTACATAGATTGTTCAAAGTGCCTGATTGCTATCAGCCATCCAAGGAAAAAGCTAAGCAAATTGCACTTAGTTGATCTCATACAGCGAGCACAGAAAAAGAGAGTACCTTATTTACAAGGAAAAAAAATAACATGCTAGTGACATCAAACAATCTACTAACATCATCTGGCAATTCATTTGAATTTACATTCAAAGAAAGAGGGACAAGACAATGTAATAAATTAAGATCACTCTCATTATTATGAACAATAGTAACTGTTGAGAGTCTGATGATTTTTGTTGTCTGTCAAAAAAGGTAAATGTGTATTCAATATGTCTCTTGCTGGTCATGCAGCAACTCTTTTTTTTTTTTTCTTTTTTCTTTTGTCTGATATTCTCCATGCACTTTGTAACTTTGCAAGTATTCTAAAATTCAGTCTTTTTTGGTGTATTTTTATGCTATCCTGTATACTGCATAGACACATGACTGGATTTGGGGCTCTACAACAATATTTATAAGGGAAGACTAATCAACCTAGTATGTGCAATACCTGTCCATTCTCCTACAGTCATAACTGATAATGGTAAAACTGCCCAGTGTGGAGATGGCAGGATAAGTGCGGAGCAGATATATCAAGTCTTTGTGTGGACTGTACTTCAATCTCTTGGGGACCCCTGGTGGCCTAGCGGTTAAGATGCTGGTCTCTCAGCGCCAAGGCCGCAGGTTCGAATCCCGGTCCTG
>JAWWLV010000179.1:52900428-52918756 GCA_035041135.1 Platyrinchus mystaceus
ATCCATTGCGCAGGCTTGAAAGGTAAAAAGACCTTTCCCAGATCTTCGTTCGCGAAGACTGGCCACTTACTTACTTCAATCTCTTGTGTTACAGCATCCCAGGAAGAAAGGCTAGACAGGGGCACACTAGGAGATGATTGACTGTCAGGGTAGCCCTGAGATCTGCTCAGTAACTGATATAGAGCCTGGATAATTTCTCCTTCTATCACTCAGGTCAACAAGGTTGACATAGCACCAGGATGGAGCAAGAATAACTCTTGAAGGAAGGAATGAGCTTTAGGACACACTGAATGCAAAGATTTAAAAATCCTGCATGCAGCAGTAACCACAGGCAAGCTCTCAGGGTCCCTGGACAGCAAGCCTTTCAAAGTTTCATCTGTATTTTATTTCCCTCGTCAACTTTCTTTTCTCCACATTGCAGAGTGTTCCTCGATATGGCATCTTCACTATCCTTCTAGTCATTTTATTTGCTCTTATCTGCACCTTCTCTAACTCCATTATGTCTTTCATGAGATGCAGCATCCCAAACTGTGTGCAATACTCAACAAGACATGCAAAATGATGCTCTGTGTTGTTCTCAGTTCACCTTGAGACGTCTCATATTGTGCTGGGTTGTTTGTTTGGGTTTTTTTCAGACTTCTGATACCCCCTGAACTTGTAGTTGTGGAGGATTTTCAGTTATGGTTCCAAAAACTCCTTCCAGAGTTGTTGCTGCCTGTTCAAAGCTCAGTGGGCTAGACTGCTGTTCCTTTGATGCCTAATCTGATGTTTTCAACACTGCTGAGCTGAAAACCACCTCCTCCTACCTGCCCATTCAATCAGTTTGGTGAGGTCTTTCTGGGCTTCTTCATCACCAGTGGGGTATCTGATTATCTGAATAAAAGTTCAGTGTCATCTACAAACAAGGCAGTTTCCCTGAGCATGTCCTTCCCAAGGTCATTGATGAAGATGTTATATAAAACTAATACTGTTCTTTTATGGATTCTTTTTCTCAATAATAATACACATTAAAAACAGAGACCTATTGAGTGGCTTATAAAGTGGACAATTCAAATGTAGCTAGATCATAGTCTGGGTATTTTGTTTAATTTTTATTGAATCCAGCATGAACACTCCACGTGCAGCAATGAGAAGTAGTACAATACAGAATAAAAAATCTTTGTGATCACTGTTAAGAAGACAGAGGCTTATCTATCCAGACCACAGAGACTTTGCAGTACATCTGCCTTTCTTCCTTCTGCAGTCTGCATAACATATTAGAAGATTTTTTTCAGATGACTGGAAGGTACTTACAAAGCAAAGAAGATGGGCTTTTTCTAGTGATTAAATCAGCAGAGAGCCTAGGATGGACTTTGTCACTAGAATCTTTACACTACTTTACTCTTTACCTCCAGTGTTCATAAAATTATTCTAATGCTGAACCTCTTGGAGAAGTCAGAAAGCTTTGCTCCTTAACATTTGCAGAGTTCAGAGCTGAATATAAAAATGGTATTAAGTTACAAAGTAAAATCATAAGAGCAAACATTTCCCTGAGAAGCCAAGTCTAAACCGGATCCAAAATATGTCATCTCCCTTGAGCTCTGTGTTACATCTGTGATACCAGATACAAAACCCTTGGTAAAGCCTCTCTGAGTCACTAAGAGGCAAGCTGAAAAAGCCAAGGCCAAAGAAGATACAAAAATTATCCGGCCAAATACACAGTCTGTTTGCAATAGCACTGAGACTAGAAGTGCTAAAAGCCTTAAGACTGTTTTTTGCAACTGTTTTAGGCACCTGGCTTGGGCAAGGACTTAGAAAAGTTAGGTGCTTGACCCATTGGGGCTCCAGAGCTTCTGTCCCAGGTCTGTCTGTCTGCTTTATTACTAAACTGAACTTTACTTTCCTAAAACAAGAGAGGGGAGTTGCCAAGAGAGAGTTCAGAGCTCAGAGTTGTATCTGAAAGGGACCAGAATTGGGATTCTGCAATAAACACCATTAATCAGTCAGGATTCAGAGCAGCAAATTTGTTTCTACAGGTAAGTGAAAGGGGCACCCAGCTGTTGCACATCAGCTCAGTTGTAGGAGGAACTGGGTTCTGGACTGTAGCTGATTGATCCCATTTCAAAACCAGTCTGGGTGGGGGAAGTAATAATCATAACAGCAATAGTTTTTTTAGGAAGACTGAACACAGGCAATGAAGTAAATAAGGGCTGGCAGCAATTTATGCAAGCTATGATCTCCCTATTCTTGCAGACAAGATCTGCAGATAAAGAAAAGCTTTTAATCAATGGCTGTATAAATCTTCCTCCTACTCTGTTACAGTCTCGGAAAAACAACAGCTCATTCAGGTAGAACTCCTCTTGTCTTGGGGCAGAAGGATGCTCCAAGACAAGATTTATTCCAGTCCTGTTTTCTGTGGTAGTAATTTAGAGGAGTTACGAAAGATCTTAAAAGTTCACTCAGGAAAGTTAAGAGTTTCTGTAGAATGTGTTAAATTTCATAATAATTTGAGACACAAGAAGAAACTGCAACTCTGTGTGGTAGAAGGAAAGATCACTGAATGTTGTTCATTTGGAAAAGTCCTAGAGGGAATGCTATAATATAAATTGGTTTATGGCATTAATAAGGGGAGAATTCAAAGGATGATTGTTGGCAGAATAAGTTGAAGAACTTAACCTGGCCCAAAACTTTGAAATTACCAAAAGTAATAGAAGCAGTACTGAAAAATTACAAGATATGTGAGTATAACACAGAGACAATCAAACTGCTTCAGTAAACAAAACATGAAGCCAGTTGGAAGGAACTTGCTCTCCCGAGGGTTGTTTCCATGTGGAGGAGCTCATTTTACATCAGGTTGTCAGCATAAAATGACCCAATGTCATAAGTGCCTGAAGACACAAGGCTAGGCGAGGAAACATAAGGGTGACTGTGAAGCAGCATGTCAAACTCAGGGTACAAACCCTGCCAAAGCAGAGGATAAGGAGGCAAGTGGAGGAGGGGGAAAAGGTTTAGTTCTGAGGGGAAGGTACACATTCTAATACATGAAAATATAAAAGCCGTGTTCAGACACTATGCCACACAAGAGTGGGAACTCTAAAATAGGTCTAGAGATGTCAACTGCAGCAATGAGTTCATATCTATGACCTATTGATGCCCTACTGGGTGGAGGGCTCTCTGCTTTTCCCTGGAATGCATAAGTTTTGGTCGTCTGAAGTCCAAGGCAAAGTCTGTTAGGTAATGAGCACTTCAAAGAGCTAAAAGATAATCACTTATTTTATGAGCAAAAGGGCATGTTTCTTCAGATGCAGAACTGGTCCAACTACTTCTAGATTAACAATAGAAAACAGGTCACTGTGCAAAGTCTGAGCTGAGGAAGTACTGTATATATCAGTATTGACCATAATATATAGGGGATGGCTTTATGTGCTCACTGGAAGTCACTGTTACAAGCTACCTCAGCTATATTCCAGAGCAAGCTTTCTATACAAGGTAGCAAATTGGTTGAGGCAGGAAACAGAAATTTAAGGTAAAACACACATTTAAATCAAAAAGTACAGAAGAAAGAAAAGAACAAAAAATCTGGAAGTTAAATGAAGTGTCATTAGCATTTAATAAATGAAAACTCTGTCTTTTTGCAAGACGTGGTGGAAGACAAGGAGAAGGATTTGAAGGGCAGAAAGCCATCAATATCCAACCCACTATCAAACACTCTAAGCTTAGCAACATCTATAAAAATTTTGTATAGCCACCAAAATTCTTAACTGGTGTGTGTGTTGAACAACAAATGTACAGGAGAACAGTAGTGTTGATCACTGAGACTTCTGCTGTTAATGATAAAGAAATGGACAATTTGATAAAGGAACATTAGGATTTTTTTTATAAACTGTTTCAGTTATTAACATACTCTGGTTATTGTATTTCTCCTGTTACACTTATCCTACTTCTTTAAGTTCATGGACCTCCTGAACTGATGTTTTTATCTGGATTGACACATTTATTAGTGTATGCTCTGTGAATCTGTTTATTTCTTTGCTAAATCTGTTTGGTTTTGAACTTACACGGAATTGTTGGCTCTACAACATTTTCTGTCAATGAGTTGTATGATGTAAATGTTTAATTTTCTGAAAGATACTTTAAAAAACTATTTCTTTTCATTGCTTTGAAACTTCCATATCTCCAGCTCTTATATAGAGGGAAAAACTCAACAGTTTTCTTATTTATTACTTCACTGTTCATGTTCTTATAGAGTTCTTCTTTCCAAGTGGAAAAGTCCTTTCTTTATAATTTCTTTATGTGAAAGTTGTTCCAAACCTTGTTCTTCTCTGTATCTTTCCTAGGTATACTTTATCTACCTCAGTTCTAGTTCTAATATATGGAATGACCAGATCTACAAACTGTATTCTAAATATGCAGCATTCAAAGCAGCATATTGGTATCTTCTCTGATCTCAGCAATTCCACAAACCAGTTCCTCTATCATGGAAGCCAATGCTAAGATTTCAGATTACTTTTCTTCTATGCTTTCATCCTGCTTAAGAGTTCCTGTGACATCTTGATCATTCATAAATAAGATAAATGCTCTGGCAGATTCCCTCTTCACAACTTCCTAAAATTCTAAAATCTTTTTTTTTTTTTTTTTACCACTTCTAGTATTCTTTGTTCTTTCTTTGGTAAAGTTTCTGCCCTTTTCTATTTCCCCCAATTATATATGACTTCCACCTATTTGGGTGGATGTATTTTTAAGAGCTACTTTCCTCTTTAATTTGGCTGTTTCATGAAGCTGAATCTTTTTCTTTTTGTGGTTGGTTTTTCATTGAATGGTTCTGTTTTCATTGAATGGTTCTGTTTAATTAGCACTATTCATTAACTGCAATCCTCTGATGTGGTGGTTTTAAACATTCTCCGTGCAAGCTATAAAAAATTTATCCTTCTAGCTGCTCCTTTTTAGCTTCCTATTAACTAGTTTTCTCATGGTAATGTAGTTCTATTTAAAAAAGAAAATGCTATTGTGCTTCATTTCCCTTTCCTTCAATTCAGTCCAACACACTTGTATAAAAATATATCACAGTCATATTGCACTGTTCCTTTCATGGAACATGTTTGGTGGGGGGATTTTTTCATTTGTTTGTCTGGGTATTTGTTGGATTTTGTTTTGGTTTGAGTTTGGGTTTGGGTTTGGTTTTTTTTTAATGCAGATAAAAATTAGTTAGCTATAAAAAGAAGGATTTCAAGAGCACTTCTTTTGAGAAATAAAAAGTCCTATCTAGGTAAAAACAAAGCCTCCCCCTGTGTGGTAAAGATGTAGATTTTTCTGCATGGGACATAAAGATACAGTTACTGCTCTGTGCTCTCATTTTTTTACATTGGGTTGACCTTAAGAAAAAAAAATAATTCTCCAGATGCCTCCAAAAATATAAATACATATAAAAGATTGAAAGGCAGATGATGACTGCAGAGAACCACTGCTGCCCCCAGGCAGTAGCTAGTCAGCAGGAAAAACCGTGGTACACCAGTGGCTTTGACAGAAGTTAGTCAGGAACCCAGGTGAAATGACTGATGTAAGTTAACTTAGTCGAAATTATCAAAATAGTTAAATGTAACGCTTGACTTGGAATATGGGAGGGTACCTATGGTTACCTAAACCAAATCACAATTACTTACTATTTGATTGCTGTAAAGGGAAAATACAAGACATCTCATATCCCAGCAATCCTTTCTGTACAATCTTTGTCTTCCTACATTCACTTTAAATTACATTTCATTGGTACTAAAGTAAAATTATGGCTGTCCTGTCCTGATTTGAGATTTGTCACATAATATTATGTACCAAAATTTTGCCAAAGTCTCCCTATTTTACAGCCCAACATAAACCCTCAGTCTGCTATGAGTACATTTTGATCCTCACTCATATTTTCTTCTTGAGTCCTGATTTTACTATTTTGGAAAACACTGGCAGTAAAGACCATAATAAGTGGAAATAATGTCTGGAAAACTGCAGGAGCACAACTTTTTCACAAGTTATATCATATACTCATTGTTCATTGTTTCTCCATATAAAAAGTTTCCTGACAACCTATAACATCAGGGCCAAGACTAACTTGTTTTATGGCAGCAACTGAAGCGTATAATTAAAATTAAAATCAGAAGACTTGCAGGGATTGTCTGTTTGGAAGGAGAAATAGACGAAGAGGTATTTGAAGATCTCTTCAAATTCATACAATGCACATCTGTGATGAAGTAAACGCAGCAAGGAGCTTTTGCTGGTGACATAAATAGGAACAGATACGAAATATCTGGATTTTAATGTTCTTGAAAACATTAGGAAAGGAAAAACTTAGTCTTTAGCTCATACAATTTGAATTTAAAATATAGAATTGAAGTAGGTTGTGGAATTCACAATTAAAAGAAATCTCACTTATACACGTTATTCAATAATTACACTGAAAACTTTTCTTTATCTATGATCAGTTAACAACTTCTACAATAACTGTCAGGTATTCATTTCATACGGTCAAGAAATGATACATAAAGTGAGCTATGATATATATCATAGCTAAGTAGGATGTAAATAACTTAAAGGTGATACCTCTCAGAGCCTGTTCTCCTAAAAAAAGAGCAGAATCAGCAAAACTTGCAACATTACCAAATTAAACATTATGATCTGTTTGAATAATATGGACAATTCTTGACAAAATTCAATTTTTGTTACTTGTTATCTTGTGCAGTGGTTTTGTAGAGGGTCAGAGGAAAAGTAATCACTCTTTGCACTGTACTACAGAATGCTTTGCATGGTTTCATTACACTGTCTTCTCTCCAGGTTCATTCTCACTGGTAAATAAGAAAAGCAAGATGTCAAGAATTTGGTCAGCAGTGATTAAACTTAGATGCCCAAGTGCAAACCAAAATCCCTCTTTGCTACTAAAAGATCTGATGTTTGCCTAAGCTTTGCAGTTCACCCAGCATGTAGGATTGTACCTGCAAACATGGTGAATACCTAGGCTCTGTACTTGAGTATTCTAGATCTCAGTCAGGTTATGGCAGAGAAAACAGAGAAGAAATCCTCCTAAAAGTTCAGTCCAAATATTAAAATCAGAACATGCCTATTGTGATGACTAGTTCCTTTTCTTCAGAAAATGCAGGTTTGGCTGCTGCTTTCTTGCAAGATTAAGAGAAGCATCCTTCAATATCCCTTCAGAATATTTATTCAGGAGGTGGGAAATCTAGGAGAAAGAGAGAATAGAAAAGATTATGAGGAATGATCAAATCTGAAAATACAGGATGGCTTAATGAGAAGCCACACAGCAATTCTGTAGAATAAGAGCTAAGACTGTTTTTTAATAACATCTGCCAGAGAAAAGAGCAAATGTGATAAAAGTGATTGGTAGTTGTATGTACTTCCTTGATTCTCACAAAATCACTCTGTTTGGTTTGCAGCTGGTGGAATGGGACCTGAAATCCTGTCTCAGAGAACAATTTAATGGGAAACTTTCATATTAACAAATATGTAGTTCACAAGACTAACCAGCAGAGAGCAACACCATTTAAATTTGAACTGAGCGTGATATCTTGACAAACTAATTATTACATTACTGTGCATAAAACTGTATAATGCAGTACATTAAATGTAAGGCTCTGTTACATTAGTCACAGCCACTCACCGCCAATGCATTCCGATGTAATGTCTAACCCAGAAAAACATGTATGCAAATCATCTGAATACTTGCTTTTAATTTGCATGATCTTGAGGGGTTCCTCTGAGGTTATGATGTATGGCAAACTTGTAAAATTAAACACAGATGTACTTTTATTTCACACACGAATTTTAACTGCAAAGCTTTAACAAGGAATTTGCACAATGAGATTATTCCCTCTAGCCACCTTTAGGGGTCAGACGGTTCAGAATGAACTTAGTTTGTGCAGCGTATATTGGGCAAACAAAAACCATCTGTTTTATCTGCAAGGTTTTCTTTATCTGTTGGTGGAAAAAAATTACCATCTCCTTTATATGGCAGTCCCTGAAATTTCCCAGTCTGGAATTACTCCAGTCACTGTCTTGGTGTGGCCACTGGACAACAGCTATAAAAACTGTCTGCATATTTTAGGTTGGGGTGGCACTGGTGAGGTGATCTGCTGAGCCCCGTCACCCAGAGAGATGCCCTTCAGTGAACATGGGACAAGCTTAAAATACAGCTGTACCAAGAAAGTCAGAGTAACAAGCTTTCCCAGATGGTGGGAAAGCCTCATTACTCTGGCACCATGTCTATCCCAGTCCACAGTTTTATACTGGAAGATGATGTCTCTGCCAAAGTACATTGTTTCCTAATGCTGCCAGTGAGCAGAGCATCTCTACCATCTCTGTCTAATGCTGCCTGGGAGATTTCTTGGAACAGTTTCAAATTGATAGTAAGAGACACTGTAAGATGGCAGTGAATTCCTTGGCAATTATGAAATAGGTTCTGAAGGGAGAAATCCTGAACTGTCTGAGTCACATAGTATCTTTAACATACTTTTCCCATATATATTATTTTTCCACTTACCCTCAAACAAAAGATTACAAAAAGAGACAGACTATTCCTTTCAAGTGATGGATGAAATAAAAAATTTTGTGCTTAATCATACTCAAAAAAAAAAAAAATCAGAAAAAAATGTGTTTAACCAACAATGTAGTGTTAAACTTGTAAAGTTAAGACTTATTGAGCATCTTACAGAAACATAGTACGCACATTAAATTGAAGTAGAGCTAGGCAACAAACTTTCCACAAAAATCTTTCTGTTTTGCCAAATTAAATTATTCAGTCTGTTTTCACACAGGTTCAACCATAAAGTATTCTTGTAGTCTGTCTTGAGTAAAGGGATATTCAGAGTAAATTTTAATCAAGTATTGCTAAATATTTCCAGAAGGAAAATTTGAAATTAACACAGAGACTTCAGAGAATCAGACTGATCCAAGAAATTGTGCTCAGCTAGTCAGGGAAAAGGAACAGTACTATGCATCTGGGCAAAATATTGGACCAGTTACAAATAGTGGACAGAAGATGTAGAAGTCAGTCAGAAGTCATTTTGGTTTTTTTATTCAGATTAATTTCCCAAAGCATCCGAAACAGGATGGAGATCTTTGCAACACAAAAACGTGGAAATATCACTGAGTAAATAACCTGCTTCAAAAGATCCTCCAAGCTTGCCTGTACTTCCAAAATCACCAGCATGCATGCATTACAGTGGAGAAGATGTAATATACAAATTTAAAGCAAGAATGTGGGACTTTATATATCAAGAAGTGTAGCAGCACTGAAAGGAGGTAAAGAGGTACTAATCCCTCTGTTCCTTTCTGGTTGTTTCCTAGTCTGCTTGTCCTGGCATGGTTGAACACCAAAAAGCCAACTCAGCTCAGTTGGTTTCCACTCTGTTCTATTTTAGTAGATAATACCTGCAGCACAAAGGTTGAGTGATAAGGTCTTGAACATTTTCACTTAACAAATTGTTTCAACTGCAGCATAGAATGCCAGGAGCCATCCTATCTTGTGTAAGCATGATATAGAATACTATTACACCACCTTTCTCTTATAGCATTTTATGCGACATACCTTAAGTCACTCACTTCACTTGGACTACATAGTCAGTACACTTCCCTCATTACTCAGTGCCACTGGAATTTATGTCACTCTTGTCTATGGGACTGGATACTCATGGGGAAGATGACAAAGCTCCAACTGAAAATTCAAGCCAAAAAATATGTTCCTCAAGGAGAAAAAATGTGAGAGAACGCTCTGAAAGAAAGGTCTTCTTTCAAGAGAAGTTATGAATCCCATCTGAATTGGAAGAATTAGGGAAAAGAGCTAAAAGAATATGATTTCATGAATAGAGGGACTACACAGGAGGCAAAAGACCCCTAAGTCTTCTGGGAAGATTTCTCAATCCTATCATAAACTTTCTGACACTCTAGCCAGCCAGATTTGTCCTTCCCAGTAATAAGAAGGACTAGGGAAAACACAAAGTGAAGTCCATCTTTTCCATCTCTTGTAATATCTCCTCTTATGCCCTATCATCTTATTTTTCACAAGAGCATTATTAAAGTAAAGGAACAGAGACAAGACAGATCAGGGATTTATTCTGTGCCACAAGGTGTCGTGTGCTTAGCACTCCCTCCTACTTGTGCCTGTGCACATCCCTGTCCCACTTGCTTGATAGCTTCATGATGTGTCTGATTTTAAGGTACAAATTGCTACAAGATCCATAGATTCAGTCTAGAGTGTGTTTATTACAACAGCTCTGGGGCTAAAGAAATATTAAGTTTGCATGACCACATAAAGGACAAAGGCATAGCCTTTCCAGCAGCCTTCCTGCTGTCCATAATTGGCCAATAAGTTACAAGAATTATGATACTTCTGTTTCTCACAAAATAGCCTGTTATTGACTGGTCCTTTTCATAGTTTTTAACACCATCAGGATATCCACAACCACATTTGAGAAAGATATTCTGGTTCCAGCAGACACATATAAGATCATAGATCATCCCTCCCTAGAGGATCTGGAAAAACCTCAACTCTGACAATCGTGGCCTTCTCACAGCCTAGGTCAGCTGTGTCTGGAGTGCTGGCCGGGTGTCTGAGGGTGACAGTGCCTCATGGGTGGCCTCTTCTTTGAATGCTTCACGATCCATCTTTTTTGCCACTGATGCCTCTTCTAGCTGCGCTGGGATGAACTGGGGGTCAACTGTGATAATAGGGGTATTCAGATGCCGAGCTGGAGGGAAGGACTGCTGTAGTACTTTTCTTTCCAGGGCAAGGCATGGGCATATCTTCTGTGAACACCTCAATCAAACACCACTGTTCATTACCTCTCAATCCTGACCAGGCTGCAGAAGTTCTGGACTTTTTCTGGGCTACACCAGCTATTTCTAGGGTCTTGATCCTTTTGAAAGTCACCCATACCTTAAACAGAAGAGCCATAACACTCAAAATTAGACATTTAAAGAAGACTATAATAGGAAGACAAGCATACAGCAATACTATTGAGAATACCAGCCCAGACTCCAGCAAGCTGCAATTCAGAACATTCCTGATCCTGATGTAGCATTGTTGTATAACAATAAATGGATTATTCTCCCAGAAGGCTTGCAAATGTATTTCCTTTACTTGGATGAGTCTCACCTGTATTTTGTCTTTTCTTAGTGCCATTGCAGAGCATGAGGAGAAGACATACTTAAGCGTAATCATATTTTCCTTGTCAGCAGGTTTCAAAGTTCTAACATATTTCTAAGTACTAGGTGAGTGAATTCTTTGGGAAATTTTCCCAATTACACATTAGAGATAATACCTGAGCTGTGAGCCTTGGTTTGGGAAAATCAATAACTAAATATTCATCATGTGAACATGCGTCTAGCAAGTGAATGACCCTTGCATATGGAAGAGGTGCAAGGCACCACATGAATCCATAGAAGGGTTAGAGAGATAGTCTTCTGGAATTATGACTGTTTCAAACTAAAAAACAAAAGCATCTATTTAAAAATGGTACTTAATAATTGAACTAACTCTTTTGGAGATTGGCTTTAAGAAATAGGAAAGAATTCTGAAAGCTTTCTTTGGAAGATGGCATGATCTTCAAAATCATTCCAATGAGTACATTTCCAACAAGTTAACACAGCTGCTAATCCATCATGTGGATTTTATGGCAAGATCTTCCTCTTTTATCAGATCTGTTGGGCTGCAAGCTAGTCATGGTGTGTTGTGTCTTCACCTGTATTCTTTTACTGGAAGCCTCAGGATAAAAGATATTAACCCTCTTACGTGCCAGGTTCTTGAATGACAGGGATAAAAATACAGTTTGGAAGCTGTTTACAGATACATTATGCACTCACTTTTGAAATAGTTAAAACTCCAAACCCTCAAATATGGTAGGTTGGAATACCATTTGTTGAATACAAATTTCTAGATGTCTGCCCACAAAAGAAAGAGAAGTCACTTTTAGTATTTGTTGAACAGAAAATGTGGCATCGCAAAGGCTATGAATTACATAGTGTTCTCCCTGAAAAATAGAATTGCATAATATGTTGTTTTACTACTGCACGTAGTAAAAAATCATTCTTAGGTCGCAAAGCCAGAAAAAACAACACATGAAAGGACAAACTGACTACAAGTTCACTGCTTTGGATATAAAAAGGTATCTGGCATGATGAAGTCTTTTTTAGTCCATGTGGTTTTCATTTGAATTGGTTCATGTAAGGTTCTTTCAAGAGGAGGAAAAAAATGCGATAAATCTCCTTAGGAATAGAGCCGTGCAAGCTTGGGAAACTTGCTGGGCAAGCCTGCTTCTTTTGTCCGCCAAATTCAAGGGGCACAAGAGCCTAATGAGAGCTTAATTAAAATTGATGTGAAAAAAATTAAACACTTTAAAGTATTGTTTGGGGGCTTGCAAAGCTCATGCCAGTGAAAGTTGATCATTTTGTGGCTTTGGAATTTATTTCAATTAATTTCTTTTTTTTTTATTTCATCTCCAGACCTCTCTGGCTATCTCTTTTCTTTCCATCTAAGAAACAAGCTAGGAAGAATGCTGTTAGAAAAGAGCCCTTCTGTCTGTTTTCCTCAGTTTCCCTGAGTCCAAGGGAGTGAATATTTTAGTGTTCACATCAGAGTTTAGATGCTCTTCCCCTTTCAGGACATTTTTCTACGTGGTCTTTTGCAGGCAAGCATGAAATCATTCTGTTTGAGCATATGTGCATTCACTCTACGCATCCTTGGACAGAGCCCGCTGCTGAGCACAAATTGATATTTTCTGTCTTTCAGCAGGGGCTTTAGCCTGGGCTCAACACTGTAAATGCAGTAACATGGCTTCCAGTTCAAGGCTGTCATATATCCAGCTGGCTCAAGTCTTGGACAGAGAAACTTGTATTCTGCCTGCAAAAGACTATGTAGACATACTCTGATACTCATTCACACAGGGCTTGATCTAATGCCTCCTGGAATCAATGATAGTCTTTATACTTCAATAGGTTTTGCAATAATCTTCCTTCAATGCCTTGCAAGAAGTATTTATCACTCAGAACTTCGAGGGACTTCGGTAGGGCTCAGGATGCTTAATAGCTAGAAGTGTTAGCTTTTGCCATTTCAGTTCAGACATGTCTTTCACACAAAAATTAACACTCTTGTTCCAAGTGAGTTTCCATTTTGGTGACAGATTTAGCGACCATGAGCACCATGCATCATGTCAGTGATTCTGTTGGCACATCTGCTTGGCGAACTTTGAACTCTGGCAAGTTCATGGACACAACTGAAGCTCACTTTGCTTCTAGCATTGCCTGATTAGAGCCTATTGTGCACCAGTGCAAATGAGGGCTGTGAATCAGTGGTGTTACATCAACCTGAGGAACTTGAATAGTCAGAATTTATAAGGATATAAAGATTATAGAGGAGATATATATAAGGATATAAGGCTACATACAAGGATGTAAGACTGTAAGGTTGCTAAAAATTAAGCATAAGAAATTAATGTATTTTTTAATTGAATAGTTTTCTTTAGCTCCTTAGAAGTGACACTCTCTGTAGGTACTTTAACAAGGTTTCAATGTCAGACAATAAATTCTCTGTTTATTTTTATATCAAAAATATTTACTCAAGCTAGAACAGAAAAGTTTAGTCTATCAGCAATGATTTTTTGGGGTTGTTGATTTTTTTCATTTGGCAAAAGAGGCTAAAATAAACAGTGTTTGTTTTGTTTTGTTTTTTAATGTCTTCTGGTCTGGGGAGGAAAACACCCACTTCCTGAAGTGGTTAATCTTAAAACCAGAATTTTGGGACCCCTCTGTTACAACTTCGTATTACAAACCAAGTAGAAAAACAAAACTGAGTGGTGGAGCAACATGATCAGCTGGTTTTTTGCTAAAATAAGCCTTTCTATGAGCAACGCCAATGGATATCAGCTATCTCTGGACATGAATATATTTGTGTCTCAAGGGAATATTATGGGTATTTTGATGAATAAGTCAAGCCTCTAGACAGCACAACAGAGACTATTTCTTACATATTGTTCCCAGGGAAACCAAACTGAAAGCAGAACTTTCTGAAAAGGAAGCAGCCATCACAAAACACTGACCAGCTGTAGGTGGATGCTCTTCACAGAAGTACATCTGGGTTTTTATCTCCTTTTACTTATTTCTTAACACTAAATATATCTTTTCATTCCATTGCTCCTGCAGGTGAATTCAACTTACTAGTAAATAATGTGTTTTTCAAGACACATCAATTTTACATTTACATGCAGTCTGCTGCATTCAATTCAGTAAAAAAAAATAATTCTTTCCCTGAGACAGAGAGGTGTGACAACAACGAACAAAAGCCCAACCAGAAATATTTGTCCAACCTAACTTTTGCCATGAAGACATTTCAAGTGACCATCGGCAAAGCAATCAAGCTCAAGCACTGTAAATTCATGTATAAATTTGTTCTGTAATATTCATCCCTACTTCTCTACTAAAGCTAGCTTCTTATACTGTATTCACTCTTATCTGTGATATTTTCCTTTAGTACTCTCATCACTACAAAGAACTTTTAAAGCCAAGTTATGGCACTATTAGAGTCAACCCAGAATCTTTTGATCAAATAATCAAAATTAAATATCAAAAGGCAATTAAAAATAAAAAGATTTCAGTCTACTTCCAGGTTTCAGTCAAGCATGATGAAAGCATTATTATTATTTTATTACTTTCCACTTTTCAAATCCTGCCATATAGCTCAGGTGATATGGATACACAATTATTGGAGCAGGTTTAAGTTAGATCAAAGCATCAAGGAATTCAAAATTTTACTACTTTCTCTGAACTTCAGCAATTTTGTTCTGGTTTTGTTTCTGACCCATTGCCTTATAGTATAGTAAATTCTCAGTTTACACAACACTTCTTATATCCACAAAGACATCCAACACAACACAAAGAATTACTATTGCACTTTGTTTTTTCATACTCTGTGAAATATTTTCTTAATTTTTAATTAAGTGTTCTTATCAAGAGAAAAATGGATCTTCCGGTTTTTTTATAACTACACTATCTACTATCTTAAGGTATAGCGTGAGCAGTATGCTGCTGTTGCTATTATTATTAGTGATAGTTTTCTATTATGTAATTTGTACTTTACACAGCATTCAGAATCAGAGTATTCCTGTGCCTAGAGTATTTGTGATTTAGAGGGACATGTGGCACCAGTTGCACCTGGAAGAACTGCAACACAGAGTAACAGAAGAGTGGCCTTAAGAGCTTAGTTCTTGGTGGGATGAATATGGCTTCATCAGTGTGACCAGCCAACTCTGCTGCTGCAAAGCAAACTGGCTCCATAAGCTCTCAAAATTATTAGGATGGTTGGCGTCAGCTGACCTGAAGCCTATATTGTACAGGCCTGCACTAGGAAGCTGAACCCCCCAACCTGCCCTCCACATAGAGATCAAATGGAAAGAAAGGATTACTTAAGAGGAATTCAAAACAGGATGTGTCCTGAACCACTGCTGGCAAAGACATTTTTGTCTCTCTGGTGATTTCAGGAGGAATGAAGGAAGCCTCCTAACCTGGACACTTAGAAGTTAGATATTAGGTGATGTGAGTACCACGGTGGTAGAGGGACAGAGGAGCTCCCTTATGGGTTCAGCCCATTTTTTTTTCCATTAAACTTCCAAAACGTTTACAGCTCTTGAGCTGTGGCCTCTCTTCACCCTTTACATTTCCAAAAACCCAGACAGCCATCTGCAGAGAGATCAGATGCCAAGAGAATAAAGAAAAAAAAAAAAAAAGAGAGCGTGAAGAGACAAGTTGTGACTTTAGTGTGTGTGTGCATCTGCCATGATGGTTTAAATGTGTTTTGGTGTTGATATGTCTGTAGGAAGGACAGGACAAAATAATTTTGGAAAAATATAACAGCATAAGGTGATTGTGAGAGAATGTAATTAAAGGGTTGTGAGGCTGAGTGCTGATACAACACACTGGAAAGGGGAAGGAAATCAGAGGCATGGAAACATAATGGCTAATGTAGGATCTTAGAAGCTGAAGCCAAGAATTTAACTTCATAAAAAGTACATCAGGAGCCCAAGGATGTGCTCTCTTCAAGTAGACAAAAGCCAGACACAGTGGGACTTGCTATGCAGCTTTGGGTCCCTATTACATGTTGGTTGCATTATTTCTGTCTTCATCAAGTGCTATTAACTCATTATCACCACAGGCTGCCTTTTTGTCATGTAAAGCTTTGTACTCTGAGCAAAATGTCATTCAATGCTCATAGTTTCCTCTAAGCAGAGAAGCAATACCTTTGTGGCTGGTAGGACAGTCATGATATCTGATTCTTCAACTTTTACAAGAGCTGTAGCATAATTTTAGCGGAGTTTACATTCATATGCGCATTAGGGATGGTTTTAATCAAATTAATTAGGTGTCACACTTCACATAAATATTTACGAATAGGTATTTGCTACCTCTGATGGGGAAGAAACAGAGCAGACACTTTCCTAGAAAAATTTCCTGGCTAACTTTCTGGTGCTTATATTTCTTGCCTTCATTATTAAGGAATTATTTGTTGCTCTATAAGACCCTCATGACAATTTAACACTTTCATAACTCACATGGCTCTGGGCTTCGGTTTATCTTGCAGCAGATTCATCCTATCTTGAGTTTAGTTGTCTGTGACTCCCCTGCAAAAGCAGGTATTTTTCTGTGAGTAAATTTTGCTGCTCTGAGATATTATTCAGCTTTGTGCAAACTGCCATCACTCAGAGAGGATGCTCTCCAGGGTTTTTTTTGTAATCTGCTCTGTACCGAACACAGGAACCTTCTAGGAATCTCATCTGTGCCCTGTGAAAGATGTGCAATCCCTACCTGCTCATTTTCTTCTCACTATCAAAGAAAGGCAAGCAGAGTCTACTGCTGGTTGTAGTTTCTCCTTTCTTGCCTTGCTGCCGCACAATGTTTTCCGTAGGCTGAGTAGAGTAGTGATGGTGGCTTGTTTCCACTGTCTCACAGAAGTGTAGTATCAATTCACCCTCAGGTGTATGGCAGTAGTGTGATGTCCCTATTCCAGTAAGCCAGAGACAAAAATCTGTATGACACACAACCGCATCAGCCTTTTTGCTCCTTTGAGCACTGAAAGGTCTCTCACACCAGCTGGATGTGTGGTACAGCTGCAAGCTGAGTGAAAAACACCTGGGTTTATCTCAGGCATGAGCCAGACACAGAGGCTGACACAGTGCCACACTCATGCCTAGTCCCCAAATGCATTGCTCTCATTACAAATCTCCATCGCTTTCTTGAAACTCATTTCTTTTAGGGAACATCTGTTATGCCAGTCCAAACGGAGGGCACATTGTGCTGGTGTAAACAAGCCCAGGGGAAGTTTCATGCTGTCTTCCCACCATGTCCTCTTTGTTCTTCTCCCTTTTCATCCCAGTGACAGCTGTGTCCTGGGCAAAGCTTGCCATTTCTGTGGAAAAGTGTGGTATTTTTAGCCTGATTTCCTAATAGTATGAGAAATGTGAGATCATATCCTTCATGCGACCAGAAGTGTTTGTTGAAAGGAGGGCTGTTGTATAAGTATCCTACAGTCCTCACCCTTCCCAGTAACTTTTTTCCCGTTTTATCAGTCTCAAGCAAATATGTCAGAAGGTTGAAAAGGTTTGCAAAGTCAAATGACTGGTGTATCTCCTGAGAAAGAGGTGCCATGAAAAGGAAAGTACTAACTAAAGGATAGCAGCATACCAAATACTAGACCTCCGAAAATTTGCAGGGTTTCTGTTCTCTCTCACCTGCATCCATGAGAGACAAGTGTATAAGAAACTGCTGCTGGTTGAATTACTTATTTTTCTGTAAGTCTCAGTGTAAACAAGGGTTGTCTCTCTGAACCCTCCTTCCAGTCTCACTCCGATATATAGACAAGACTGACAGTCAAGAACTGCCTACTGCGAGCTGAGTGATGACCAATTATGAATAGGGTATAGAAGACACCATTATGTCTTCTGCTCTCAGCTTACCAAAGCTTCAATACTATGAAGGGTCAAGGCTTACAGCCTTGCTTATATTTTAGGTTTGCTTTTCATTGTATTTATGTTGCTGTTTCAATATCCATTGATGTATGTTGTAGCAGAGGCATGAACTGAGAGAACTTTCATTTGTATATCTCCATATACAGCAGGTCACCTGGCCATACACAGGTAACCAGGCTTCCACTGACAGGTTTTATATTTGCTGTTATGAGAACATTAGATGCGGCGCTCTCACTGCCGCGACTCAGGTTCGATTCCCGAACCTGGTCAGGGATACTCCCCCGGGCAGATGGAGCTCGTCAGCCCCTAAGGCCATCCATCTAAGAGAAGGTCACTCGAAACAA